>CM042010.1:64856965-65456965 GCA_023525715.1 Cichorium intybus | reverse complement strand
TGGGCGGTTTGGATGACTGCCCTTGGTGGTTGTTCTGCCTCTGGTTATTGAAATTCTGCTGACCTTGGTTATATGGTCTATAGGGTCGTCCATTGCCATACTGTCCTTGACCCTGACCATAGACTTGATTCGCTTCCTGAGTCTTTGGTCCTCCTTGACCTCCTTGTGCCTGACTTTAAGGTCCATTCTGCAGAGTAGACACAAGCCTATCGAATTTCCTATTGAGCTCACTTATCTCCTTCTTTACATCCTTTTTCCAGTCGGCATCGGCTCCTATTGCTGCAGCAGTGCCTACCATCTTCCGTGTAAAAAAATTTGCCTTGGAGCTATTACTTAGCTGCTCCAAAAACCGCCAAGCCTCCTCCGGGTCTTGCATCATAATAGTGCCACTAGATGACGCGTTGATCATGGCTTGGTTCGTCTCGCTTGCTCCTTCAAAGAATACCTTGACCAGTTGCCACTTGGGAATATCTCGATGAGGGCATGACCTCATCAAATCCTTCAGACGGTCCCATGCTTCATGAAAAGCTTCTCCAGGCTTCTGCTGGAAATCCTGAATAGCCCTCCTGATTTCCGTCGTCTTGCTTGCCGGATAGAATTCTTGTAAGAACTTAGCTTTGAGTTGGTCCCATGTAGTGATGCTATTCGAGGGTAAGGATGTAAACCAATATTTGGCTTTCTCCTTAAGAGTGAATGGGAACAATCTTAGTCTAAAAAGGTTCTTATTAGTATTCCTTGGGGTATTAGCGTTGGCTATGGCTATAAACTCATACAAGTGATTGTATGGGTCATCCTGTTTGTACCCCCTAAATTCCGGTAATATCCCTAACAACTGAGGCCTAATTTCTACTTGAGATTCTATATCTTCAGGAATGTAAATGGGCGACGAGTCATCGTAGTCCCGTGGCTGGAAGTGCGATGCAACCGATTACCCCCTCGGTTGTGCAAAATACAAGGGTTGAGCAGGATTACCGTAAAAGTGATGATCATTGTATCTCTGCTGACCTTGTGGTGGTTGGTACTGCTGTGTTCTCCTTGGAGGTCCCCGACCTCGGTTCCATGGTTGCTGCGGTGCTGGTGGAACCCATCCTTCGTCTTCTTCATCATATAACTCCTCACCCTCTTGATACTGGTACTCCTGCTGAGGAGTTTGCTGGTATTGTTGTTGCGGTGGTATAGGTTGGAATGTGGTTTGCGGTTTGAAAAGTACTGGTGCTGGTTGAGAAATGGGTTGGGAAATGGGTGTCTGCTGTCTAGATACTGGGGTGCCATCACGGGTCGGCGCTCCCCAAGACATGGCAGATGTAAATGGGTTTGTGGATTGAGGTTGGGATAAAGGTTGAAATGGTGGAATCGACGGCGGAGTGCATGAAGGTATAGGTGCAGGGGCTGAAGCTGCACCACCAGTAGCACTCGTGCTCCCAATGTGAAATTCTGAAACCAGGGGAATGAATGACATCCCCGTTGCCTCACCCGAGGGTTCCTGGGCGACACCTACCATACTACTACTGACAGTACTAAAACTCATTGTATTCAAACGCCTACGTGCACGGATCTTGCGCGCAGTTTGCTCAATCTCTGAGTCAAAAAGCAAAAGGGATAATTGCTCACCCCTACGGGTACGCATGTACTAATGCAACACGCCCGAAAAACAAAAACCAAACAGAAATAAAAAATTACTAACCAACTAAAAAGAAAATAACTAGAAAGTCCTACAAATCACCTAATCTCAAGCTCACAACTCCCAGGCAACGGCGCCAAAATTTGACATCGCAGCGGTCGTCATGCGGTCAAAAATAAGAAAACCTCACTCTCACTTAGCATAGTGGAAGTCAGGGTCGATCCACAGGAGTTACGTCGTCGAGTCAGGTGACAGATTACCAACTGCAGTGTCACAGCTACAGTCAGAGGACCTAGTTCCTAGCTTTTGACGATCAATCCAAAGAGTCTAAACTAACTAAGACTACTACCCAAACCTAGTCACTTGCTGAAATCAGAAGTGCATCTCTAATTCAGAAGCAAACAAAGGCAATCACCAAACATAAACTAAACCAATAACTAAAGTCCAAATGAACAGTCACTGGCTAAGTCCAAACCAACAAACTAACCCTAGTTGGCCACTGAAATCAGCAAAAGAATTCAGTCCAAACAAGGTTATATAAACATCCAAACACAATCCAATAACAAGCATAAAACATCGAAAACCAATAATTACTTGTAACCAAATGATTATTATAAACCAAAACGAATTCCACAGGTCCAAAAGAGTAACCTACTACTGGAAAACAGTAACTAACAAGCTCAATATCAATGGTTGTCACTCCCAAATATACTAGCCACTAATACTAACTACTAAACTAAAGAAAATCAAACATAAAACCTGAAAATACCAAAAAGGTAGTTGCTGAAGCTAAATCTCGGAGTCAAAGAGCCTTGAAGGTCGATTTTACACCAGGTCTTTGCTAGGGTTTTCGGCTGAAAAAGCCTCTATTTATAGTTGCAAAATTCCCGCAGCCGCACCACGCTTTTATGGTTTCCACGTCGCGCGTAGGGGTTTATCCCTGTTTCTTCGGAATTTGAATTTGTTCCACCGCCTTATATCCACGTCGCGCTTTGAGGATTTCCGCGGCGCGCGTACGTATTTCCCTGATTTTGCCTTGATCTTCAAACTTCTTCCAAATTGCACGCTTTTAGTCCCTGTTTTCATTATTTCTTTCCAAACAAGTGCTGACACGAAAAGTGAGTAATACCAGTAGATATATGATATATTTTCACAAAGAATAGGGCTCAACAACGAATAAAATATGTGTTATTACTAGGCGTTGTCAGAACTTCCTAAACCCCAAACATGATAAACTTTTACGACCGGTACCCCGAATCCTTAAGTTTGACCAAAAGTCAAATTGGTCAAAAAGTCAACGGTCACAAGTCAAAGTCAAAGTCTACTGTTAACAGCCCGTTAGCGCCGCTATCTATACAGATAGGCCGCTAAATCAGTTAACCGCATCGCGAATCATGACTGAGTTAGTAGCGCTAACAGTTAGCGTCGCTAACTACTGAGTTAGCGCCACTAACTCCTCTATTGAGCCAAAATCCCCCAAAATCTTTTAATTCATTAAGCTAAGGTCTATAACCTTCTAGAGACCTTCTAAACAGTCTATAAACACATAAAAAAATGCAAACTATAATGTTCAATCATAGCCATGCAAGCTCATGAACAAGATCTAGGTCCAAAATGGAGATTTCTAAGCTTAACTCATCTAAATACAAGGATTCTCAAGGCTAGATTAGGATTCTTACTAGGATTCAGAAGCTAAGAGGTGATGAATCCATCCTCTAGCCCCTAAATTCATTCCCTTTCCACCAAGTGGAACCATCATGGCCTCAAATGTCACCAAATGACTTTAAAAGCTCATTATAACCAAGAAACTCAAAGGAACCAGGGACATGAACACTTATAGAGATCCAAGAGTACAAAAGAAGCTAATCCCTCCAAGTAATAACCTTCTTCTTCACATTCTCTTCCTTTCTTCCTTCTAAAATCCTTCAAGAACTTACAAAAGAAGCAAAAACACCAAAATGGCAAAAGAGAGGGCTTGGGGACGATCTTGGGAGCTGAGAAATGACAAATGACGGCTACCCTAGGGTTTTGAACCCTTATATATGGCCCAAACTTAGAAATCTAGGTTTTTGGCCCAAACAGCGCAAGATAACGTCGCTATCTCTTCATCATGCAACCGCACGACCAACTTATGCATAGCGTCGCTAACCCAACCCATAGCGTCGCTAAGACAGATAGCGTAGCTACACTATCTCTACCTTTTTCAAAAACTTCATTCTTTTAAAAAAAATCAATCTTGGACATTTCGGAGACATGGTCTTACAAATCTTATTCATATTCATACATCAAGAAGCCAATATTGAACAAATATGAGAATCATTCGATCCATAGTTAATGTTTAATCAGATGAAAATAAAGATATATAAAAATGACAAGTTGATTGTCATTAAGGAATTAATGGAAGATTTATGGAGACCATCATTCATGTATTGTTAGGGACAAACACGTGGTGGTAGACACTTAACATCGTCTATGTAGTAGACCTCTATTGTCCATTGCACAAGTGAGAGTCTATTGGAAATAATATGTAATGAACAAATAAATACTATATTGATGATCATATATATGAACCTATAGGGGTCACCGTTTTAAGAATTTTATGCGTCTTTTTTCATGTTTATTTCATGTATTTTTATTGCATGTTATAGATTTAATTCATGCATCAGAAGGTCCGCATACTTTAAAAGTTACAAGACCCGAACAAAATTACATGGGCCGTGTAACTTTATCGAGACAAATGAGCCCATAATCTTTGAGTTCTAAACTTTTTGACCTTTAGGGTACATGGGGCAGCACTCTTTTGAAAATTTGCACCTCTTTTACACCAATAATGTAGGGAACTGATGTTGAAGCCTATAAATACCACATGTCCTAACACTTGAAGACCAAATTTTGCTATCTAGAGAATAAATTCTCATTTTTGGAGAACAAGTGTTGAATAAGTCCTGAGGGACATTTCTAGAGCAGAATGCAAATATCTGATTTCTAATTTTATATTGTTTTTAGTCATGTAGTCTTTATTACTTTTTATAAAACTCTAAAGGGACAAAATATTTTCACACTTCCGAGCTTACGATGAGAAATAGACATTGTTTGGGAATACTCGTATTAAACTCTATGCACATTTTCTACTTATAACTAAGAACTTATTTAGTTTTAAGTTTGTAAAAGTTAGGCTTAGTTAAAGAGCGTGTTTTAACTAAATGTTTTGACAAGTAAATGAGTACTAGAGTTTGTTAGTATTTCTTAGTACCAACATATATTATGATATCATCACTTTTATCCAAATGCAAATACACAACTGAGATTTGTCGGACTCGAAGTTGGGTCTATCCTTTTTATTCTTTTGTTTTTTTTGGTCCCATATTCAGATTTTGAAACCGTCTAGATTTTCAATATCCATGTAGTTTTTGAAATCCTGTTTTCTGTTCAAATTTTAGTTTTTATGCAGTTTTAACATTTGAAAACCCTCATATTTTATATATCAAGAAAATATACACTATGCACAAGATCGGTTACCACATCTCCCTGAGGCATGAACTTTACTTCCACATTGCTATCCTTAATCAGAGTGTGTTGGTAGGTTCAAAACTATCTCATATGTTTTACTTTATTTCTTTTTTATTTCTCGCTACACTTATTTTCTTTGTTGACGCAAAATGACAACCTCAACAAATTGGCATCGTTGTGGGGGAGACAACTTATATAATCATCTTGTGGCAGTACACCAAAAAAATCAGATAAACCAAAAGAAAAACCAAAAAATTGGAAAAACTGAAAAACTAAAAAACAAAAACGATCCTGCCAATGACGTTAAACTTAACATTTTGAGAACCTTGTGAGTGTGTTCCATCGAAACCCTCGTGAGACTGGACTCGCACTCTCGAGATACCAGAAGTTTAAAAGACTTGTTGCACATGCCTAGTGATATCTCGAACTCCGACGAAACTATGAGTTAGTTAGTTCATTTTTACTTATTATAAGTTATCTTATTTTTACATTTTAGGTAGTTTAAATTGCTCAAAAATAACTTTTTTTGCAAAGGTCTTGGAATGTTTCCAGAAGCCCGAAAATAATTTTTTGGTCGAAATATGTTTTACAAATCAAAAGTCAGAGAAAACGACCCAAAGCTTAACAGGTGACTTACACGCCAGTGTAATTTTGGCCTAGCAAATTACATGGCCTGTGTAATGTTTCGTAATCCCAATATCTCAAAAATAAGTTGAAAAAAATGCGCCTGAACCATGTTACAATACATTACGGCCCGTGTTTGGGCCCATACAAAATAAACGTTCGCAGCCAATTAGAAAATTTTAATGGAGTTGTAACTGAAGTTGGGCCATGTTTATAAACCTATACGGCCCGTGTAAGTAGAAGCCTACTTTATATGGCCCACGTAAGTGGGTCGTCATGGAAAAAATAGATGATATGATATTATAATCTAGGGCCTATCATGTACGAGATGCCTTTTTCGTTTTCTATACATGTAAGATGTATTATTTCATACGTGTGTTTATTTATCACATTTATAGGAAAACCATTAATATGATATTTTGTATAAAGGATGTTTTAAGTTAATGCTTGCAATATCTTTGATACACGTAATTATAAAAAAAAAAAATCATAAGCATACTTTTTCAAGTCAACAAATAATGGAATCACGTCTGAAACAATAAAAAAAATTAGTGACAAAAAGTAATATAAACTAGTGGGGCCCCGTGCTCCGCACGGATTCCGGTGCAACAGTGCTTTGAGGGACTGAAACATTTGTAACAGAAAGTTAGGGAAATCACAAACTAAATGTAATTTATTCAAGTGTGTGAAATCAACGACATAGAAATCAAAGAAAGCTCATAATAAATAAAATTAGATGATATACAACCAAATTGCTTAAGACAAGAAGGGAAGGGAATACTGTTATCTAGACTTGAGTTCAGTTTTCAGGAAACATACATACTCATGCTGCACCATATCCCCTCCATTCACAGGATCAAATATGCACCTGTAGAAACTGAATCATTTCACAAATCATTAGATGTCACAAAAAATGCCTAAACGCAAGATATAGCAATGTACTTTCATTTTTTGTGTGTTATGGCATCAGACTTTCATTCCTTTCTATTACATCATTCTACTTTCAATTTTTTCCTTATTAATATATCGTACTTTGAAAAATGCATCCAATTACATAGTTCTATTTTAATATTTTTTATTATAGCAGTGAAGGTTGTTTTGTATTATATTAGGATTGCTATAACTGGATAGATTTTTCGGAGTACATTGTTGTAGTAGGAAGATATGGGAGTAGGATGCTAAAAAAACCAATCAAGAGTAAATTACAATCATGGTCCCTGACTTTAGCTGATTTTTTCAATCTTGGTCACAAAAAGTTTTTTGTTCCAATTTTGGTCCTTCTTTGAGGTTCTATGCATTTATAGACCACATGAAGAAAAAAATATGTCATCGCTAAAATTTCAAAGGTGACCATACTATTGCGAATCCATAGAAATAAAGAAAACAACATCCTGGTGTAAATACAATACAACATCAAGTAATAAAATTTTAGGACTTAAATGAAAAACTCCATTTCATGAAACAACAATATTAACATAAATGTTCAATAAAAAACTACCTAATGCATGAAAAATATTGTTTTCAGCATAAAAAATGAAAGCACAATGCTATTATTGGGTGACATTTTCAAAGTAGAATGCCACAGTAGTAAAAAAAACAAAATATACAAAGATACAATAGAAAGAACCGGAAGTAATCATACCCCTGGTATACTCGTTTACTTTTGCGGCAACTTCATGGGGTTGCGGTCTAATATGTCTGGTAGAAGATCCAGAAAAAAAGTATAGTTACGAATTCGTACAAAACTGTAGGATTGATTAAGAGAATAACGAAATATAATCACCTTGGCAACTTCACAAATCTAACGAAAATTGGGAGTTCATTGCAGCCTGGCTAAAGTGCTACTGAGAGCCCCAACAGGAGTTGCAGGTCCATCTACTGGGGCAGTGGATAAAGAGACTTTTTAATACAAAAATCAGATTTGAGTCTGAGATTTCCTGCGTTTTCATGGCCTTGTATGGTTGGCAAGCGATCATGGCGCCATCACCAATGACAAAGATCACATTGTTGTTCAACCCCAAGTAGATCTCTTCCGACAGCTATACCTATTAAATTAGTTAAAGTTTTTACTCTGTACCTTTAATTAAAGAAGAAATTTATTGGTTTAAAATATGGAAATTTAGTCAAACCTATGTCGACAGAGATGTTGTTAGAACTATGTGCTACACCAAAAGCATCATAAGCACTTTCATCATTTTTGCGGAAACCTATAAGTCCAGTCCAGAAGTTATTGTTATGGTGTTCATCTTAGACCTTCATCCTGTAAGAATCTTATGTGGGTATGAGTGTTTTAAAAAGTAGAGTAGACTTGAGAACAAACAGTAAGTCAAAGTCTGATTACAAATATCAAGAAAAATATTGGAAATTTTACCTGGTGACCATAATCCCATATGATTCGGTCATCTAAGGTGAATTTGAACTTACCTGTGAAACCTACAAAACCCATAGTTAAAGATGAAAAATTCGTGCATGGAGAAGAAGACAACCTCTTCATATTACACCTTGACCAATTTCTAAGTGGTGTTTAGACGGTGTACCTTGTTTCGTCAACATCCGAACAAAATCTCCTGTCAACGGTGGTGGTGGGGTGACAGCTACGGCTCTTAAGAGATAACTGGTTGATTTCTTTGAGATTACCTGACAAAACAATATATATCATATTATCCACATATTTTAAAATACGCAGAATTAGAAGTCAAAATCGTGTTGAATTACAAAAACCCCACAAATTTAATCGTGTTGAATTACAAAAACCCGAATTCATTCCTGGAAAAGAAACCACGATACATGCTTCATAATGGATTAATTACCAAGAACCCTGCAAGAATTAATTGGATTACAAAAACCCCAATTGAATATCAGAATTAGAAGTCAAAATCGTACCTGAAACTCGATTAGAACATCATATTGGAGTCGATTGCTTCAAACTGGAACTCGTATGAAACTGGAATCAATTGCTTCAATTCACGAACCAATGCAAACATTGAACCAATAATACGAAGCAAGTCATACGAAGCTGCATTGAACAAAATCGTGACAAATACTAACCTAACTGCACTCGTTACAAATGACTAAAGACAAACTAAATCCAAATCACTAAAGACGAACTGACGATCTTGGATTTCGATTATACGTGAGCTAAAATCATACCGAATGTAGACCAACCCGACCCAAACCCACATAAATGGATTCAAAATAAAAACGTATAAACATACCGAGCGGATCCCGAACGACGCGAGCAAGCCAGCCAACTAAATGGAGATTCGATATGCTGGGATGGAGAGTCAGAGATACGACAGTGGCAAGTCGAGCCTTTTTGTTCAAAAATACCGTCAACGGAAGGGAAGACGGAGGATAGCGGAAGGGTGCGAAGCGATTCAACGTACCAACAAAGCTCTGTTTCTGGTACTATTAACCCCTTCACAGACCGAGAAGGCGTTGAGAGTTCGAGAATCATGGTGAAGGACCGACGCAAAATCGAGGGAGGTGGCTCGGTGGTGGGAAAGAAGAATGAAAGACGAAGCGGTGGACAAGAAGAATCGAGAAATCAACCTGGAAGAAAACCCGACCCGAGGAAATACCCGCGTGTCATAAAGAAAAAAAAATCCGGATGTAACAAAGGGTAAAAAAACGTACACAACATATTGAGAAATGACGGTATTTAATTAAGAGATAAATAAATAAGAGCGATACAACATCTTTTTTCTTTTATACTTGAGATGAAGAGCTTTAATCAAATTTAGATATGAGTTAATGTTATGAAAAAAAAGGTACTAATTCTTCCACGTTAAGTTTTTATTCTTCCACTAAATAAATTGAGTATCGACAAGTATACCCTTACTTTTAACTCATAAGTATTTAAGAGAGAGAAATGTCATTTTGTTTCCAAACGAGGCACATGTGATATATCCTTCTTCATTTCCGATGTTTTCTCATATCTTCTTCTTCTTATTCTAATAAAACAAACCATATTATGCCACATGTCGTGTTTGTAGAACCCATTTTGCCACGTGTTCTCCTCATATTCACGCTAGCACGCTCTGATTTTGGAAATGTATTATGTCAATCAATCAACACTTATTCAGTATGATATCCCAATAAATCAGCAAAGAGATTTGAATTTCATTCACATTAGGCAAGAAATCAGGAATCGTAATAGTAGAGGAAAGATCCTATTTTGTGAATCTAAGGTATCAATGAAATTTTAATTTTTGGGTTCTGGTTTCGATTGTTCTTGAATCTTGATGTTGTTAATCTAGGTTTTGGTTCCAATTTCTTTTACTAAGATTACCAGAGACGTTGCCTCCAACTCGACGAGCTTATTGTTGTTGCTTTGACTGCATCAGTGTCATTCCTATAAACCAAGATAATATGCCTTTCTCGGTCTGTAAAATAGTTGATGTTCTTGGATTCAAATTCAAATCACAAATCCCTCAATCTGGTCCCTTCCTCCGATGTCATTAATCGCAATATAACTGTAAGCCCTACCTTTTTTTTCTTCTGATCAATGGATACTTATCTTCTTCTTCATTTTGTAATCATCGTCTTTATCTTCTTTTCTCTCTGTAATTAGAAACATGAAATTTTGATTGACGGGTTCGATTGAAATCGAAATAGTAAACTCCGTGATTAGTTAAACCGCTGGTGAAGATAATGAGAAGCTCTTAAAGTCAAAATTCCTACCGATACCACTCTTCCCGGTCTAAATCTTTAAACATTGCAATTTGTACTTAATCATTTTTGTATTCTGTAATTTTAGTAATTTTGTTTTATATATCTATTACTTCCCGAGATTTCAAATCCTGGGTTTAAGAAATGATGTATTTTACCATTTGTATGCAGTAATGGAATTTGAAATCCAAGCTATGGAGGTCGGTGCTCATCTTTCTGGGAAAATATTACTTGCAAATTCAATTCTATCTTGGGGTAAGTTAATTTCCATATTAAGTTTTGGTTTCTTCATACTCAAATCTTTTTACGGTTTCTACATATATTGATTCTGATTGCAAATTATGGTAGCGGTGGCAACCATCATCGTCAAAAAAAAAAGATAATGATGAATCGTCGTCAGACTATTTTCATCGGCATTACCCCCACACTCTTGAACCGGTATCTTGTGCACGACTGAAGGTTGTCGATAGTGATGAATCGTCTCAATGGAGAGGAAGATTGGAAGGCTGTTGATAGGAGGAAAGACAATAGCCGTGACCATCCGACTTCATATTACGTGAGCAATCTCCCAGATGATGCCATAGTGAAAGAGATTTGGAAGAAATTTGAAGGTTTTGGAAAGCTCGTTGACGTGTATATTGCCCGCAAGAAAGAAAGGAGCGGTGCTAGATTTGGCTTCGCCAGATTTGCCAGGGTACAAGATGCTAAAGCTATGGAAGAATCATTCGGTAAGGTATATCTTGGCCATAATAGTCTCACTATAAATATTGCCCGTTTCCACAGAAAATCGAATGTGAATATCCCCATCAACCAAAGTAAACCAAATATTTCCATAAACCACCAAAATTCCCGTCCCCCACAACCCCCCATCCTCCGGCTTCGGCTTGGAATCTTAGAGGACCGAAAACATTCGCGAATATTGTATCTGGAATTCAGTCTAGTGTCAACAACAACTTGAACCCAGTCAAGGTTTGCATATCCCCGGATCTCGACAAATTATTGTTTGACAATTTCCTGTTGGGTGAGGTTAATGATTTTGAGACATTAAAATCTCTTCCAAATTTGTTTAACGATGAAGGCGTAATCTTTGGAAATTATTCTTTTATGGCGGCTTATGTACACTAATTGGCTTTGATGAAGATGTTTGGAAGTTTACCGATCTCTCCTCATGTGAAGGACGTATCTTAACCGAATCAAGAACTAAAATTAATGAAGAAATCGTTATTGAATTTGGTCAAGGGAAATGCATGAAGGTTGGAATCATTGAACTTGAAGTTAATCTTGCTCCATTTGACACCGGTGAGATGTGGGGTGAAAACAACAACTATATTAATGACGAGCATGATTCCAGTGATGAAGATGGCAACAATGATGCATATGATTCTGGTAGTGACATGGAAGGAATGTCGGACACGTGGAACAACAATGCCAATGCTGATCGGGAGGAAGGAGAGATACATGATGACGAACAGATGGATGATAAGGAACACCCTGGTGAAATTCCGATCGGCAATGACGTATTAGATGCCGAGGAGTCCGCCGCTATAGCGAATGATGTGGGTCATGAAAATCCGCTTGAAGATGATATAGTCGAAGAATCACAATTTATCTGATTATCAGTGAAAGAGGGAATACTAATGATGTTTTAATTAATGATCAAGGCTTTGAAGAATCACGATTTAATCCGATCATTGGTGAAAGAGGAGATGTTAATGATATTTTAATTAATGATCAAGGTTTGTTAAACAAAGATGCAGCTGCGAATTCGAAAGCTGCACCATGACTTAACCACATTCCTAATACGGATCCTGGATTCCTTAATTTTGGGCCTTTTCCATCCTGGGCCCAAATCGACCCCAGCGTATTACCAAACTTGCCATAAAGCCCAAAAAACTTTGAAAGCACTTCCCCATTTGAGGTGGATCGATCTAATGACAAAAGGAGAAAAGTATCTAAATTTACCCGCACTAAATCTTGCCCTCCCATCACCGACAGGAACTCTTTCTCAATAGATCTCAATCGCGATGTTTCTCAAAGACAAATCGAGCCATGTGATAATATCAGCAATAGTGAGTCTCACGCATCTCAGGAATTAAGGAAAAGTGTTGAAGTGGGTATGGACTTGGGCTTCGAGATTGGAGCTGATAACCAAATCCTATAGGAAGTGTTGGCCGGTCCTGGAGTTAATTTCGTTGCTTAATGTTTTGCCTTTCTCTAAATATTAGGGGTGTGAGTGAGGCTCGCAAGGTTGAGTGGATCTGTAAAATCAAAATTTCTCATAACATTGAGTTCGTTGGTCTTCAAGAAACTCATCTATCGGACCCAAACCGTATCGATATTGAGGGCTGTTGGGGCAGCAGTGACTTTAAATTTGATTATGTGGATGCAGATGGTAGATCAGGAGGTATTCTCAACATTTGGAATCCAAGGATATTTAAACCCAACTTTCAAAGGAAAAATCAAAACTTTTTAGTAACTGGGGGTAAATGGTTGAATTTTCCTGGTGATACTTTTCTCGTAAACGTATATGCCCCCAAGCCATTGTCGACAAAAGAATATTGTGGGATGAGCTCCTTGCGTTTAAGAACTCGATGCAGGGCAATTGGGTCTTTTTTGGTGATTTTAACGCAGTTAGAAAGGCGGACGAAAAGGTCAATTCGGAATTTTGCAAATCCTCGGCGGATGACTTCAACAAATTCATCAATTTAGCTGGTCTTCATGAGTTTAGCATGGGTGGAAGAAGATACACGTACTTATGTCCCAGAACCTCCAAATTAAGCAAACTAGATAGATTTCTTGTTTGCCCTAACTTCATTGCTGCTCAACCGAATTCGTTCGTGATGGCTTACCCTCGAGAACACTCTGACCACTCCCCAATCACACTATGCAGCACTCACCTTGATTTTAGTCCCGCTCCGTTCAGGTTTTATAACTCCTGGATCCTTCGCGATGGTTTTTCTAATATTTTCAATGCAGCTTGGATTTCTTTCCAGGGATATGGATTACCTGATATGTTTTTGGCTGCAAAAATCAAAGCCATAAAACAAGCAATTAGAAGTTGGAGGAATACCGAGTTTCGATCGGAATTTAAAGAATTGGAAGATTTAAGGAAGCGAAATAATGAACTAGATCTCATTGTCGAATCCAGACCTTTATCGATTGGAGAAACCATAGAGATGCATAAGAACAAAATTCGTATTAATGATCTTGACAGGTTTCGTAGACTTGATTTAAAACAAAACGCTCACATCAAGTGGACTATAGATGGCGATGAAAACACTTCATTTTTCCATGGCATTTTAAAAAATAAGAACCAAAATAACAAGATCCATGGTCTTTCCATTATTGGTTCTTGGTGTAATGATCCATGTTCAATCAAGCAGGCTGCATTTGATTTCTTCTCTTCTAAGTTTAGAGAAAAATGGCCGAACAGACCAAGACTTGTTAATAGTAACATTAAAGTTTTGAGCCAACATCAGCAGCGTAGCTTAGAAGAACCATTCTCGGTGGAAGAAATAAAAGCGGCGGTCTGGAGCTGTGGTGGTGAAAAAGCTCCTGGACCTGATGGCTTGACTTTCAAATTAATCAAGACACATTGGGAGATAGTATCAGCTGATTTTATGAACTTTGTTACTCACTTTGAAAAACATGGCGTTTTTGCCCCTCGGTGTAACTCCTCATTTATTACTCTTATCCCCAAGATCAAAGATCCACTTAATCTGAACGACTATCGGCCTATCAGCCTTATCGGTTGCATGTACAAAGTGGTGGCAAAAGCTCTTGCCATAAGATTGAAAAAGGTTATTGGGTCGGTCATCGATGCTACACAAACAGCGTATGTGGAGGGACGTAACATTCTTGAAGGGCCACTCATTATGAATGAAATTTGCTCATGGGGGAAAAAACTGAAAAAGAAGCTATTCCTATTCAAAGTCGATTTCGAAAAGGCCTTCGACTCTGTAAATTGGGGTTTTATTGATTCGATGATGGTACAAATGGGTTTTGGCATTAAATAGAGGGGCTGGATTCTAGGTTGTCTAACCTCCGCTCGTGCTTCTGTCCTTATAAATGGTTCTCCTTCGCTCGAATTTCCCATCACACGTGGGGTTCGCCAAGGAGACCCATTATCTCATTTCCTCTTCATTATTGCCATGTAAGGGCTAAATGTGGCAATGAAGTCGGCTTGCGACAAAGGTTTATTCCGAGGAATCCAGTTAGCTAATATGGGCACGGTCATCTCGCACCTTTTTTACGCAGATGATGCGCTATTTTTTGGAGAATGGTGTCATGAAAACATTCGAAATCTAGCCAGAATCCTTCGATGCTTTCATACTTCCTCCGGTCTCCAAGTTAATTTCCACAAGTCAAAGATGTTTGGTGTGGGTGTTGATTCTTCTCTAGCCACGGATTGGGCTAGATCTCTTGGCTGCTCTGTCGGATCGTTTCCTTTTGTGTATCTTGGGGTGCCGGTCGGGGCGAATATGTCATTAAAAAAACATTGGAAGCCGGTGGCGGATAAATTCCTCTCAAAATTATCCGATTGGAAAGCGAAAAACCTCTCTTTTGGGGGAAGACTTACTCTCATCAAATCTGTCCTTAGCAGCCTACCTACCTTCTACTTCTCTCTATTCAAAGCTCCTACGGGAATAATCAGTCGACTAGAGCAAATTAGAAGAAGGTTCTTGTGGGGTGGATCTGAAAACAATAAAAAGATAAATTGGGTTGAATGGTCGAGAGTCCTTGCTTCAAAAGAACGGGGCGGATTGGGGGTGGGGTCTCTAAAAGCTCAAAATTGTGCATTACTCGTTAAATGGTGGTGAAAGTTTAAAGATGGAAAGGATGCCCTTTGGAAGGGTGTAATTGAGGCGATTCATAACACTAAAGGCAAACCGTTTCATGTCATGCATAAGAAAACCATCCCAGGAGTGTGGAGTAGCATCAATAATATTAGAACGGATCTCACGAAGATAGGGATTGATTTTTCTAACATGTTTCCTGTGATTGCAGGTTCTGGTAGTAACACTCTTTTTTGGAAGGATTATTGGGTTGGAAACTTTACCTTACAAAGCAAATTCCCGGTGCTTTTTGAGGCGGATTCCAGAAAGAATTGTCTAGTAGCGGATAGATTGGACATAAACGGTCCTGTTTGGTCTTGGAAACAGCCCTCATCGGAGCCCTCTTTTGCCGCTGCTGTCGCTCAGGTGGAGGGCCTGTTGTCTGCACACACTCCTACCCCGCGTCCCGATCGGATTGCCTGCCTATTATCTCACAATGGAGGTTTCGATGTCTGCCTTGTTCGTGAATTGGTGGATTCAAAAATTACTACTCCTTCTACCTTTCTACCTGTTTGGAATAGATACGTGCCTCCAAAGGTTTCATGTTTTAACTGGCTTGCTGGTATGGGTCGGATTCCGGTGGCATCAAGCTTGAAAGATAGAGGTATAACCATGAATAGCACCTTATGCAACATCTGCAACTTGGAGGTGGAAGACGTGGATCATGCTTTAATCGTTTGTCCTAGAGCGGTTGAAACTAGGAGATGGATTTTTAATTGGTGTCACATTCCTTTTGTCCAAGTAAACTCGGTGGTAGAACTCATCGACTATGCTGCATCTTGGGGTAATTGTCCAAGGAAAAGGAAGGTATTTGAAGCCATAATTCAGTGTTTGACCTGGCAACTCTGGAAAGCGAGAAATTACAAGGTTTTTAGTGGGCGATTCATGTCCCCAACTGTTATTGCGGATGAGATTATTGCTACCTCTTTTGATTGGGTGAAACATAGGGGCAATTTGAAATACACTTGGGCGGAGTGGGTTTGTTCCCCATTATCTCGTGTATAATCTCTTATTCTAACTTTTGTATTTTGTACTGTTCCTCGCTTAGCTCTTTGCTAAGTTTGGAGTTTCTCTTTTTTCTTATATAATGATATTTGCCGTTTCCAAAAAAAAAAAAAAAAAAAAAAAGATAATGGAAGCAGATGCAGGTTATCATTTAATATGCATGTAGTTGGAAAAAATAAAAAGAACGTATATAGAATGATCGTCAAATTAAGAGTTTTAATGTAGGTTTTCATTTAATGCACATATGATTCCTTTCTTCCCTCAAAAAATTATTAATATAATAATGTTGTCTTATATACGGATTGACATACAATTAAGTCCATTCCGATTTCCTACTACCTTTGTTAATTCCGTTGAGCTTTAAGACCTTTTAACTAACATAGACTTAATTGTATGTCATTGCTATAATCTGGTAAAATTTATAGAATACAATGAAACTAGGATGCTATAATAAAATAATGAACGAAGTACATTGCTATTTCTTGCAATTCAACACTAACAAATAAACTCTTCTGGTTGCAGCAAACTTTATTGGAGCAAACCATCGAGCATATACTAAACTGTAAAAAAAATGTACAAAACAAACATTTCAAGAAATCCATTTAAAGATACCGGTAAATGTTTCTTATTATCAATTGTTTGTTAATAAATATATCAACATCATAACAAACATATAATTCAAATTCTTACAGGATCATCTTTTCATGAAGAAAAAAGAATCTCCCAAATAATAAAGTTCTGAATTAGTCATTTGAGTGAAAATACAAAAAACGTTTGATAGTGTTTTTTGTGTTTATTAGGGTTTATTTATGGAAGATTTTGTGAATATAATTGTTTGTTCACCAATATGATAAGAATGATGATGATATATCAATTTAACAAATCAGCTTGAAGATTGGATGCGAAACTTTTGATGTTGTGTACAGCAGAATTATAGCTAAAATCTATTTTGAATTTGTTAAATGGATAACCTTATTTATTGAATTGTCCAAACTCGTAAGATTGAAATAGAAGGTGTTGTACGGTTGTATTTGGTATCTCTGAATAACAAGAAGTAACAAAACCTTGTGAATACAAACACCACGATTCATAATTTTTTGACAATACCAATGCACTAACAATTAATTTTTAGCTTTTACCCGAAATTTCCTTAAAGTTTAGCAGCTAAAATAAATGTTCGAAAAATAAAGTAATATAAAACATATGCATTTTTATTAGAAAGAATAAAATTAAACATTACAAAATACTACATCCAAGATTAAAAGCCAAAGAAATTACACAACGAACCCAATCTTAAATACATAATCAAGAGATATTCATATTTACAAAATAACAAAACCACCGAAAACGAAAACTAAAATCCAAAAGAAAACACGAAAATGATTTCAGTTTTCTTTACAAATAATTTTTTGGCCAGGTTAATGAAACATCATCACACTAAGATAAACAGATTGGATGACATACCTAAATCTAACGGCTTTCTAAAACCCTAATAAATTAATTATATCTTCAAGTAGCCAGCTTCCTTCATTCATACTAAAAAAGTTATGATTTGGACTTAAACTATAAAAATAAGGACCAAATATGCAAAAACGTTTTTTATTTCGAAAGTTGAAATGCAAAAATATGTTATTACTTATTAGTACCATAAAAAGGACCAATAATGCAAATATGTCCTATTTTGGACTTGAACCTAAGAGTTACAAATGAGTTATTGACTGGCCAATGAAGAATCCATTTTTGATCATCTATATGTAATTGTTGTCTTGATTTCGATTAACATTCCCAGAGCAACCATAGTTTTAGCCCCAAAAATCATATAATATGAATATAAATTTTAGAATTTTTGGTAATTTACATAGTCTAATTAACCTAGATTGTGTATGTTTCCTTTTTAAAGCTCATTTATAAGACATTTTGCTGGAAAAAACATTGATATTAACATTGAACTTTGCAAAAAATTTCATTAATAACATCGTGCTTTGAAAAAAATGAATTTTTCAGAATCTTTTTAGATGATCCGGAAATGTTTCAATTATTTTATATTTAAGCTCATTTATAGGACATTTTCCCCGAAAAAAATATCGGTATTAGTGTTGAACTTTGCAAAGAAGTTCATTGATAGCATCGTACTTTGAAAAAAATGAGTTGTTTCGAATTCTTTTAGATGATATGGAAAGGTTTCATTTCTTTTACATTGAAGCCTTACTTATAGGCCATTTTTCTAGAAACCAATATTAGTTGTAGCATTGAACTTTGCAAAAAGTACATTAATAGCATTGTACTTTGAAAAAATATTTTTTATTATTATATAAGTTTTTTTTATTTGTCAACCGTGTAATACACGGGTTTGTAACCAAGTACATTAATAAATCAAGATCATGAGGGAGGTGGGTTTTGACGTTGCAGGGTGAGGAGCTTTGAGCGGCGGTGGATGACTCGTCGGAGGATGAAGGAGATGGTGGATTCGATATGGGAATCACTTTGTTCCTTAACTCTTCAAATTGAAACCGCCCTAATATTTGGAAGGAGATAAACAACCGTACAAACATGCTGCTTTGAAAGAAAAAGAACGCTCTCCCATGAGTCAACGACTCTCATTTTCTTGTTTATTATGGGGAATTTGTGTTCCTTCTTCCACGCTCCCTCGACATTCTCATTTTGTAGTTTGAATTTTGTTAAATGAAAAGGAAATGTTTTGTGTTCTTTTCTTTTGTATCTAGTGTCAGGACATAGGAAACAGGAGGGGGTGGTCTTTATGGTGTCACCGGAGAAGGACGATGGCGGTGACAAATAAGAAGGTGGGCGGCAAAGGAATGGTGAATGTTGACGACAGTAGCAGGGGGTAGCAGATCTCTTAGGGTTTGTGATCGGGGATGGTGGTGTGTGGATGAGGGTGGCTACAGTTCGTATTTGTGGTGTGAAGGGGCTGCAGGTGGGTTCCGATGAGGGCAAGCAAGGGAGGAAGAAGAAGAAAGGTGGATCGACGACGTGGTTCACGCAGCCGGCAACGACATTCCTACAATGCATTGTTGGTGCGAGAATGGTTAACTGTTTATAAATTAAAAATAGCAGTATAATTGTCAATATTTAAATTTATTTTAGTGGAAAGATAAAAACCTTCTATGGAAGAATCAAGAACCAAAAAAAAAATCTCAAGTTCCATGGATCCGCACCATTTTAGGACAAAACAAGAATGTTATTTTTTTAGGGTTAATGTCATCAAAACCTAACTAACTTTTGCTTTTGGTTTTAAATGGTCACTAAAGGTTTTGTTGTGCATTATGGCTCCTTAAACTTTCAAATTACAGGTTAAAAAGGGGATCATCCGGTTTCCTAGGTGAGCTAGCATCCAAATGGCATTTTGGTCAACTTATGTAGTCCATTTGGCAATGACATCGCATTCACGTGGCACTTTGGTCATCAAACTGATCCATGTGGTGCTGATAAGGTCACCTCATGGATTTTTCAATTAATATTAATTGTCTTTAACATAAAAAAGTTATTAAAAATTTAAATTTATTATTACTTTGAATTTTAATTTGTTTAAGATTTAATAAAATTTAAACTTGTTCTTGCTGTCTTCATGATAAACGCTGATGAAGAACATTCAACCGTCACCACCCTCCACCCTCTGCCCTCCACATCTGTCATCCTCTATCGTGCACAACCCGCAAGCTTCCAACAATAACCAAATTCTGGACCAAAAACATTCAAACCATCTTCATATTAAAAAACCATCTTCATCTTCAAACCTTCAAATAATATACTTTCAAACAATTGAAGTAGAAACTTATGAAAATATAAACCAAACAAGTTGATGAAGAAAGAAGTATCGATCTCCTCCTTCTGAAAAAAAAACCCAAAAACCGATCGCTTTCTTAATTTGGAATAAAAAACTCAGAATCTAAACACGAATAAGATAAAAAAAAATTGGAGAAGAGAGAGATAAGACGAGTCGATCTGCTCCATTCTAGATGAAAAAGATAAGCTCCGATCAGAAGGATAGAGTAAAAAAACAAAAAGCATAATGATATTTGGAACAAAAAAAAACCCAGAATGTAAAAACCCTAGATTTGTGTTAAAAAAGGAAAAAGATGGGTCAACCTGTCTCCGTTCAAGCTAAAAAAGACAAACGATATGAAATCAAATCAAAAGATTTCTCCCTCTTTTTGAATCACAACAAACAACCAAAAAAGAGAGTTGACGAGTGAAAAGAAGAAAGAAACTAAAATAGTTCGATTTTGGGAATCGATTTAGGGTTTGATGATCTTCGCATTTAAATCAAGCTTCGAATTAGGTTTTAGTCATCTACAATGAATCGTTTAAATCAAGATCCGGTTGAAAAGATATAGTAAGGAAGGCTGAGGACGATGATCTCCTTATCGAAGATGCCTCCTGGAGATTTACCTAGGGAAAATGACTTATAAGGGTAATTATGTTTAAAAAATGTTCAAAAAACACCATCCAAGTTTGGTTTGTTCAAAAAACACCATCCAAGTAAGACCTTTGTACAAAAAACACCATCCAAGTAAGGCCTTTGTACAAAAAACACCAACGAACTACATGTTTTGTTTAAATTTTACCCGATGGTAACCGGCTCTTGCAGGTTAAACTGTTCATCTGTTATTATGCAATGTCACTAAATATTAGGCCAAGTCATCTTTTAAATGCGAAGATCATCAAACCCTAGATAAGGAGATCATCGTCCTCAGCCTTACTTGGATGGTGTTTTTTGTACCAAGTTTGGTTTGTTCAAAAAACACCATCAAATGCATGTGTGTGAAGCTCCTGAATATGTATACACAATTAAGTTTTATTCATTTCAACATGTGAAATTGGTAGAAAATTCCAAGAAAAGTTTTAAAGCTTTTAATATATTTTGGTCCATTTTAACATTCGTGATAATTTTTTCTTCATTTTCATAGCTTAATAATGTTTTTCGTATCTTTTTTTCAAGTAGTGGGAGCAAATTACAAGAAAACTTTTAAAAATATATGTATTTATATAAACCTAATTTTGGATTTTTAATTTAAAAAATGCCACATGTACCGGGGCAACCGATGAAACCGGGACCAAATGAAGTTGTTCCCTTTATCAGCAGGTAAAACAATAACTTAGTGGTATAAAATGCACAAAATTTTGCTTAAGGACCATTTAAAACCAAAAGCAAAAGTTTGTTGGGTTTTGATATCATTAACCCTTTTTTTAATATTTTTGTACCAGTAAACCAAAATAAAAACAGAAAAAATAGCTTTCTTTTTTTCATTTATCTCTTCTGTCAAGAACTCCCAAAACACCAACCTTTGTCCGTTCAATTATTTTCAAAATCACAAGACCAATGTATCAATTTCTTGAATGTCTACCCCTCCTAACTCAATTGAAAGATTAAATTCCAAATTTCCATGGTGGAAAAAGGGATTTCGTAAAAACCCTAGAAATTTGAAGTTCGAAATTTTCGCTTAAATGTCAAATTTTTGCAGGATAAAGCAAGTGATTACCATAATCAAATACAACAATTTCAACTTCATTCAGGTAAATATGCTCATTTTAAAATCTTTGTAAATTCTTGAAAAATATGCATTGCAATTGAAATTATTGATTTTATGAGGGTGGGGGAAGTAATACCCACTGAACCTACACGCCACGTCTGCTTTTCTCTCTCCTCTCATTTCCATCTTTCCACATCTTTCACCAATCTTTCATCCATGGAACCAGTATCCACTGAACCCACTGAACCCACGATGCCACATCATATTTTTAATCTTAAAATTAGATAAATAATACCCAAAATAATTATATATATATATATATATATATATATATATATATATATATATATATATATATATATATATATATATATATATATATATATATATATATATATATATATACTAGTTGTAAAACCCGTGTATTACACGGAATGATACAAAAAAATTATTAATTAAGAATATCTAAACATTAATAAATTTACATAAGAAATTTGTTTGTGTATCGTGACATCTTGCTTTTGATTTTTACTATTACGACTTTATATTTTGATAAATATAATTGATTATGAGAATGTAACCGGTACTAAAATCAAATTCACTATTATGATTGGAATCGTTCTTCAAAATATTATAACGTCAATTGTCCCTCTATTGTCTCCCAAATCATTCTACACATTAAAAAATAGTATGATATTAAAAACAATTAATTTTGAAATTGAATGATAACAATTAATTTTGAAATTGAATGATAATTAAACCGATCATTAAAGAGTTAGAAACATTTCAAACCAATTAGTTTTTTTAAGAAATTTAAAATTATGAGAAAATGACATGTGGTAAAATGAATGTGGTGATGACATGTGGCTTTGAGTTACTTATTTATTAGGATATATATATATATATATATATATATATATATATATATATATATATATATATATATATATATATATATATATATATATATATATATATATGTGTGTGTGTGTGTGTGTGTGTGTGTGTGTCTATATATATATATATATATATATATATATATATATATATATATATATATATATATATATATATATATATATATATGTATATATATATATATATATATATATATATATATATATATATATATATATATATATATATACTAGTTGTAAGACCCGTGTATTACACGGGATGATACAAAATAATTATTAAATAAAAAAACCTAAACACTAATAATTATGTATAACAAATTCTCGACAATATATAATGAAATTTTTGGATATATGATAGTGTTTTATTTTTACAATAAAACACTATCATTGAAAGACTGTTTTATCGCATAAATATGCTCAGAGGCACGCAAAAACTATATTTTTGTGCAAAATAAAAGAATCCAAAAACCGCCTTAAAACATGCAAAATGCTTCTTCATAACAGATATGGTTCAGACAGACCCGTCTAACCTACCTCATCTGTTAAAACCAAACAATCACATTTTATAAGAATGCATGTTTTCATAAACAAATAGGCAAAAGCTCACATTCCAACGGCAGCTCCTGATGCACACCACAGACTCCCAACAGTCTGGCGGTGATAATAGATCTACTGTCGGGTCAACACTAACCCATGCCAGCCATTTGTTTTCACATACAAAACATCTCACAAATCACGGGGAAATCCTATTAAGATATCATTAATTCTCTCAATAGAATTATGATTAATTTGTCTACAGTCCCCAGACATCCTCACAACAATTGCAAGCTAAAACGAGAGAATATCTCATTCTTCATACACTGCACATCACAGCCTACTGTTGTGTTGCAGATGCAAATCTGCCAGAACTATGGTTTTCACCATAGGAAATCCTGATAAGCTCAATATCAAAACAGGCTTATATTAACAGGTGGCTAAACATGAATTACGATTCATGTTTAACTTGAACAGAGTTCTCCGGAGCTGCTGGTGTGAGGAAAACAAGAGGGATTTGTGAGCTAACATTTATGGTTTAATTTCAGGAACAAGACCCAAGAACTATAAAAGAACAAACCCAAGGAAGTGATGCTCAAAACTGAAGAGTAAAAAGGCGAAATACACGTAAAATATACAGCACTCGCGACGTGAAGACCCTGTGTCGCGACTTGAAGAAAAACAAGGCAGAAGACACAAAATGCTACAGCAATCGCGCCGCGACGGATACCCAGGTCGCGACGCGAAGACCTTGGACGCGACCACACCTACTCCTTGAACGCGAGACTACCAACAACCGCACTAGCCAGACCAGTGGCCGACCAAAAGCAACGACCAACGCACCCTCGCGTCGCGACGGGACCCTTGGTCGCGACGCGAGCCCTGTGTTCAGTTAGTATAAATAGAGACCTACTATGCACGGATTTAAACACCAATTTACTCTATTTGTAATAAGGATACTCAAACATTCTCTATCAGTTAGAATAGCTTGAAACATCTCTTAGCTAGTTGTTTAGAATCAAAATATCATCCCTCTCGGTGGTAATTCTTGTTGTAATTCAAGATAATTTGGAAGATAACCGCATCAAGTCACATGTCAAGGAACACCAAGACCATCTTTACGATCATCACACGAATGGAAGGCTAATCTCTTCAGATTACTTTCGGTAATGTTATCCAACTCTTAGTATAGCATGTTTTTTACTTTGATTCCGACAAGTGTTTTACTATTGTAATTCTTAAACTCTTATCTCTTTGAATACAACTAGTGAATCATTTGTGTTTACTTCTACTTATTATCATCTTCTCAAGACATAGTATTACCAACATATTATTCGTGCCTATCTCACCTAAATAACGAGCTAAGACGGATAATCTGTTAATATACTTTGTGCCAAAATAATATGTTAATAAGTTGTAACGTTACTATCATCTAGATAAAACATAATATTGCTACATCATTGTTTGTGCCCAATCTACTCAATTGTTAGATAAAGACAAATAATTGATTCAACATGTTATGTATTTACCTAAGTAATAGTAATTGTCAGTAAACTGTAATTATGTCAAGGTAATTATATCGGAATCATTGTAATTAAACATGTGAAACTAATTGTTGATAACTGAACTGGAAGTAATTCTTTCTATTCTCAAGTTAAAATCTCAATCTTTTTACCATCACCGTTAAAATTTTGCTTTACAACTCGTTAAAAGTTAACCACTAAATCCTTGGACTCGACCCCGCTTGCCCTATCTACATAGTAAAAAGTGGGTTATAAATTGTTTTTGACGCGTGTGACGATAGCGTTGTCAAAATGGCGCCGTTGCCGGGGATTATGTGCGCTTAAGTTCTAAAGAGTTGTTTAAAGTTCAAATTTTACTTTTGTTATTATTATCTTTCTTGTGCAAACTCACTTGTTTATGCATACAAGACATAGTGTTGTCAACACTGGATTTATACCATGAATGACGGAAGAACAATTGGTGATTATTTCGCCATGGACATGGGTTATTATGATTTTTATAATCAACCACCACAACGAGATCCATATGAAGATGATTGGTGGGGGAGCAACAATTTGGACCAAAATCAAGATGACGAGTCATCCTATTTTCTAGCAGATCAAGGAACACACGATTCATCATTTGACAAGAAGTTGGATCTAATGATGGAATTATTGAAGGAAGGCTTCAAACAAGAAGAAAACAACTCCAAAGCAATTTCAATGCTTGAAAATCAATTGGAACAAATGGTGGAGCAACTAAAACAACAACCATTAGACGATTATTCAGATACGATGCAAACGGATGAGGTAACTACTTTGGGTAGTGATGAACCTTTTGACGTTAATGTACATAAACCTACATCACCCGATTATGAGGTTGTGGTGGAAGATTATGTATCAATTGATGAGGAAAATACTAAATTAGAAACAATTAACCAAGAAAATTCTGAAATTGAATTGGAAACATCTCAAATAATTTTCCAAGAACTGGAAACATCCAAAGTTGGGGAGGGGTCAGTGGAGTCTAATACCACCCCCGACCTAGCGAATTTCAAAGAACCCGAAAACAACATTCTTGTTGACATTTTTGTGCTAGATTCTAAAAAACTAGACAAATTCAAAAAACCACATGGCATCATTAATCGTCCCATTTCAGCAACTATCTATGCCCATATTAGTTGTCAAGAAGGTTTCATTGATGTGACATTTGGAAACCAGAATTTTAAACTTCAACTATTTGGATGTACTAATTATCCTCCGATCAGTGGAGACTTGTTTGTAATCAATACTATGGATGATTACTTTTATGAGCATAATGCAAGTATGCTCGCTGACACTACCCACGATCTGGAGACACTTCTCTCTGGTGACAGGTCAAAACATGTGGATAACATTGGAAGTAAACAGGTGAAGAAAAGAATACAGAAAAAGAAACATTACACCACACGATCCTACAAATCAAAGATGAAAGTGGTCGGTGGTATAAAAACTCGGTTACAGAACTTTACTCAAAGGAGAATTACATGTCCTTTCAAAACAAGGTTTAAGTGCTCTTTCAAAAGACTCAAAGTTAAAAAAACGGGATTCAATAATGTCAAAGTTGACATGCCTTTTGATACCGGTAAAACTCAGGAATGTAAATTGTTTGAAGATAAAGAGAAATATATGACACCATATCACCAAAACATGATTGTTTTTCAAAAATGTCAACAGACATACGATCCTCCGTGAACCATGATACAGGTATGCGTCCGGCTGAAGACGTTAAACTTAGCGCTTTTCGGGAGGCAACCCGAGAACTTTGTGGGTGTGTTCACTGCAAGCCCTCATTTACACTTATGCAAAGCATAAGTGTGTAGTCTGTTTAATTAGTTGTTTTTATTATGTTTGATTATTTGAATTGAGAGTGTTTTATTTTATAAAAACATAAAAAAACATAAAAATTGTGTGTATTAAATGTACGGACATACAGGTAAAAAGAGGGTATAAAAACAAGATTGAAAAATGAAAAAAATAGCCCTCTGGAGACCCCTCGCGACGAGACGAAACTTCTTCGCGACCGCGAAAGCATAAAAATCGCGATCAAGAGAATGCAGATTTCCAGTCTTCGCGCCGCGATCACCACCTCTGTCGCGACCATGTCCTCCGTCGCGAAGGAGCGTAAACAGGTATATATTCTAACCCTAAAGCAGCTGCCGCATTTTTACCCTTTCACCCTCTTCGCGATTCTCTCTCACGGCCGACGAAATCCGACCAAAAACCACCATTTTTCTTCGTTTTTTCTTGCGTAGATCATCATCCAAGGTACATATGTCTCTCATCTACTCTCGATTTATGTTTTTACATGTTAATTCTTAGTGAAATCGTGCGAAATGTCGGCCAAAACCAAGGTTCCGATCGGGTTGTTATAAATGATGATATTTCCTTAAATTGATGCTTGTATAAGTTAGATATAGCCCTTAGGAATGTTTGTGACTTAATGCATTGAGACAAAAACGAGCAAAACAGGTGAAATCGACCCTCCCGTCGGTCCGATCGTCGCTCGCGATCGCGACAGGGATGGTCCTCGCGACTTGAGCTCAGACGCGACCTGGACACGACCAGGCCGCGACGGCTGGGCAGGGGCCAAAATTTTTGCTCGTTTTTGCTATTTTTCTTGTTTGTCAAACTAGATTAATGATTTGTATGAATTGGAAATTTACAGATATGGCCCGCAGAAGGGAACAACGCCAACAACCAGTTGAAAGAGACAACGTTGCTTCACATCAGTGGTTACGGTTTCCAAACACTCTTCCCGCAGCAAGGCTAAATATGTACGAGGCTAACCTGGACAGATACCAAAGAAGAGACGTGGAGCCAGCCCTGGTATTAGACTGGAATTTTGCTAATACCCTGGGGATTACAGCAGCTCTTGACCAATATTTGGTCAAGACCGATGGCGCATACACCAGTCTGGCGTGGAGAAACTTATTTCAGATTCGAGAGCACAGTTACAAAGAGCTGATGCTCGAGTTCTTTTCCACGGTTGCTTTTGATCCTACTGAGGAGGACATGTTTGTTCGTACCGGTCTCTCTTTCCGACTTGGAGGAGAGCCGAGACAGTGTAGCGTTGTCGAGCTGGGATGGAGACTGGGTCTCTATCCACATAGTGACGTCCGTACACCGGAGTTTAGGGATTATCTGGCTCACTGAATCACCAGCCCACCTGAGGACTTGGTCAATGAAGAATTCTGGGGAGAGATTGCCAGTACTATATACCTTCCCGAGACTGCTATAGAGAGTGCGATCCGCTCTCCGATTCATCGAGTATTACACCGTCTCGTTGCTACTTCCGTCAATCAACGGAAGGGCTGTGAGAAGGTTCCTGCAGCAGATCTCTTTTATTTGTGGTGTCTTTTGACACCAGGGAGGCACTGCAACCTCCCGTACTCATTGGCGTTTTTCTTGGCCCGCAAGGCCACAGGGGCCCGCGCTTCTAGCCCCCTTTGTGGTGGTCATCTGATCACCCGACTGGCTCATTCATATGGCATCACAGCATTGCCAGCGATGCGGTCCATGACCCCGAGAGAGCCGAGAGCCATCGGACGTCAGTACCTGGAGACTATGCGAGTGATCAGACAGTCAGGTGGACCAGGCGTATTCGTACTCGCCGAGCCAGAGCAGGAGGAGCAGGCACCCGAGGCCGCTCAAGCACCACCTCCACCTCCCAGACGCCGCCAGCGACAGCGCCAGAGGTCTCCTGTCCCGCCACAAGACCCAGAGCCCGAGATAAATCTCGGGACGATTTACCGACAGATGCAGGAGTGGCATCTAGCTCACCAGGTACAGCACCAGTGGATGGCGGATTCCATGACCGACTTCTTCCACCATCAGGGATTCCAGCCACAGTATCCATACCCGAGTACCGTTCCACCAGTACCTGACTGGTACACAGGTAGCCATCCTACAGGAGACGGGGCGGGACCATCGGGGACCCATATTGATGATGAGGATGATGAGTGAGTATTTATCTTTTTATTTCCAATTTAGTGTGAACTTTTAGATACTACTGTGTTTTATTTACTGTTGGTGTGAATTTAACTATTGTGTGGTGTGAATTTATTTATTTATTTTTTTTTTATTTTTTATTTTGTGATTGTTCAGAATGACGTTTGTTTGTTTGTTGATTATATTACAGAAAGCGATCTAAACATGCTGGCAGTCAGTTCAGCGACCAATGTATCAAATGATCGACCGTAATATATTAAAAAAATATATATATATTATTTTTGCGAAAAACTCAATTTTGCTTGAGGACAAGCAAACCTCAAGTGTGTAGTATTTTGATAGTGTTTTATTTTTACAATAAAACACTATCATTTAAAGACTGTTTTATCGCATAAATATGCTCAGAGGCACGCAAAAACTATATTTTTGTGCAAAATAAAAGAATCCAAAAACCGCCTTAAAACATGCAAAATGCTTCTTCATAACCGATATGGTTCAGACAGACCCGTCTAACCTACCTCATCTGTTAAAACCAAACAATCACATTTTATAAGAATGCATGTTTTCATAAACAAATAGGCAAAAGCTCACATTCCAACGGCAGCTCCTGATGCACACCACAGACTCCCAACAGTCTGGCGGTGATAATAGATCTACTGTCGGGTCAACACTAACCCATGCCAGCCATTTGTTTTCACATAGAAAACATCTCACAAATCACGGGGAAATCCTATTAAGATATCATTAATTCTCTCAATAGAATTATGATTAATTTGTCTACAGTCCCCAGACATCCTCACAACAATTGCAAGCTAAAACGAGAGAATATCTCATTCTTCATACACTGCACATCACAGCCCACTGCTGTGTTGCAGATGCAAATCTGCCAGAACTATGGTTTTCACCATAGGAAATCCTGATAAGCTCAATATCAAAACAGGCTTATATTAACAGGTGGCTAAACATGAATTACGATTCATGTTTAACTTGAACAGAGTTCTCCGGAGCTGCTGGTGTGAGGAAAACAAGAGGGATTTGTGAGCTAACATTTATGGTTTAATTTCAGGAACAAGACCCAAGAACTATAAAAGAACAAACCCAAGGAAGTGATGCTCAAAACCGAAGAGTAAAAAGGCGAAATACACGTAAAATATACAGCACTCGCGACGTGAAGACCCTGTGTCGCGACTTGAAGAAAAACAAGGCAGAAGACACAAAATGCTACAGCAATCGCGCCGCGACGGATACCCAGGTCGCGACGCGAAGACCTTGGACGCGACCACACCTACTCCTTGAACGCGAGACTACCAACAACCGCACTAGCCAGACCAGTGGCCGACCAAAAGCAACGACCAACGCACCCTCGCGTCGCGACGGGACCCTTGGTCGCGACGCGAGCCCTGTGTTCAGTTAGTATAAATAGAGACCTACTATGCACGGATTTAAACACCAATTTACTCTATTTGTAATAAGGATACTCAAACATTCTCTATCAGTTAGAATAGCTTGAAACATCTCTTAGCTAGTTGTTTAGAATCAAAATATCATCTCTCTCGGTGGTAATTCTTGTTGTAATTCAAGATAATTTGGAAGATAACCGCATCAAGTCACATGTCAAGGAACACCAAGACCATCTTTACGATCATCACACGAATGGAAGGCTAATCTCTTCAGATTACTTTCGGTAATGTTATCCAACTCTTAGTATAGCATGTTTTTTACTTTGATTCCGACAAGTGTTTTACTATTGTAATTCTTAAACTCTTATCTCTTTGAATACAACTAGTGAATCATTTGTGTTTACTTCTACTTATTATCATCTTCTCAAGACATAGTATTACCAACATATTATTCGTGCCTATCTCACCTAAATAACGAGCTAAGACGGATAATCTGTTAATATACTTTGTGCCAAAATAATATGTTAATAAGTTGTAACGTTACTATCATCTAGATAAAACATAATATTGCTACATCATTGTTTGTGCCCAATCTACTCAATTGTTAGATAAAGACAAATAATTGATTCAACATGTTATGTATTTACCTAAGTAATAGTAATTGTCAGTAAACTGTAATTATGTCAAGGTAATTATATCGGAATCATTGTAATTAAACATGTGAAACTAATTGTTGATAACTGAACCGGAAGTAATTCTTTCTATTCTCAAGTTAAAATCTCAATCTTTTTACCATCACCGTTAAAATTTTGCTTTACAACTCGTTAAAAGTTAACCACTAAATCCTTGGACTCGACCCCGCTTGCCCTATCTACATAGTAAAAAGTGGGTTATAAATTGTTTTTGACGCGTGTGACGATAGCGTTGTCAATATATACATTATTAAATTAAACACTACAACATAATGTTGATAAACTTTGAACAATTATAACAAATTACAAATTTTGAAAGACTTCTTTGAATACAACATTTGTTGTTCTATTGCTAAGTTTACCGTCGTCTAAAATTAACATTTTTAATCTATCTTTACTTTTAACTCTTGAAAATATAACATACAACTTGTCGTGTGTGAAGACTGGTTGTCTCAGAAACAAACACACCTTTGATAGCGATTGCCATTGACTATTATTTATTGTCATTTCAAAACATACAGTCAATGAAAATTGTTTTCTTTGAAATTTGAAAGAAATTCTTCTATCTGAAGGCGTCAAAGACATTTTTGGAATAAACGTACGATTTACAATATTATTTCAAGATATAATCTCTATTTCTATAACACGATTACCCAATAATATTGTTTCACTGCTAGGTGTGTACCCGCGCAATGCGACGACGACATTAGTATGTTGATGTTTTCAATTAAAATTAAAGTATGTAGTTTTCAATTAGAATATATTGTGTACTTATTATAATATATCGTTTCATAAAATATTTTAGAATTTTTGTATTCATTTATGAATATAACATGTTTCATTTTAGAATATATATTTATACGAAACTGATCAATAATAATGAATAGTAAAAATGAGCCATCAATAAAACTTTTTAACGACGGAATTTGTAAAGGTTTATCGATGGATTTTCCATCACTAATATATTAAACGTAAATTTTTTACGTTCATGCATTTTGAATACCCTTAAGGCCGACCCTGGTGCGTGCGTGCCGTGTTTTTTTATTATTATGTTAAATATTTTAATTCTATTATGGAAATTAGTTATTATATTTTTAATAGACATAATAAATCAAAGGTTATCCAAACTTAGTAAACTATATAAGGATATATTAATTATAAAATTAGTATAATAAAATTTTTAAACGTAAATGTAGTTTTATGTTTGTTTTTGGACCTGCATTAAAGATCTATGGCATTCGAAAAAAAAATCCATTAATCATCATGCTACCTTTCCGAAATTATTGACATATGTATCATCGATGAGAAGAAAATGACAATATGATGCATTCTCTTGTCATTTCATTTAAGTGATAATTAAATTGTTAGAATCATTAATTAAATTGCTAGGTTCCTAATTTATTGCTTAAGTTATAAATTATTGGAATTAAATACATTCAATTCAAACAATTTTTTTAAGAAATTCAAAATTATGAGAAAATGACATGTGTCAAAATCAATGAGGAGATGACATGTGGCTTTGAGTTACTTATTTATTAGGATAGGATATATATATATATATATATATATATATATATATATATATATATATATATATATATATATATATATATATATATATATATATATATGTTTGTGTGTGTATGTATATATATTTGCAGCGGTTTCAATGGCTTCACCAACCCAAACATGAAACCGCCACTGCCGAACCCGATGAACCCGAAGGAGGCGGGCCAGCGGTACCGGCGGTACCGCATCCTTCTTTTCTCGATCCCGCATGAACCCGCGTATTACTCTGTCTACCCTGACTAGGCTCCGATCATAGTGTTGTGTGTTTATTGTTAGTCTAGCTTGATAATCAAACATCGGTAATTTTCTGGACAAATTTTTGGTGTTAAACAAAATAGAACAAAATCTGTTTTTGCATTTATCTATTAATTGACCAAGAAAAGTATATATAAATCATTCTAGGAATAAATCATAATCCTATAATCCAACCCATAATGTCTAAATCTTTTGCATTTTGAGTTTTTAGTTTGTAAAATCATTTTTTTCTGCATTTTATGTTAGTTTTAAACTTTTTAGATTTTTTTACTTGCATTAACAACATGCATTTTTTTAAATATGTTTTAGTTTTTATTTCAGTAATTTTTAATTTTTTTAGTGTTTTTAACTGTTTTTTAGGTGTGTAAATTTTTGTGTTTTTAACATTCATGTTTTGAAATATGTAATATTTTTTAAAGTTCTGTAAAGTTTTCATAAAACAATTCTTAAAAATTTCAAATTTTTTTCAGCATAACTTGCATCTTCAAAACTTAAAAAAATAAAAAATAGTTTGCTTTTATTTAGTTCAATTTGGTATTTTAGGTAAATAGATTTTTTATATGTCAAAAAAACTATGAAAACAAAAAAATATTTCTTTTCTGTCTATTTTTACATTTCAAATTTTCTAGTTTTCTTTTAAAAAAACTGTAAAAATACCAAAAAGTTCTTTTACATTTCAATCTAGATTTTTTTTCATTAATTATGTTCAAATGTTTGTGTTTCGAAAAACTATAAATATTTTTCTTTTTTTATCATAATTTTTTTTCAAATTGTCTAGATTTAATCTCACATCTCTTTAATCTTATAATCTTGGTTTATATATATGGTTTCGTAGAAACTCATCCGGTATGTGATTCTGTTGAAGCTTTCTTGTAAGACTATTAAGATGTTGCACATTTAACTACTATATTTTTCTTGTGGTCCCACAACAAATATTTTATATTTCTGATAATTTTTATTAGTTAGATTATTTTTTTGGGATGAAACTGTTTGTCGATTTCTACTTTCAGATTTTTCTAATATTACACTTTCAAACAAATAATATTAGCTTGTATTCCACTGATTTCATACCATTTTTTTAACATGCTTAAATTTGTCCCCATTAAACATTGGAATGCCTTATTCCATTCCGTGGTTCTCTTTTGTATAATCACAAGGCATATTAAAATTTTCATTTGCAAAAGTTCCTCATAAGATCAAACTCATGCTCCTTAACCGATCACTCAACATGAAATCCGGAATTTTATTCCTTTATCACTTCTATTTCTAGCGTTTAATTATATGCTGCATAACATATCCCAAATGATAAAACTTTGAGCATTCTTTCCCGTCTATTCAACAAAATCCATGTTAAACCCAAACATTTACAACTTCTTGTATGTTCTTGAACTCATAAAGAACCATAAATCAGAAAATATAGTTCCAACTCAACATGCATTGATAAGTTTTGAACTCAAGAACTAGGATTTGAGAAATTACCCTTAATATTGACCAAAATCACAAATCGTGTACCCTCTTCAAGAATTTCCTACTTCAAATCATGATTAAAACCCCAAATCAATACCAATTTTCGACATGCATAAAGTGATCTTTCCATACTTCCTTAAAAGACCTTAGCATTCAGTCAAGAGATAAGCCCCCTTTTGTAAACAAATCAAATTTTAGCAAAAAATTACCTTCAAATCTGTCCAAGCTTAAACAAAATCTGAAATTGAAGATGCAACACCCAAAATCGGAACAATGGGGTGTTTTGGGTTTCTTCCCTGCTGTTATCGGACCACCAGGTTGCCGGAATCGTCGCCGCTGGCGGCCCTTGCCGCTGTCGCTCCGCTCTTTCTGTCCCGCATCGGAAATCGTGAACCATAGGAACCAAATCCGGTCCTCATCCTTTCCTTCTGCTCAAAACTTGAGTTTCTCTCTGATTCTCTCGTTCTGTCTCTCTCGACCTAGTTTACGCACACATAAATCGATTTTTGTGTGTGTTCTTATTTCCTTCCCGATTGTTTATCTTTGATAACCCTCTTTTTCTTTTTCTCGATTTATCAGATGCACACACAGGTAAAAGAGTGGTCAAAGCTGATTTTGACTAAGTTGTCAAGAAATTACAAAAATACCCCTGCCCCTTTTCATGCCTTAGAAAGATTTTCTGCACATATTCATAATTCTCACCAATCTTTACCTAGCTATAACTTTTTCATATCAAACCCGATTTTTGCAAACTTTACTCGTTAAAAAGGTAAGAATGAGCTTACCAACTTCATCCTACTAGCTTAAGTTTGAATCCATTTCGATTTCCTGCTACTGGCCCTTAAACATGACCTTTGGCCATTTTTCGTCATTTGTTAGCCATCTTTAATGTGTTGTAACTTTTTCGTTATAACTCTAAATGACTAAAATCTTTTTCCTATATTCTTATTACATCAAATATTATCAAAGACTAATTGGTGACTTTTTCGCAAATCTTTATAGATTTTTAGATATTAAGTTTTAAAGAATTGACAAAAGATTTATTCACCTTTGTCCCCAAAATTCCAATTTTTGCCATTGTCTTTAAGATTAAACTCTAATTGAAATAACATCATATCATGAATTAACCAAAGGTTTTAATAAATAAATTCTCCATAATTTCACCTTCTGACCATTTTGCCCTTGCACAATATGTTGAATTTATTTAAGTATCAACTATTTTATTTCGAATACTTGCATAAATTTTTATCTTATATATGACAAAATTTTGATTGTCACATTTTCCTACTCCTGGAATGGATATCCAGATGACTCCTGACCACCATACATTAGCGACTTTCCCTCTTATTCTCATACATCTGTTCTGATAGGAAATAGGCAAAACAGATAAACTTAACTTTTAAGTTCACATGCAACCCAGTGTCGTAAAGTCGGCCTAGGCGCGCTAGGCGGACGAGTTATGCCTACGATTAGTGGTAGGCCGTCAATTAGGCGGATTTGGTAAACGGCAGTCAAAGTCGGGTCTGGGCGGGTCGAGGCGGCCAGAATTTCAAATTTTCAAAATTTAAAATTTTGAATTATTCAAAAATTTTCAAATTTTCAAAAAATTTCAAATTTTCAAAATTTTTGAAAATTTTCAAAATTCCAAAATTATCTAATTTTCAAAAAAAAAATTCATATTTTTAGATTTTTAAATTTAAATTTAGAAAACTTCAAATTTTCAGAAAAATAATATATATTATATATTTTATTATATTAATAATATATATTTTATTTTATTAGTAATTTCATTTTTTTAAAATATTTATAAATTATGAAAATTACTAGCTAAGTTACGGTTATTGATGATTAAAATTGTCAAAAATAACATTAATTAGTCTAAATATTCTGATATTTGATGACTTATACATTTAAACACTTAGATTTGTCAAAGTTTAATGCGTATTTATTAATTTTGTAGGGATATAGGTAATATTTAAATTTTAAAAAATAAATTTTATTACAATTAATACTTCCCGCCTAGGCGCCGACTAGTCCTCGCCTAAACCGACTAGTCCTAGGCCCCAGTCGACCGTCCGCCTACCGCCTAGCGACTTCTACAACCTTGATGCAACCTAATAGGATCTATGTTTTCACTATTTGAATCTATAACTAAAACCTATAGGTATTTCGAAATTTACTAAAAGGATAAATAGAAAATTACTAACCTTTGCTGAATCTTTTGGAAGCGAGCACCACAAGCGTCGTGCCTCAAATGGTTCACACCCGAAGCAAGCAACAAGAAAAACCAGAGAGAGAGGAAGAGAAACCCTTAAAATTTCGTGGCCTTTAGGGGGTACTGTGGCTCCCTATTTATAGCCTCAAGGATTTAATAGATAAGCCTTATAGATAAACCTTATTTGAATTCAAACCGGATAAATTTTTAATCTTTAAATTCAAACCCTTATTTATCTAATATATATTTCGAAAATTATAAAGATAAACATCCTTAAAATTTCGTTCACCATATATATATATATATATATATATATATATATATATATATATATATATATATATATATATATATATATATATATATATATATATATATATATATATACTACATTAAAAATGAAAAATGGTTTCTAAAAATGGAAACTCTTAAAATTAAGAGGTCCAAACTATTATACACAACTTACACATTCTAATGCATATAAATTTTCAGCGGAATAACTCTAATCTTATCTACTTAGCCTACGCTTTAAAATTTAAAACAACATAGGCTTCACAACGACCGTGTCACACGCTGAATCCCCATATTCTCTCCTTCTCTCCCTCTAAAACCCTAACTCGTCAACCCTCAACTACCATTACTCATCACCGCCTTGATCGTCACCATCCTACCCTATAACTGTCTAAAAACCTAAGATCTCAGCCACCTTCACCCATATCTACGGATCTCAGCAACCTCTAACCATTACTCACCACCGTCACAACCTTCGTCTATCTCTAACTCTCTTGTCTACTTAATAAACGGGAAGGAACATACCATCGCTATCGTTTTCTCAGGAATCACCATTTTGATCTAAGATTGATCCTTGCCCACTCCTGGTAACACCATGATCTAAATTCGTACAATGTTCTCACTATCACCGCTCTTCCGACATCGGAAACCTTCACCACCACTGTCTGTGTCGTCCTTTGTCTATCTCACTCTCTCTTAAATGTAGATAAAGCATGTATTCCCCTTAAACCTGCTTTGATTTTTGGTTCAATGTTCATTGATTTCTTTTTTGTTTGATTCCCGAGTTTCAAATCTGAAAATGGTCAAGAACATTACTAAATATTTGATTTTTAGTTCAATCTTCTTCTATATATTCCTCTGTATTTGTGTAATCCTTGTCTATAGAACAGGAAACCTAGGTGTTCGATGATATGCCACAAAGAGGAAACAAATTACAGAACCATGAAATGAATCCTAGTTTTCAGATGGAACCAGTATGACCGTGTTTGAAGATACACTGGTGGTCTCAACAAAGCAGTCCTCTACCAAAGGTACAGATAATGTGTGGTTCTGCTTCATGATATTGCATAAGAATATGTGAAACAGTAATCGTTGTTTGTTTTTTATCTTCCATATACAAATTATACTTTTTGTTTTCTGTCTACAACTGCAATAAATATGTGAATCTGGTGTGATTTTCCAGGTATTTTTCTTAGTATTGTTTTATTTTATTATTTCATATTTACAAATGAAATATGAGGCCAGATTTAGTCAGATTCTGATGCATTGTGAAGTCATATTTAGCCAGATGAATATTTGTTAACCACTTGACGATTTGAGCTAGATTTCTATAAGAAATATGATTCCGAAAGGTACTTGAATTTTTCTCTATTTATTGTACCTTCTCTTTCATGATGTGATGTTTTATCATAAACATTTTCCCAATTTCATTATCTTGTATGTGATTTTTAACATTCCATAAGTATGAAGTTTGAGGAGCTATGGAAGTTTTCAAATAGAGTTGGAATGATGTTTCATTGATCATGTTAATCACCAATTAGGCAATCACCAATGAGAAGTGGAAAGTTGTTTTCAGCTAGGGTTTATGGCATGTCGATCTGTAGGGAAGGTTCGGAGCCACGAGCTTTATTGTTTGAATCCAAACCACTTAGTGCCGCCATCACAACCCAGGACTATGACCACCAGCACTCACATTTGTGAATGCTCTCTAGCCACGCCTTCTTGGTTTTACGATCTAGTTTTGGATGAAGAAAATAATTATGCGTGTTTGGCAGGGGTTTGTGAGTTGACAGCATGGTGCTGGTGGCTGTGTATGTGTAATAGTGCAATGTACTTTCATTTGTTTATTTGTTCTAACAGCTTAATTACATTTCCTTTATTTTTATAACAACCTACTTTCAAAATAGCACTTTAAATAGCAATGTACTTTGACGGCAACCACCAATAGGTTTGAATCTATTTGATTTTACTTTTTCTGTTTTTTTCTTTATAAAATCCGTTTGCATTTACGTTTCTTACTGCATTGTTGGCCTTTTCTTTTCTTTTATGTAAGAAAGTTTTACATTTTTCTGAATATTTTTACCCCTATTTTTTTACCTTTTTTGTTTTCACAGGTTAAGTGTAGGTGGCAAATTCTGGGGGTGGGTGAAATGATTGATAAGAGCTATCAAGGGCGTCCCTAATGCACTTTTATGATAGATAAATCTGGAAAATAATGATAGATACATACTTGAGGTACATTTTATTCTTTATGACATTAAACTCATGAATAAACTTATTATTTAGTTATTTTTTAAAATACATACTTGTTAACGTTTGAAGCGAGGTCTGGAGACGCTCAAGATTTTTAAAAGTTGTTCGGCTAAATATTTTTGTATAGCATATACAAGAATGAAGACAATATGTCAAGATGATATAGGTTAGTAAGACTCTTTCTAAACAAAGGCAATACTCAAGAAATAGCAATATACCTTTTGTTTATTTTTTATGGATACCGGAGAGCCTCAACACTCACCTGCTTCCATAAAAAAATAAACAAAAGGTATATTGCTATTTCTTGAGTATTGCCTTTGTTTAGAAAGAGTCTTACTAACCTATATCACCTTGACATATTGTCTTCATTCTTGTATATGTTATACAGAAATATTTAGCAGAACAACTTTTAAAAATCTTGAGCGTCTCCAGACCTCGCTTCAAACGTTAACAAGTATGCATTTTAAAAAATAACTAAATAATAAGTTCATTCATGAGTTTAATGTCATAAAGAATAAAATGTACCTCAAGTATGTATCTATCATTATTTGCCAGATTTATCTATCATAAAAGTGCATTAGGGACGCCCTTGATAGCTCTTATCAATCATTTCACCCACCCCCAGAATTTGCCACCTACACTTAACCTGTGAAAACAAAAAGGGTAAAAAAAATTGAGGGTAAAAATATTCAGAAAAATGTAAAACTTTCTTACATAAAAGACAATAAAAGGCCAACAATGCAGTAAGAAACATAAATGCAAACGGATTTTATAAAGAAAAAACAGAAAAAGTAAAATCAAATAGATTCAAACTTATTGGTGGTTTCCGTCAAAGTACATTGCTATTTAAAGTGCTATTTTGAAAGTAGGTTGTTATAAAAATAAAGGAAATGTAATTAAGCTGTTAGAACAAATAAACAAAAGAAAGTACATTGCACTATTACACATACACAGCCACCAGCACCATGTTGTCAACTCACAAACCCCTGCCAAGCACGCATAATTATTTTCTTCATCCAAAACCAGATCATAAAACCAAGAAGGCATGGCTAGAGAGCATTCACAAATGTGAGTGCTGGTGGTCATAGTCCTGGGTTGTGATGGCGGCACTAGTGGTTTGGATTCAAACAATAAAGCTCGTGGCTCCGAACCTTCCCTATAGATCTGTTGGAGTAGGTGTCTAAGCCATGACTAATAATTAGTATTTACCTAATTAATAGTAGCACAGTTCATTTGGGTTGCCCTCATAGCTGGAGGTTTGGTAGAAAATTCGGTAGAGAGAAAGGTTGATTTATTATGGGATTAATAAATCAACAGGAATTAAATATATGGTTTATTAATATATTAAAGTCATAATATATTAATAAGAAACTATATTAATTGATTAGGAATTAATATGGAATTAATTGGATTTAATTCGGTGATTAATTTAATTAATTAAAGGTGCATGGACTGAAACTGTAATTATTCAATAGTTGAGTAAGTGGCAGTGTGAGAGTGACCGGTGAGTGTCGAAATTATATATGGATATATATATATATATATATATATATATATATATATATATATATATATATATATATATATATATATATATATATATATATATATATATATATATATATATATATATATATCGAAATTGATAAATAAGGATAAATAGAGTTTGAATTATAAGATAAAATGTTTATCTTATTTAAATTCAAAAGGGTTTATCTCTTAAGGCTTATCAACTGGTCATCTGGAAACTATAAATAGGGGTCCCTGGGCACTTATTATTTTCGCCAATTTCAATATACATTCTCTCTAGAATTTTCGATCCATATACCTCTCAGCTAGGGTGTGACTTTCATTTGAGGCAGGATACTTTTGCTGCTCAGCTTCCAAGAAACTTAAGGATGGTTTTCTATTTTAATCTTTAGTTTTTATTATTGGCCTTTAGGAAGCTTGTTATATGTTCAATAATAGAAAACATAGATCCTCATAGGTTGCATGTGAACTTAGGTTATTTAGTTCATAGTTTGCAGAAAACCTTTCAGTGGTATCAGAGCCTGTTCTTGTTTTCTTGTTGAATAGTTATAACTGGTTTAGGGTTTAAGGCTTCTAAACCCTATTTTTGTATGGATCGACTTTTAGGATTAGGGTTTTGGAAACCCTAATCCCCCCATGTAATTTTCGATCAACCCTTTAGGGTTTTAAGAGGTTTTCTATTTTTGGTAACTTTTGGTTAATTAAATGGATAACCTTAAACCTATTGCTTGAAATCGAAATCTAGGTGGTTTAGGAGAGGTTTTAATTAATTTGATTAATTTGGATAAACCTATCTATATTTGAATTAATTTAATTAATTGTTAATTAAAAGATAATTCAAGGGATTTAATTAATTTTTAAAATTTACATAATTAATAGAAAATCCAAAAAAATATTTTAAATGTTTAAAATATTAAGATTTAATTTTAATTAATTGTTAATTAAAGGATGATTAAATCAAATTTTAAAGGTTTATTTTAATTTTAATTTAATAGTTAAATTGGAAAAAAATTAAAAGATAAACCTTGAACATTTTAAAGGGTTTTAAAATATATCTTATATATGTTATTAAAAGTTAATACTATATGTATAAGATAAAATTGGTCAGTCAATTCAATAGTAGGCCTCATTCACGAAGCTGATCTATAAAGTGGGTATAAGGAGGCTGCCTATAAAATGGCGGTCTAATGGGTGAACACTCTCGCCCACCGCTCGCCTGATCAGTGGAGGGTCGTTAGCGGAACAGTTTTGAAAGGACCGCTTAATCATTAAAAGTATAATGATCAAAGTACTAGAACCATTTACAAAAATCCCAATCTAGTTACTTTAGGAAAAATGTGAATTTGATGCTAACCCATGAAATTGCACATTACACTTTATGAAACGTTGGTGGAGCATGTGTGGTTTACCGACACCCCAATGTGGGTTCATAAAGAGTGGCAATGGATGTCTCGGGTGTTATCATTGTTGATGGAGCGTGTGTGGTTTACCGGCACATCAATTTGAGATGATAATGGACCCCGAGAGTACCGAGCTAATTTGCATGGTTATTCACACCCGGTTTGTGATCCTCGGCATCCCAGTCACAAACGGTGGGGCATATCCGAGATTAAACATGCTATTGAACAGTTCAATAAATCTCAAAAGAAACTAGGAATTCAATTTATAATAAGATTATATTTTCCGCGGTGGAATTGGCTGAATCGTCATTCGCCTACCTTTATAAAATTTGCAAATAGATTACGGCATCCCTCTTCTAGTTTGTAAATTGTTATAGTTGGATCCTAGCCTTATTTTATATTGGGTTATTATAAGGACCGACAAGTATCTAATTAAACTTACCTTCTTTTATAAATGTCTTCTGCTGATCAATCCGCTCCCCACTCAAACTCCAGTGTTCCCTCAATCCTCTCATTATGTTCCAAGGTTCAACTGAACGAGACAAACTACAATGACTGGATTAGAAATATCAAGATGGCTCTAAGGTACGAAAACAAAGAGTATGTTCTCGAGACCGAGCTTGTCGAAATTGACCCTGAAACTGCTACTCCCGAGGAAATTGCCTCGTACCAAAAACATTCTGATGATGCGACCAAAGTGGCCTGCATCATGATCACCACAATGAACCCCGAATTGCAAAGGATATACGAAGACTACTGGCCCTTTGAGATGCACAAGGAGCTTGCGGAAAAGTTCCGCAAGCAAGAGCGCATCGAGAGGTGTGAGGTGGTCAAGGACTTCACCAACAGCAAACCTAAAGATGGAGAGTCCATCTGCACTCATGTGCAAAGAATGCAAGGTTACGTGGAGCGGCGTAGGAAGCTTGCGATGCCTGTAAACGAGGAGTTGGCCGTTGACATTGTGCTTAACTCCTTGCCAAGTTCTTATGACTAGTTCAGGCTGGCTTACCATTTGAACAACAATCAGGCTAACCTGACTGAATTGCATCGTATGCTTCAGACTGCTGAGGACGGGATGAAGGGTAAAAGTGTACCCTCGGTTAATCAGCTCGTCTTAGCCATTGGAAGTGGCAAAGGAAAGAAAAGGAAGGGCCCTCCTAAGAAAAATTGGAGGGAAAAGGTTCAGGTCGGGTCGTCCAGCAATGGCTTGAGAACCAAGTCTTCCCACATTCCTTGTGTAGCCAACCCCAATGAAAGCAACTGTTTTTATTGCAAAGAAAAGGGCCATTGGAAGAGAAGCTGCCCTAAATACTTGCAGGATGTCAAGGATGGGAAAGTAAAGCCATCGACAGCAGGTATATACACTATCTCTAAAAACTCACCATCTTCTAGTTCTTGGGTCCTTGATACAAGATGTGGTTTTCACATTTGTTCTGATTTGCAGTGTAACACCCCAACTTTTATAAAAAAAAATTTTCAAACTTATATTACAAATATTTAGTCATACAAACCATTTAAGTTTTACAAACGGGGCATCACAAGTTTGCATCATCACCATAGTTCAAACCTGTCTATTTTACACTTTATACAACAGAAGCTACGGTCCCACACCCGACGCTTTTAACGTTCTTCCCGCTTACCTGAGTACATAGCATTTTAAAAAAAATACGTGAGACATAATGTCTCGTGAGCATTATGGGTTTAGACCCAAAACAGTTTTCCAATAATAACATTATTCTTAAATTTCTAATATTTTATTTCCTATGAGCGCACCCATAGGTATTTCTTATTATGTCATGGTACATTCCTACGAGCGCACCCGTAGGTTTTATACGAGACGCACCCGTATAGCTGCTTCCTCAATAGCATGAAACGGATTCATCTATCAAGGTAATTAGACAACTACTTCGCGACGGGAGGTACCATCCCAGTAGCGTCTTTTTGCCACCCCTACCGCAGCAGGCCGTGGTCTTTATCCGGATACTAAGCAACTCATCATCATGGGCCAATTACATTATCAGTTCACTGTATTTCTGATTCTCTTTCTGTACACATTATAAGCATATTTTTCATAAAATACTTTTAAAGCCATAAAAACACTTTGACTCCAAAACATTTTGAATAAAACTCATTTTGCTATGTACTCAAAAATCCACATAATACTCACCTCGAGTCACCTAGGAGTCAGTTAGTCTTTTGCACTCCTTTTTCCTTCGCTTGGTTCACCGTATTTGAACCACCACCTATTATTTACAAGATATACATTTATATTCAATTCATATATATAACAACTAACTTTACAGCACAAGAGTGCCATACTATGCAACTACGAGTTATATTAAACTACAACCCTCATTATAATAGCTTCCTTTAATTTGTAAATTTTCCCGAAATACGCGTATTTTGCTACAGTACTCTCGGGAGGTCGTATTTCCATTCCGACAATTTTCCACGTAGTTTCACACCATTTTAAACCTATGGTATGAATTTCAGGTCAAACGGACATGTCTAGCAACGGTTTCAAATTTCAAAATTGGACAGAAACTTCTTGGCTTTCTGCCGCAAGGTCGCGTCGCGACCCAAGGGTCGTCGCGTCGCGATCCCTGAGTAAGTTGCTATTTTTTGACGATTTTCCAGCTACAACTTCTACTATTCCCCTGTATTAAGTCCTTAATACATAACTTAATCATTTTAGGATCATTCCAGGTCAATAACCTTCAATTTTCATCAAGTTTTAACTTGTGAAAAATCATAATTTCCCAACAATTCATAACAAACCCGTTTTTAACGTTTTTCACCAAAAATACAAATTTTTGAAATTAATCACTTAGGAATGTCTTAATACATCCTAAATGATTCTTAGAGGCTAACAAAACACCAAGAATCAGTTTTTAATCTCAAAACCCATTTCTAGGGTTCTTGAGCTCAAAACCCCAATTCTCACAATTTCAACAATACCCTTGAAAGATGTGTGTTCCCCTGGTGATTTGAACTTGTTTAGATGATAGAAATCACAGGAACAACCTGAATCATGACTGTAATTCAAATTTCAGTTTGTCCCGTGAAGAACACACATGCTTGGATATCAAGAACTTAGTCACTAACCTTGTTTTTAGCTTGAAATCTTCAATTCTTCCACCAACTATCTCAACTCTTGCTTCACTTCTGCCAAGCTTCAAGTTCCCGTAACCTCTGGCTTTCTCCCGAACACTCCACACTCTTCTGGGAAGTTTGGGAGATTTTTCTCCTATTTATACTTCCAATTTTTCCACTTTAACCCCTCAGGTTCCCTTCTTTGAACTTTTGACACCAAAAATCTAACTTTTATCACACAAGGTTTTATTTTTACATTTTTACCCCACAAACACAATTTGTTTTACACCATGGTCTATAATATACCAAAAGACCAATTTACTCTTTTCACAAATTTCACTATTACACACGGTTAATTTTACATTTTATTACAAATTTTCGCAGGTTCTTACATGCAGGGCCTAAAGGAAAGCAGGGAGGTGGAGCACGGTAGAGTGAACTTGATCATGGGCAATAAGAGATCATCCCCTGTTACCAAGATCGGCGTTTATAGTTTAGTGCTTAGTAGTGATGTTAGCTTAGAGTTATTTAATTGTTGCTATTCGCCAGAAATGGCAAGAAACATTATTTCATTTCACGCATTGTTCAGACAAGGATTTTAATTTTCTTTTGATAATAAAATTGGTTCGATTTCTGTTTTCAAAAATGGTATTTTGATTTTTACTGCTTATCCTTGTGATGGTGTATATAAAACTGTTGAATGTGTTGACAATTTAGGACATAGTGTAAATTATATTGATTTTACTAGTGGTATAGAAAAGGCATGTCTGTGGCATAGTCGGCTCGGGCACATCAGCAAGAAACGCATCGCCCAACTCCAAATGGATGGAGTGTTGGAATCATTCGACCTCAGGTCGGATGATGTATGCGAATCTTGTCTGTTGGGCAAGATGACTAAATCACCTTTCAAAGGGTCTTTTGAAAGAGGTGAGGGTCTGCTGGACATCATTCACACGGATGTGTGTGATCCATTCAGATCAACCACAAAGGATGGCACGCGGTTCTACGTAACCTTTACTGACGATTTTAGTAGATACGGTTATATCTACTTAATCAAGCATAAGTCAGACACCTTTGAAAAGTTCAAAGAGTTTAAGAACGAGGTAGAGAATCAATTAGGCAGGAAGATAAAGATGCACAGGTCCGACAGAGGCGGAGAGTATCTAAGTATCGAGTTCCTAGACTATCTAAAGGAATGCGGAATAGTTTCGCAGTTGACACCTCCCAGGACACCACAGTTGAACGGTGTTGCGGAGAGGCGCAACCGAACCCTGTTGGACATGGTTCGTTCCATGATGAGTCGAGCTTCACTTCCCATTCACTTCTGGGGGTATGCCTTAGAAACTGCCGCCCATATCCTCAATCTTGTCCCTACTAAGAAGGTTGCTAAAACACCTCATGAAATGTGGACGGGGAAAGTTCCCTCGTTAGCACATATCTAAGTCTGGGGTTGTGAGGCTTTCGTTTATGAGAATTGTAAATTTTGGTCAACGAAGGTCAACTGTAGTCAAACGAAGCGTACATTAAACCATATATTGAAAAGTAAATTTTCCATGATATTACGATGTATTATTAGATATTATAATACTACGTACGCTAATTCAAAACAATTATCGAGTAAACGCTGAAAATACGCATAATAAGCTTCTGTAGCGTAAACATTCGATAATCGTACAATTATTATTTTGAGAATAATAATAGTCAAAAAACGATGTATTCGTAAATACGAACCTGTGTATATATAGAACGTCGAAAACGGAGTTCGTATGTGAAAGTTACAACAGTTAAACCGTTGTGAACGAATAAATGTACACAGGGTTTGGGCCTAAAATACAAAATGAGGTGCCTTAAACATCAAAAATGGGATAACAAATCATATATTATGAAGCGTAATACTATCTAGTATTTAATTTCATAGCTAAATATATTTTCCAGTAAAATGCTGAAAATCGCGTAATCGGAAGAATACTGCACTTAAATGCGTATTTCATCGTCTAACGAGTTATGATTCAATCTAAATAAATGTTTAGCAATGTTTTTATACATAATATTTATTTAGCAGATCATTTCTCCAAAAACTCATTGAATTTCATTAAAACGTCTTACGAATTTATAAAAATCACATATTTATATAAGTAAACTACCATTTTTATAAAAAACTAACCCACCCCACCCCCACCCCTCTACCCCATCGGCTGAAACATGAGATCCAAGCCATCTCCCAATGCAATCTAAGCTTCACGATTCACAATCCTAGGCTAGAATAAAATACTTCATAAAATCCAACAAAAATCTAGCATTAAATCAAGTAAAGAACCAAGACTTGATCTTTTGACTAAAAGCACCAACCCAACTCTTCTCTCTTCTCTCCCTTGCCTCTCAAATTCGGCTCACCCCACCACCACCTTCTCTTCAACCCGCCACCACCATACACCACCACAAACCACCACCATCTTCCACCATATTTGGTGTAAAACATCCCATTCTTGGTAAGTTAACTTCTCTTGTGATTTTAAACACTATTACACAAGTTTTATTCCATTTACACACACTAACATTTACGTAAAACTATTGGATAATAGTTTTGTCCAAGGGTCATTCGAGCTACAAAGCCTAGATATTACTTCCTACCACAAATCCCGCAAGATCAATCTTATTTTTAAGTAAAGCACGCATCAAGGGTGAGTTCATACCCCTCATTTTCATCTTTTCTAAACATTTTAGGGGAGAATACAAGTTCATATGTTAAAAATGATGATTTACATAAGATTATATATGTTTATATGTTATAAATAACGATTTACACAAGTTTATAAAACTAGTAGTTGTGTAAAAACGTTTTTGACATGAAAAATGGTTAGATCTATGTATTATAAACATTATGACATATTATGTTTGTGTAAAAGTTACAAACTATAAATAAAGTGTGTAAAAATACTAGACCTTTAATATAAACGTCATAAAAACGAAAACTAGTAAAAACTACGTTTTTGTAACCGGGAACACTACTTTCTAACAAAAATGGTTATAACCAAGTTAGTGAAAGGTTTTCTGCAAACCATGAACTAAATAACCTAAGTTCACATGCAATCTATAAGGATCTATGTTTTCTTCTAATTGAACATATAACAAAACCTAAAGGCCATAAGAAAATTAACTAAAAGAATAAAATTAGAAAAACCAACCTTTTAGAATTTTCTGGAAGCTAAGCAGCAAAATTATCCTGCCTCAAATGAGATCACACCCAAGCCAGAGGTTATGCAGATCGAAAATCCCAGAGAGAAGTCTATGACTATAATTACCAATTTAACCTCTAATTAACCAGCACTTGTAGCTTCCTAGAAACCAATGCCAAACTCTGATCTAATCAGTCCTGTCCATAGATAAGTGATCAGATGATCCTCCGTCCAACAAGATATTTTTCAGACTCAAGACATGGATAAAATCAATCTGGTCTGACTCACTGTTCCTCGATTTCCGATTTGCATATGACTCTTAGACTACCAATTTAGTCCCGGTTGGCCAACCATTTTAGTCAACTTCAAAATCATCGAGAGGCCTACAGATATCTGTTCCCCGTTAGGGTCAAGGGACGAATAAACTTCGACTCATATACTTATGTCTTTTACCAAACAAATTACTCACAACAATACGTTTTATAACACCGAGTTACCGATGCGTTTTCGTATTATCAATGAACAACCGTCTTAGTAAATCATAACTCATATGTCTTAGCTTAAAGATCAAAAGATATTATCGTCTCAATATTGCTCGTGATGTAATCCATGAAGCAATCCATTGAGCACGGGTTTATCCAATACTCAAATCTCCATTTCCAAGTACTCACGAATGGTGCAGCAATCCAATTGCAATGTCTAACTCCTTAGACAATCTATTACCAATTCATGACAGCCTTACTTCATACTTACTCCCTAAAAGTATGAGCGACTGTGGATATTTGATTAATCCAATTATTCAGGAAGTAAAACATGCAAAATGAAACACAATGATATATTATTGACAAAATTTGTAAACCATTACTCATTAATAAATCTTCATTATTAAATCACAAAAGTCAAATACAATAACATTGTTACAAGTTTCAAAAATCTATCTAATTACAAAAACTTATATCATCTCTTAATCCAATGCTCCTAGCATGCTGATTATGCTTAATCCTACTCAGAGCCTTTGTCAAGGGATCTGCAGGATTATCTTCCGATGATACCCTCTTTACAAGGAGGTGACCTTCTTCTACCCTATGTCTGATGTAATGGTACTTTCTATCGATATGTCTGGACTTTCCATGACCACGCGGTTCCTTTGTCAAGGCGACCGCACCTTCGTTATCGCAGAACAGTTCCAAGGGCTCCTGAATACTCGGGACTACTCCAAGGTCACCGATAAAGTTCTTCAGCCAAGCCGCTTCCTTTGACGCTTCACTTGCTGCTATGTACTCTGATTCGTACGTAGAATCAGCCACTGTTTCTTGCTTGGAACTTTTCCAAGTAACTGCTCCACCGTTCAAAAGGAATACCCAGCCCGACTGAGACCGACCACTGTCTCTATCCGTCTGAAAACTGGCATCTGTATATCCTTCAACTCTCAAGGTATCACTACCACCGAGGACTAACACCATGTTCTTGGTCCTTCGCAGATACTTGAGTATATTTTTCACAGCTATCCAATGCGCCCTTCCAGGGTTACCCTGGTACCGACTGACCATGCTTAAAGCAAAGGCCACGTCAGGGCGAGTACACGTCATAGCGTACATGATCGATCCTACAGCCGAAGCGTAAGGTACCCGACTCATTTCAGCTATTTCTTCGTCTGTACTCGGACTTTGAGTCTTACTCAATTTTGCATTACTTTGGATAGGTAGCTCTCCCTTCTTGGAATTTTCCATACTAAATCTTTTCAGTACCTTTTCCAAGTATGTACCTTGACTAAGTCCAATTAGTCTCTTCTTCCTATCTCTCAAAATTCTTATCCCGAGAATATAGGCAGCCTCTCCTAGGTCCTTCATGGCGAAACATTTCCCAAGCCAAGCCTTGACATCTTGCAAGGTTGGAATATCGTTTCCCATGAGCAGTATGTCATCGACATACAACACCAGAAAGGTGACTATACTCCCACTAGCCTTGACATATACGCAGGACTCATCCTCGCTCCTAGAGAAGCCAAACTCTTTCACTTTCTCATGGAAACAAAGATTCCAGCTGCGAGAAGCTTGCTTCAATCCATAGATTGATCTCTCAAGATTACACACCTTATTAGGATACTTTGCATTGACAAAACCCTCTGGCTGATTCATGTAAACATCCTTAGTCAACTTCCCATTAAGGAAAGCGGTTTTGACGTCCATCTGCCAAATTTCATAGTCATGAAATGCAGCTATGGCCAACATAATCCTAATAGACTTTATCTTGACTACTGGTGAGAAGGTCTCGTCATAATCAACCCCTGGGGTTTGAGTAAAGCCCTTCGCAACCAGTCTTGCTTTGAAAGTGTGTACCTTTCCGTCCATGTCGGTCTTTTTCTTGAAGATCCATTTGCACCCGACTGTCTTTCGACCCGGTACGTTATCAACCAAGTTCCAAACTTGATTGTCATACATAGACTTGATCTCGCTATCCATGGCCTCTTTCCACTTGGCAGACTCAGGGCCCGCCACTGCTTCCTGGTAGTTAGCTGGTTCATCCAAATTTATCAGTGTCCTATCACTGACAAACGTGTCCCCATCCGAAGTTATATGGAACCCATAAAACTCGGGTGGCATGCTAACCCTACCGGAACGCCTAAGAGGTAAGGATACATCTGTCGGACCAACAGGAACTTCTTCCTCATGTCGGTTGCTAGTTTCTCCTAAGGTTGCGTCATCTGATGACTCTTGAATTTCTTCCAGATCAATGGTACTCCCACTGTCCTCTTTGAATATGAGCTCTCTCTCTCGAAAGACCACTCGTCTAGCTACAAAGACCACGTCCTCGCTCGGTCTGTAGAATAGATATCCAAAGGACTGTTTGGGATAACCAAGGAAGAAACACCTTTCGCTTCTTTCTGCGAGTTTGTCTTGAGTCTCTCGTCTAACGAAAGCCTCACAACCCCAGACTTTGATATGTGCCAACGAGGGAACTTTCCCCGTCCACATTTCATGAGGTGTTTTAGCAACCTTTTTAGTAGGGACAAGATTGAGGATATGGGCGGCAGTCTCTAAGGCATACCCCCAGAAGTGAATAGGAAGTGAAGCTCGACTCATCATGGAACGAACCATGTCCAACAGGGTTCGGTTGCGCCTCTCCGCAACACCGTTCAACTGTGGTGTCCTGGGAGGTGTCAACTGCGAAACTATTCTGCATTCCTTTAGATAGTCTAGGAACTCGATACTTAGATACTCTCCGCCTCTGTGGGACCTGAGCATCTTTATCTTCCCGCCTAATTGATTCTCTACCTCGTTCTTAAACTCTTTGAACTTTTCAAAGGTGTCCGACTTGTGCTTGATCAAGTAGATATAACCGTATCTACTGAAATCGTCGGTAAAGGTCACATAGAACCGCGTGCCATCCTTTGTGGTTGATCTGAATGGACCACACACATCCGTGTGAATGATGTCCAGCAGACCCTCACCTCTTTCAAAAGACCATTTGAAAGGTGATTTAGTCATCTTGCCCAACAGACAAGATTCGCATACATCATCCGACCTGAGGTCGAATGATTCCAACACTCCATCCTTTTGGAGTTGGGCGATGCGTTTCTTGCTGATGTGCCCGAGCCGACTATGCCACAGACATGCCTTTTCTACACCACTAGTAGAATCAATATAATTTACACTATGTCCTAAATTGTCAACACATTCAACAGTTTCATACACACCATCACAAGGATAAGCAGTAAAAATCAAAATACCATTTTTGAAAACAGAAATCGAACCAATTTTATTATCAAAAGAAAATTAAAATCCTTGTCTGAACAATGCGTGAAATGAAATAATATTTCTTGCCATTTCTGGCGAATAGCAACAATTAAATAACTCTATACTAACATCACTACTAAGCACTAAACTGTAAACGCCGATCTTGGTAACAGAGGACGATCTCCTATTGCCCATCATCAAGTTCAGTCTACCGTGCTCCACCTCCCTGCTTTCCTTTAGGCCCTGTAGATCAGAACAAATGTGAAAACCACATCCTGTATCAAGGACCCAAGAATTAGAAGATGGTGAGTTTTTAGAGATAGTGTATATACCTGCTGTCGATGGCTTTACTTTCCTATCCTTTACATCCTGCAAGTATTTGGGGCAGCTTCTCTTCCAATGGACCTTCTCTTTGCAGTAAAAACAGTTGGCTTAATCGGGGTTGGCCACACAAGGAATTTGGGAAGACTTGGTTCTCGAGCCATTGCTTGACGACCCGACCTGAACCTTTTCCCTCCAATTTTGTTTAGGAGGGCCCTTCCTCTTCTTTCCTTTGCCACTTCCAGTGGCTAGGACGGGTTGATTAACCGAGGGTACACTTTTACCCTTCATCCCGTCCTCAGCAACTCGAAGCATGCGATGCAACTCAGTCAGGTTAGCCTGATTGTTGTTCAAATGATAAGCCAGCCTGAACTGGTCATAAGAACTCGGTAGGGAGTTAAGCACTATGTCCACGGCCAACTCCTCCGGTACAGGCATCGCAAGCTTTCTAAGCCGCTCCACGTAACCTTGCATTCTTTGCACATGAGCGCAGATGGAATCTCCATCTTTAGGTTTGCTGTTCGTGAAGTCCTTGACCACCTCGCACCTCTCGATGCGCTCATGCTTGAGGAACTTTTCCGCGAGCTCCTTGTGCATCTCGAAGGGCCAGTAGTCTTCATATATCCTTTGCAATTCGGGGTTCATTGTGGCGATCATGATGCAGGCCACTTTGGTCGCATCATCAGAATGTTTTTGGTATGAGGCAATCTCCTCGGGAGTAGCAGTTTCAAGGTCAACATCGACAAGCTCAGTCTCGAGAACATACTCTTTGTTCTCGTACCTCAGAGCCATCTTGATGTTTCTAATCCAGTCATTGTAGTTTGTCCCGTTCAATTGAACCTTGGAACACAGTGAGAGGATAGAGGGAACACTGGAGTTTGATTGGGGAGCGGATTGATCAGCAGAAGACATCTATAAAAGAAGGTAAGTTTAATTAGATACTTGTCGGTCCTTATAATAACCCAATATAAAATAAGGCTAGGATCCAACTATAACAATTTGCAACATAGAAGAGGGATGCCGTAATCTATAAGCAAATTTTATAAAGGTAGGCGAATGACGATTCAGCCAATTCCACCGCGGAAAAATAATCTTATTATAAATGGAATTCCTAGTTTCTTTTGAGATATATTGAACTGTTCAATAGCATGTTTAATCTTGGATATGCCCCACCGTTTGCGACTGGGATGCCGAGGATCACAAACCGGGTGTGAATAACCATGCAAATTAGCTGGGTACTCTCGGGGTCCATTATCATCTTAAATTGATGTGCCGGTAAACCACACATGCTCCATCAACAATGATAACACCCGAGACACCCATTGCCACTCTTTATGAACCCCCATTGGTGTGCCGGTAAACCACACACGCTCCACCAACGTTTCATAAAGTGCAATGTGCAATTTCATGGGGTAGCATCAAATTCACATTTTTTCCTAAAGTAACTAGATTGGGATTTTGTGTAAAGGTTCTAGTACTTTGATCATTATACTTTTAATGATTAAGCGGTTCTGTCAAACCCGTTCGGCTAACGACCCTCCACTGATCAGGCGAGCGGTGGGTGAGAGTGTTCACCCATTAGACTACCATTTTATAGGCAGTCTCCTTATACGCACTTTATAGACCAGCTTCGTGAATGAGGCATACTATTGATTTGACTAACCAAATTTATCTCATATATATAATATTAACTTTTAATAACATATATAAGATGTATTTTAAAAACCCTTTAAAATATTCAAGGTTTATCTTTTAATTTTACCAAATTTAACAATTAAATTTTAAATTAAATTAAACCTTAAAATCGATTTAATCAATTTTAATTACAAATTAATTAAATTAATTAAATCTAAATATTTTAAACATTTTAAAATATTTTTCTGGATTTATTCCATTAATTTCTCTAATTTAAAATTAATTAAATCCCTTTTGAATTATCTTTTAATTAACAATTAATTAAATTAATTCAAATGAAGATAATTTTATCCAAATTAATCAAATTAATTAAAACCTATCCTTAAACCCCTAATTTTCGATTTCAAGGAAAAGGTTTAAGGTTATCCATTTATTTAACAAATAAAGTTACCAAAAATAGAAAACCTCCTAAAACCCTAATTGAAATTTTCGAAATTTGGCAAGGGGGGGATTAGGGTTTCCAAAACCCTAATCCTAGAAATCGATCCACATATATATTAGGGTTTATAAGCTTTAAACCCTAAAACAGTTATATCAATTCAACAAGAAAACAAAACATGCTCTGATACCACTGAAAGCTTTTCTGCAAACCATGAACTAAATAACCTAAGTTCACATGCAACCTATAAGGATCTATGTTTTCTTCTAATTGAACATATAACAAAACCTAAAGGCCATAAGAAAATTAACTAAAAGAATAAAATTAGAAAAACCAACCTTTTAGAATTTTCTGGAAGCTAAGCAGCAAAATTATCCTGCCTCAAATGAGATCACACCCAAGCCAGAGGTTATGCAGATCGAAAATCCCAGAGAGAATATAATGAAAGAAGCGTAAATAATGATGCCTGGGAACCCCTATTTATAGTTTCCAAATGGCCAGTTGATAAACCTTAGAGATAAACCTTTTTTGAATTCAAATAAGATAAACCTTTTATCTTACAATTCAAAAACCTATTTATCCTTATTATCAAATTTCGAAATATATATATCCATATATATAATTTTGAAATCCACTTGTCACTCCACACTGCCACTTACTCAACTATTGAATAATTACAGTTTCAGTCCCTGCACCTTTAATTAATTAATTTAATCCCCAAATTAAATCCAATTAATTCTGGATCAATTCCTAATTAATTAATATAGTTTCTAATTAATATATTATCACTTTAATATATTAATAAACCATATATTTAATTCCTGTTGATTTTTTAATCCCATAATAAATCAACCTTTCTCTCTACCGAATTTTCTACCAAACCTCCAGCCATGAGGGCAACCCAAATGGACTGTGCTTCTATTAATTAGGTAAATACTAATATTAGTCATGGCTTAGACACCTAATCCAACAGTTAGTACACCATTTTTGTGGGAAATATCTTAAAAGATGTTATTTATAATCATCTAAATAAGTTATTTCGTTGTTGTTCGTAAAAATATGATTATTACAACAGTATACTAAAAATACGACTTTTCTAGTGATTTATAAAAAGTACGTCAATTTGACGTGATAACGACTATTTAGACTTATAACGTCACAATAAACTTGGGAAATGATATTTTTATAAGGAAGTTGGTATTTTAAACAAAAATAACTATATTCAAAATAATGTGTATGAAAAATGACTATTTGGAAAGATTACCATCATTTTGACAAAATGACAAGATTTAAAATGTTGTCATCACTTATGTAAGATGACTAAAACAAATTTCTTGCCATGACATGTTGATAAACTTTAAATCTATCTTATTAGTATATTTAGTTCCTTAGATGTAAGAAATTATATTTTTCAACTCATTAACATCTTTTAGGCTTAAATACGTTAACACAACGAAAACATCTATATAAATTATAATGAGTATAATTTATGGAGCGAACGACAAAGATACGACATAAATACTAAAGATAATTATTTTCAATATAATTATTACATACTATAATTATCATGGGCAATTTGATAATTACAAGCGTAAAGGAGTTTTCAGTATATTTACATACTATAATTATCATGGACATTTTGATAATTACGAATACAAAGGAGTTTTCACTACATTTACAAGCAAGGTTTTACACTATAATTATCATGAGTATATCTTGATAATTACAAATACAAAAGGGTTTTCATTTTAGTACGAACTAGGATAAAACATCACGTTGGGTGGTTATGTGAGACATTTCTTCACAGTACTGAAAGATGTACTCATTAAGTCTTGGATTATTAACTTAATCATTCATGACCGAGATAGTTGTGTATAGATCTATACGGGACTGACAATCCCACACCTAAGCTGCTAGCTACAGCTAGACCAGCAGGTCTGGGGTGACAAATGTCTTAACATTGCGACGCCTGAAGAACGTCGTGGCAGGCCTACATACTAGTCACAGCAAGGTTATAATAACTCACATGAACGACAACGAATATCCTTTGTGTTGGGAAAAACACCTTCAAATGGTTTTATATAAATATAAAACTACATGTTGCTCTACACAAAATATAAGTATGGTTTTTACTTATACATACGGGTTTTATGGGATTAAAACCACATTTTATCAAGATACAAATATAAGTACGGTTTTACTTATACATACGAGTTTTATGGTATTAAAACTACATTCTAACAAGTTACAAATATAACTATGGTTTACTTATACACACTGGTTTTATGGAAATTAAAACTACATTTCATTAAGATGTGAACATAAGTACGATTTTACCTATGTAAAGGTTTTACGGAATCAGATCTACAATTAATCTACGAATAAACATGTATTTACATGGTTTCGTACAAGAATAAGACTATGCAATACTATTTTCAAGTATAGAAACACGTATACATATTCGGTCTTTGAGTTTTAAGACTACGACTCACTTATATGAAAATATTGGATTTCCTGGTTTCAAACACTATCTCTTTACAAGGAAAAAGGGACTATGGATTTTCTCAATACAAAAATCTTATGAACTCACCAACGTAATGTTGACACTCTTTCAAATTACTTGTATCCTCAGGGAACAATTAGTCAGGTCCGACTAACCTTTTGGAATGGGACGCGAAGACGTCTCTTTTACTTATTTCATTATCATACTGTAATTGGGTTGAAACAATACCGTTTGAACAATGTAACTTTCCAATTATAATGTATGATGGTTGTTATCTACTTATGTTTCAATGTATGCAATGGTTGTGATGCTATGTCCCGTTCCGCCCTCAGACGATTCCGCCATCGTGGTTTGGGGGTGTGACAGATTGGTATCAGAGCATTGTTTATAGTGAACTAAGTATATCAATCTATTTAAGATATACAACTATAAATACAATGGGACTAAAACTCTCTAAAACGTTTCGTACAAGTATACTTTTAAAATACAATGATATTTATATAAAAGTATACGCATACAAACAAAGATAGTATCACAATACAACAATTACAAGAACATTAGAGTTTAAGTTGGACATTACGTTTAGACTTAGTATAATATGTTATCAAACCATGGGGAAACGTAGCCTGATCAACTACGTTTGACTAGGGTTTGACCGACATGTAACTAAGTGTGAGCATAATGGACAACGGAGTAAAAACTCGAGAATCCTACAACACTTAGTAACCACGTCAACACTTAAGATAAATACTTTTGATAGTATTAGTTATTATTAAGAGACACTAATGACAATTCTATGTCGACACTAATATCAATATTATCTCGATACCTCTTTATCGTCTGCTTACTTAAGTTACGACTAAGAAAACGGTTCTAATGCCGACAAGGGCAACGACGGGAGCTTCACGTTAACGGACAATTGAGTCGCCATGAGTAGTCACGACTTGAAAACCATTAATGAGTACTCTCGATATGACTCACAAGGAGACACAGAAGTTCAACTCATACTTGACCGATACGTGAGACTTTCATTTTCCGCTACAATTTTAGCCTTAGGACCGTTTCCATCTTGACCTTAAGACTTAAGCTAGGATACCCTCGATTCTACACCTCCCATTTGGGAATGCTTACCCAACCACCTTTACTTCATATATCGTAATTCACAAACCCCTTCCACTATGTCAAAAATTACTAAGTTTTAGTTTAAGGCCCTCAGAATACATGAGTGATATTCTCAAGTGTACCATCATGTTATACTCTCCAAATTACTCACATGTTTCTAGAACAATCATCGACCTTACGCTGTTCGTTCCCAGATCAACTTCGCACTTCGTCGACACATGGAAATTCCTACAACTTTGAGTTATCTTTCGACTCATATCGTTTCATACATTCGTTTAAGATCTTCTAACATCATTGGTATTCTCATTATTATCGAGAATTCAATCACCTTACGCCACACGTCAAACCCATAGCTTAACCGCTGACCCCATAAAAGGCACAGGACTGCTTTCACACCATGAAGGGTTGTGCAAACAATTTGCCAGGTCCTCTATTTTGAAGAGAGAAAAGTTAAAAGTTACGATTCTTTATCCTCCAAAGGATTACCTTCCTAGAATCACTAAATTGAGAATTTACTCATTCTCGATGGTCAATATTTCTATGCCTTCCTTCAAGGTAGCACCCTACCCTTGCAATTTCAAATGATTTCCTGACCCCTAAACTCATTTTTATTCCGACTCCTTGCAAATTGCGATTGGCTTGACTTAAATAGTTGGATAAATCATCAAAATAGAAATCAAAATAGTTCTATATGAGTCCCTCATCGATGACTTAGGCCTTTTTTATAAGGAATTTCTTCATTCTCTTACTACCTTGTTTGGTTGCGACGTAAGTATCATCATTCGCTTGGAGTTGTACTCATTTTGATAACAGTGAAGTTACTTATCGTTCTAAAACCTTCCAACATCACCTAGATCATGTGGTTTAATCTATCATGATCTTTCACGGCCCCCGTTAGAGACAATGACTCCCTAAACATATTCTTTGAATATGGTTCTATTGTGGTGATAGTACTCGTAATAGAAATTGTGTCTCCAAAAATCCTCGATCATTTCAAAATTTGTTTTGTGGACAGCACTTGAATAGTCCTTACATTTAAGACATATCAAAACTTCACCGCCTATCCTTAGTACGTACCCTTAGGAAATTTAACAAAACAATATTCCGGGAATCTCCCAAAGCACAAAAAAATGCCATCTTCATCATACTGGTGCCTGCAGAGAGATGACATGCTATGACTGCAAGCAGAAGGGACATACTGCCCGCTTTTGCAAGACTCTGGCACTGGGAAACCAATCAAGCGTCCAACTTGGGTTTGAGCCTCGCTTGTTTTGGGTATGACGAAACCGAGCACTTCAATAGAGCCTGCTCGAAGGCAAAGGGGCCCGGTCAGATGCGATCAAGGAAGGAAATCGCTGACATACCAGAAGTCTATGGCCTTCCTGATTTGTTTCCAGAAGATATTTCGGGGATACCCCCAAAATCACAGGTTGAGTTCAGAATAGACTTAATCCTGGGAGCTGCCGCCTAGCAAAGTATCCATACAGACTAGCCCTAGCAGAGATGCAAGAGATAGCTAGTCAACTACACAAACTACTAGAAAAGAGATCCATTAGATTGAGCTTCTCGCCTTGAGGAGCACTAGTTTTATTTATGAAAAAGAAGGATGGATCCTTTAGAATGTGTATTGACTATAGAGAGCTGAACAAGTTGACTATCAAGAACAGAAACCCATTTCCCATAATCGATGAACTCTTCGACCAGTTACAGGGATCCAACTACTTTTCAAAGACCGACTTGAAAGCTGGGTACCATCAACCTAGAGTTCAGGAGGAGGACGTTCCAAAAACATCATTTAGGACTCAGTATGGCCACTGAAAAATTGGTCACGATACCTATTGGGTTGACCAATGCCCCAGCGATGTTTCATGGACTGGATCCAGACACCAAGGTTCAGTGGCTTCAGGGAGTTAGTCCTGGAAGAGACTCGCAAGACAAAATATACTGGTGGCCAAACATGAAAGCAGAGATTGCTACTTTATGGGCAAGTGTTTGACTTGTTCCAATGTCAAGGTAGAATATCAAAGGCCCTTGGGTTTACTACAATAACCAGAAATACCCGTGTAGAAGTGGAAGCGGATAACCATGGACTTCATAACTAAGTTACCTAAGGCAACTGATGAGCTGGACACCATATGGGTAAATGTCGATAGGTTAACCAAGTCTGCACACTTCCTACCAATAAAATAGACAGACAAAATGGAGAAACTGACAAGGACGTACATCGAATAGACTGTACGATTGCATGATCCGCCAATATCCATTATCTCAGATAGATATAGTCGATTTACGACACGGTTTTGGCAATCATTGCAAAGACCTTGGGTACCAGGCTCAACATGAGTATAGCTTACCATCCACAACCGACGGGGCAAAGCGAGAGAACAATCCAAACGCGGGAAGATATGTTGAGAGCTGGCGTGATAGACATCGGTAAGTCATGGGACACCCACTTGCTTCTCGTTGAGTTTTCATACAATAAAATTTGTCACACGAGCATCAAGGTTGCTCCATTTGAAGCCCTATACGGACGCAAGTGCAGATCCCCTCTATGTTGGGCTGAGGTGGGTGACACCCGGTTAGCCAGAGGACAAGTACCTAACAGCACTCTCACGATCCAGAGATCACACGAGAGACGACAGAGAAAATCGTTCAGATCCGTGAGCGATTGAAAGCATCTCGTGACCAACAAAAGAATTACTCGGATAAACGATGCAAGCCCTTAGAATTCCAGGTTAGCGACCTTGTTTTATTGAAGGTCTCACCCTAGAAGGGAATGGTACTCTTGAGAAGCATGGAAAACAAAACCCAAGATACGTTAGGCCATCTGAGATCCTTGCTAGGATCGGTCTGGTAGCCTACAGACTCCAACTACCACAGGAAATCAACAATGTACACCCCACTTTCCACGTGTCAAACCTAAAGACGTGTCTGTCCGATGAGACTCTCGTCATTCCGCTTAACGAAATTGAAGTAAACGAAAATCTCCACCTCATTAAAGAACCGGTGGAGATCATGAATAGGGAAGTCAATAGGGCGAAACAAAGCCGCATACTAATAGTAAAGGTCCGCTGGAGCGCCAAGCATGGACCAGAATTTACTTGGGAGCGTGAAGACCAGATGAAACAGAAGTATCCACATCTCTTCCCAAACCCTTGAGGATCTACTCAAGTGCTAAATTTCGGGACGAAACTCTTTCTAACGGGTAGATGATGTGACAATTGTAAATTTTGGTCAATGAAGGTCAAATGTAGTCAAACGAAGCGTACATTAAACCATATATTGAAAAGCAAATTTTCCATGATATTACGATGTATTATTAGATATTATAATTTTACGTACGCTAATTAAAAACAATTATCGAGCAAACGCTGAAAATACGCATAATAAGCTTCTGTAGCGTAAAAATTCGATAATCGTACAATTATTATTTTGAGAATGATAATAGTCATAAAATGATGTGTTCGTAAATACGAACCTGTGGATATATAGAACGTCGAAAACGGAGTTCGTATGTGAAAGTTACAACAGTTAAACCGCTGTGAACGGATAAATGTACATAGGGTTTGGGCCTAAAATACAAAATGAGGTGCCTTAAACATCAAAAATGGGATAACAAATCATATATTATGAAGCGTAATACTATCTAGTATTTAATTTCATAGCTAAATATATTTTCCGGTAACATGCTGAAAATCGCGTAATCGGAAGAATACTGCGCTTAAACGCGTATTTCATCGTCTAACGAGTTATGATTCAATCTAAATAAATGTTTAGCAATGTTTTTATACATAATATTTATTTAGAAGATCATTTCTCCAAAAACTCATTGAATTTCACTAAAATGTCTTACGAATTTATAAAAATCACATATTTATATTAGTAAACTACCATTTTTATAAAAACTAACCCACCCCACCCCCACCCCTCTACCCCATCGGCTGAAACATGAGATCCCAACCATCTCCCAATGCAATCTAAGCTTCACTATTCACAATCCTAGGCTAGAATAAAATACTTCATAAAATCCAACAAAAATCTAGCATTAAATCAAGTAAAGAACCAAGACTTGATCTTTTGACTAAAAGCACCAACCCAACTCTTCTCTCTTCTCTCCCTTCCCTCTCAAATTCGGCTCACCCCACCACCACCGTCTCTTCAACCCGCCACCACCATACACCACCACAAACCACCACCATCTTCCACCATATTAGGTGTAAAACATCCCATTCTTGGTAAGTTATCTTCTCTTGTGATTTAAAACATTATTACACAATTTTTATTCCATTTACACACACTAACATTTACGTAAAACTATTGGGTAATAGTTTTGTCCAAGGGTCCTTCGAGCTACAAAGCCTAGATATTGCTTCCTACCGTAAATTCCGCAAGATCAATCTTATTTTTAAGTAAAGCACACATCAAGGGTGAGTTCATACCCCTCATTTTCATCTTTTTTAAACATTTTGGGGGAGAATACAAGTTCATATGTTAAAAATGATGATTTACACAAGATTATATATGTTTATATGTTATAAATAACGATTTACACAAGTTTATAAAACTAGTAGTTGTGTAAAAACGTTTTTGACATGAAAAATGGTTAGATCTATGTATTATAAACATTATGACATATTATGTTTGTGTAAAAGTTACAAACTATAAATAAAGTGTGTAAAAATACTAGACCTTTAATATAAACGTCATAAAAACGAAAACTAGTAAAAACTACGTTTTTGTAACCGAAAACGCTACTTTCTAACAAAAATGGTTATAACCAAGTTATTACACCATTTTTGTGGGAAATATCTTAAAAGATGTTATTTATAATCATCTAAATAAGTTATTTCGTTGTTGTTCGTAAAAATATGATTATTACAACAGTATACTAAAAATACGACTTTTCTAGTGATTTATAAAAAGAACGTCAATTTGACGTGATAACGACTATTTAGACTTATAACGTCACAATAAACTTGGGAAATGATATTTTTATAAGGAAGTTGGTATTTTAAACAAAAATAACTATATTCAAAATAATGTGTATGAAAAATGACCATTTGGAAAGATTATCATCATTTTGACAAAATGACAAGATTTAAAATGTTGTCATCACTTATGTAAGATGACTAAAACAAATTTCTTGCCATGACATGTTGATAAACTTTAAATCTATATTATTAGTATATTTAGTTCCTTAGATGTAAGAAATTATATTTTTCAACTCATTAACATCTTTTAGGCTTAAATACGTTAACACAACGAAAACATCTATATAAATTATAATGAGTATAATTTATGGAGCGAACGACAAAGATACGACATAAATACTAAAGATAATTATTTTCAATATAATTATTACATACTATAATTATCATGGGCAATTTGATAATTACAAGCGTAAAGGAGTTTTCAGTATATTTACATACTATAATTATCATGGACATTTTGATAATTACGAATACAAAGGAGTTTTCACTACATTTACAAGCAAGGTTTTACACTATAATTATCATGAGTATATCTTGATAATTACAAATACAAAAGGGTTTTCATTTCAGTACGAACTAGGATAAAACATCACGTTGGGTGGTTATGTGAGACATTTCTTCACAGTACTGAAAGATGTACGCATTAAGTCGTGGATTATAACCTTAATCATTCATGAGCGAGATAGTTGTGTATAGATCTATACGGGACTGACAATCCCGCACCTAAGCTGCTAGCTACAGCTAGATCGGCAGGTCTGGGGTGACAAATGTCTTAACATTGCGACGCCTGAAGAACGTCGTGGCAGGCCTACATACTAGTCACAGCAAGGTTATAATAACTCACATGAACGACAACGAATATCCTTAGTTTTGGGAAAAACACCTTCAAATGGTTTTATATAAATATAAAACTATATGTTGCTCTACACAAAATATAAGTATGGTTTTTACTTATACATACGGGTTTTATGGGATTAAAACCACATTTTATCAAGATACAAATATAAGTACGGTTTTACTTATACATACGAGTTTTATGGTATTAAAACTACATTCTAACAAGTTACAAATATAACTATGGTTTACTTATACACACTGGTTTTATGGAAATTAAAACTACATTTCATTAAGATGTGAACATAAGTACGATTTTACCTATATAAAGGTTTTACGGAATCAGATCTACAATTAATCTACGAATAAACATGTATTTACATGGTTTCGTACAAGAATAAGACTATGCAATACTATTTTCAAGTATAGAAACACGTATACATATTCGGTCTTTGAGTTTTAAGACTACGACTCACTTATATGAAAATATTGGATTTTCTGGTTTCAAACACTATCTCTTTACAAGGAAAAAGGGACTATGGATTTTCTCAATACAAAAATCTTATGAACTCACCAACGTAATGTTGATACTCTTTCAAATTACTTGTATTCTCAGGGAACAATTAGTCAAGTCCGACTAACCTTTTGGAATGGGACGCGAAGACATCTCTTTTACTTATTTCATTATCATACTGTAATTGGGTTGAAACAATACCGTTTGAACAATGTAACTTTCCAATTATAATGTATGATGGTTGTTATCTACTTATGTTTCAATGTATGCAATGGTTGTGATGCTATGTCCCATTCCGCCCTCAGACGATTCCGCCATCATGGTTTGGGGGTGTGACATCGTTAGACGAGAGACTAAAGACAAACTCGCAGAAAGAAGCGAAAGGTGTTTCTTCCTTGGTTATCCCAAACAGTCCTTTGGATATTTATTCTACAGACCGAGCGAGGACGTGGTCTTTGTAGCTAGACGATCAGTCTTTCGAGAGAAAGAGAGCTCATATTCAAAGAAGACAGTGGGAGTACCTTTGATCTTGAAGAAATTCAAGAGTCATCAGATGACGCAACCTTAGGAGAAACTAGCAACCAACATGAGGAAGAAGTTCATGTTGGTCCGACTGATGTATCCTTACCTCTTAGGCGCTCCGGTAGGGTTAGCATGCCATCTGAGTTTTATGGTTTCCATATAACTTCGGATGGGGACACGTTTGTCAGTGATAGGACACTGATAAATTTGGATGAACCAGCTAACTACCAAGAAGCAGTGGCGGGCCCTGAGTCTGCCAAGTGGAAAAAGGCCATGGATAGCGAGATCAAGTCCATGTATGACAATCAAGTTTGGAATTTGGTTGACAATGTACCGGGTCAAAAGACAGTTGGGTACAAGTGGATCTTCAAGAAGAAGACCGACATGGACGGAAAGGTACACACTTTCAAGGCAAGACTGGTTGTGAAGGGCTTTACTCAAACCCCAGGGGTTGACTATGACGAAACCTTCTCACCAGTAGCCAAGATAAAGTCTATTAGGATAATGCTGGCCATAGCTGCATTCCATGACTATGAAATTTGGCAGATGGACGTCAAAATCGCTTTCCTTAATGGGAAGTTGACTGAGGATGTTTACATGAATCAGCCAGATGGTTTTGTCGATGCAAAGTATCCCAATAAGGTGTGTAAGCTTGAGAGATCAATCTACGGATTGAAGCAAGCTTCTCGCAGCTGGAATCTTTGTTTCCATGAGAAAGTCAAAGAGTTTGGCTTCTCTAGGAGCGAGGATGAGTCATGCGTATATGTTAAGGCTAGTGGGAGTATAGTCACCTTTCTGGTGCTGTATGTCGATGACATACTTCTCATGGGAAACGATATTCCAACCTTGCAAGATGTCAAGGCTTGGCTTGGGAAATGTTTTGCCATGAAGGACCTAAGAGAGGCTGCCTATATTCTCGGGATAAGAATATTGAGAGATAGGAAGAAGAGACTAATTAGACTTAGTCAGGGTACATACTTGGAAAAGGTACTAAAGAGGTTTAGTATGGAAAATTTCAAGAAAGGAGAGCTGCCTATCAAAAGTAATGCAAAATTGAGTAAGACTCAAAGTCAGAGTACAGACGAGGAAATAGCTGAAATGAGTCGGGTACCTTACGCTTCGGCTGTAGGATCGATCATGTACGCTATGACGTGTACTCGCCCTGACATGGCTTTTGCCTTGAGCATGGTTAGTCAGTACCAGGGTAACCCTGGAAGGGTGCATTGGATAGCTGTGAAAAATATACTAAAGTATCTGCAAAGAAATAAGAACATGGTGTTAGTCCTCGGTGGCAGTGATACCTTGAGAGTTGAAGGATATACAGATGCCAGTTTTCAGACGGATAGAGACAGTGGTCGGTCTCAGTCGGGCTGGGTATTCCTCTTGAACGGTAGAGCAGTTACTTGGAAAAGTTCTAAGCAATAAACGGTGGCTGATTCTACGTGCGAATCAGAGTACATAGCAGCAAGTGAAACATCAAAGGAAGCGGCTTGGCTGAAGAACTTTATGTTGGATTAGGTGTCTAAGCCATGACTAATAATTAGTATTTATCTAATTAATAGTAGCATAGTCCATTTGGGTTGCCCTCATAGCTGAAGTTTTGGTAGAAAGTTCAGTAGAGAGAAAGATTGATTTATTATGTGATTAATAAATCAATAGAAATTAAATAAATTGTTTATTAATATATTAAAGTGATAGTATATTAATTAGAAACTATATTAATTAATTAGAAATTAATCTGGAATTAATTGGATTTAATTTGGTGATTAATTTAATTAATTAAAGGTTTAGGGGCTGAATTGTCATTATTCAATAGTTGAGTAAGTGACAATTTTGGCAGCTATAATAACCAGCAAAATTATGGTTAAGATAAACCATAATTTCGATAATGATAATTAGAATAAATATGTTTGAATTATTAAGATAAAGGCTTATCTTAATTTGAATTCAAAAAGGTTTATCTCTAAAGGCTTATCTGGTTATCCGCTTGGAACTATAAATAGGGACCCTGGGGTAGCCTATTTTCTGCGCCACTTTTACCTAGTCTTTGGAATTTTCGTGACCTCTCTCCTGCTCCCTGGGTGTGATCTCATTTGAGGCAGGACACTTGTGCCGTTCAGCTTCCAAGAAATCCTAAAAGGTTAGTTTTTCTGATTTTATTTTTTAGTTAATTTCTTATAAGCCTTTAGGAATTATTATATGTTCAATTAGAAGAAAACATAGATCCTTATAGGTTGCATGTGAACTTAGGTTTTTAGTTCATTGATTTGCATAAAACCCTTCAGTGGTATCAGAGCATTTTGGTTGTTTTCTTGTTGAATTGCTATAATTGTTTTCCTAAATTTTAGGGTTTAAAGCTTATAAACCCTAATTATATTGAAATCGATTTAGGGTTAGGGTTTTGAAAACCCTAGCCCCTCCCCCTTTTTGATTTTCGAAAATTTGATTAGGGTTTTAGAAGGTATTCTATTTTTGGTAACTTTAATTTGATTAATTAAATGGATAACCTTAAACCCATTATTTGAAATCGAAAATTAAGAGGTTTAAGATAGGTTTAAATTAATTTGATTAATTTGGTAAAACCTATCTACATTTGAATTAATTTAATTAATTGGTAATTAAAAGATAATTCAAGGATTTAATTTAATTTAAATTTATTTATTTTTTTAAATTGGCAAAAATTAAAAGATAAATCCTAAAATATTTTAAAAGGTTTAAAATATCAAAATTTAATTAATTTAATTAATGGTTTAATTAAAAGATAATTAAATCGATTTTAAAAGGTTTAATTTAATTTTAAATTTAATAGTTTAAATTCCAATAAATTAAAAGATAAACCAAAAACATTTTAAAAGGTTTAAAATTCATCTTATATATTATAATTAAAATTTAATATTATATGTATAAGATTTAATGGTTAGTCAAATCACTAGTAGGCCTCATTCACGAAGCTGATCTATAAAGTGGGTATAAGGAGACTGCCTATAAAATGGCAGTCTAATGGGAGTCCACTCTCACCCACCGCTCGCCTGATCAGTGGAGGGTCGTTAGCCAAACGGGTTTGATAGGACCAACTTAATCTCATTAAAAGTATAATGATATTATTCAAAGTACTGGAACAGCTTAATAAAACCTAAATCTAGTTACTTTAGGAAAAATATGAATTGGTGCTAATCCATGAAATTGCACATTGCACTTTATGAAACATTGGTGGAGCGTGTGTGGTTTACCGGCACACCAATAGGGGTTCATAAAGAGTTGCAATGGGTTTCCCGGCACATCAATTAGAGATGATAATTAACCCGAGAGTACCAAGCTAATTTGCATGGTTATTCATATCGAGTTTGTGATCCTCGGTATCCCAGTCACAAACAGTGGAGCACATCCAAGATTAAACATGCCATTGAAAAGTTCAATGAATCTCAACAGATCTAGGAATTTCATATGATGAAATCGATAAGTGTTTATCTACCTCAATGACGATTATGTTGTGATTACGTCATCCCTCTTCACACCATAGTTGGGGTATTTTGGATCCTAGCCTTATTAAATAACATATTGGGTAATTATTTAAAAGGATCAATTAAACTAATAAATTCTGTTTATTTTATAGATGTCAAGTGTCAATTCTCCTCCTTCTCCTCCTTCACCCATTTCTGAAAGCATCAGAATGCACCTGCCAAATATGGAAAGGCTGACTGGCCTCAACTGTAAGGAATGGCTTCGCAATTGGAGACTGGTTCTCAGCATTGCTGGCAAGCTACATCTCACCGAGTATCCGATCTCGGTCCCACCGGAACAAGTCATCATAAACGGTTCTTATGATAAGCATAACCTCTTAGTTGATGAATCCGAAGAGATTCGTGACCTCATGCTATTAACCATTGACCCCGAGTTCCGCAAGGATTTTGAATCCTTGGGGCCATATGAGTTAATGCAACTGGTTGGGGAAAAGTTCCAAAAACCAGTTGAAGAGGAACAAGCTAGGATCTTCAAAAGACTTGCAGAGTGCAAGCTGAAAGTAGGAAGTAGCGTCAATTCGCATGTTCTTCAGATTGAAGCGTACATTGGCGAATTGTACAAACTTGGTTATTCCATGAGTCAGGAAAAGAGTGTTAAGATTCTATTCGCCTCACTGACCAGCAAGTACGATCTGTTCATTTAGACGTATAGAAAGGAATACCAGAAAAGGACCCTCATGGAAATGCGTCCACTGTTGACTTTATATGAGTCAATCTTGGACAGGCATAGCTCCAATGACCCAACTACTTCTGGATTAAGTCCAGTGAAGAGACGTAACAAGAAACGGTCGAGATTGCCCGGACATGTCTCAAACTGGGAATCCACTAAATCGGATATAGTCACCGAAAGATTGGAAGACGCTCCAACTCTTTTGAAAGCTCAGGTGTAATACCGTGACTTTAAATTTATGATAATATATGTCAATTATATTATAAACAAAGATTAATTGAGTTATTATATGAGTTAGGATAGATAAAAACTCGTCTAGGAAAAGTTGGATGTTGAAAAGAGTATTAGAAACGATTTTTGTTTCTTCAGCAGCAACACGGGCCGTGTTGGAGGAGCACGGGTCGTGTTGGGATCCAGTAGCATACAGTGCATTTTTGCACAAGAAAACCCGGGCCGTGTTCTATGAACCCGGACCGTGTTGTGTCAACAGAAGCAAACAGAGGATTTTTATTGTGGAAAAACCCGGGCCGTGTTTATCCAACCCGGGCCGTGTTATGCGCACAGATATGTTTTTAATGTGCGAATTTCTTTCATTTTGGGATATATCCACTTCGAGCAAAACCCTCCCAAAACCCTAGAAAATCAATTTTAACCCTTCTAAGTCGAGATTAAAGCTTATTGATCACGAATTAAAGCTAGAGATTAATCCTTTGAGCTTGTAAGGTAATCCTCTTTGATTTTGATCTTGTTTTAACGATTGAATCATTGGAACTGAGATGGTTCCTTGTGGTTTTGTTGAGCCACCTGTAATTAGTTAGAGTTAGAGTGAAATTGCTTGGATTAGTTAGTGTAAAAGAGTTATAACTATGAAATCGAGCTAAAGAAGTATTGATTGTAGCATTTCTAGGGTTACATGTCTTAAGATGATGAAATTGACAGCTACAACTTTGATATTGTAGTTATCTTTTGATTGTAACTAGCTTCAATGATACAAGTCCCTTGATTATGATAACTATTGAGTGTGATTGAGATTATTCTTAACTTGAGTAATGAAAATGAGTTGTTATGCTACAGCTAAGGCTAGGAAGGAGCACACACGAGGTGCAGGAGTTCCACCTATCGATTCCACAACAGGTGAGTAGTTATTAAGAGATTAATTATGTGTTGGTTTTGATGATTATTGCAGAAAGAAGTATGACTTGAATTGTTTTGAAATTGGTTGAGTATACCAATTATGAGTGCTTGGATAAATGAACCTCATTATGAGTACATATTGAGAATTAAGACGGTTCATTGAGAAAAATATGAATGAGATGATGGGCAATTGCTGTCCAATTAAACTTTAATTACTCATAGAGCTCTCAAAGCTCATATATTGTTTGTTAATGTTAATTGTGTTAGGTTCTGGAAGTGCAGATCGTGGGAAACGCATCACGGAGGGTTAGCTGGGAAGGATATGGACTTTGGACTTAGACTTACTTTCTTGTGATAGACTTGGTTTTTTGTAAACATTCGGTTTTTGAGAAAACTACTATGAAACTTGTTGTATGTAAATAAGCACTTAAACTAAGCTTTTGATGGCAACCTTGTATAACTTGTTACTCTTTTTGGGATTATACCTCAATGATATTATGTTTGGCTAAAAGAATTGGTATATTCTAAATTTGAGGAACCGGGTGTTACAAGTTGGTATCAGAGCCGTGGTTTAAGGGAATTAAACCTTGAGATTCGTTTAGACTTAAACCAATGAGATAGAGAAGTCCCAAAGAGTCCCGAGTATCTATCCTTTGTGGTGTATCACAATTGAGTTGATTATACACCATATTGAGTATTATGGTGATATACAAAATGAGTTGATTATACACCATATTGGGCATTATGGTGATATACAAAATGAGTTGATTACACACTATATTGAGTATTATGGTGGTAATTACTAAACGAGTTGATTTTCTTTTTCAGTTAAAATGAGTGCTGGAAAAGAAAAAGAGTGAGGTGATCCATCAAGAGATAAATCGGGATCACGAGATTCGGGTAAAGAGCGTCAACCCGAGGAAGAGCGACCTCCCGAGATACAGAGTAATATGTAGGAGATGACGGCAGCTAAGGTAGCAAAAGCGATCAAGGATATATTACCAACTTATTTGAAGCCTCAAGCGGAGGCTACAACTGGAGGTACTTCGGGACCAACCCCGGTCTAGCCTGAACAGAGAGAGGATCGTGGAGAGATCTTTATTGAGACTAGTGGAGCTAGAATGCCCGAGAAAACAAGAAGGTGCACTTATGATGTTTTCCAAAAGTGCAAGCCATACGATTTCTATGGAAAAGATGATCCCATAGCAGCCAAAAATTGGTTGACTCATGTTGAAAAGATGTTCCGCACAAGTAAATGTGACGAGGCGGATAAAGTTGAGTTTGCAACAAACCTGTTAAAGGAGGATGCATAGTTCTGGTGGAAGAATACGTGTATGGAGATCGGAGAAAGCTTGGCATATACATTGAGTTGGGAACAGTTCAAATTGAAGTTTACTGAGTACTATTGTTCCAATAATGCTCTGAAAGGAATAGAAGAAGAATTTTTAAAGTTACAACAAGGGTCGAGAACAGTGCAACAATATACGTTGGATTTCAATGAGAAGGCGAGGTTTGCGCAACATCAAGTTGACACGGAGGAGCGTAAAATAGATCGTTACTTGTGGGGTTTAAAAACCTAGATCCGAGAGTTTTTGCCAAGTTCCATATATACTACCTTTCAACAAGTTGCCGAGGCAGCAAGATCGAGAGAAAGGGAGTTGCAAAGACAGGAGGAAGAAAGAAGAACTGAAAAAGAAGTGGGAGGATTCAAAAGAAAGTGGGAAGGCAAAGCTGTAGATACTTCTCAGAGACCCGCTACCACGGGTTCTCAATTCCGTGGTGAAACTAAAAAGAAGGAGGAAAGATGGTGCAAGAAGTGCAGGGAAAGCACACTGGGGAATGTGATTCTCGAACCCCACCATCAGTTTGTTTTCAGTGTGGAAAGACAGGACATATGGCTCGCCAGTGTACCGAGAGTCGCCATGTTTGTTTCAACTGTGGAGAAAGTGGGCATATTCGCCCCGATTGCCCAAAGATGAAGTCTGAGTCTCAAAAAGATTTTCAAAGGACCGGACGAGGAGGAGGCCAAGATCGAGATGATCGAGGAGACAGAAGCGGCGGTCACGTGAAAACGAGAGCTTTTCAATTAACCGTCGATGAGGCTCGAGATCAAACTGATGTTATCACAGGTATTTTTAGCTTGAACTCTTCTCAAGCACGAGTACTTTTTGATTCCGGTGCTTCCGTGTCTTTTATATCGGAGTCCTTTGCTTCTAAACTAAATATTCCGTTAGTCGATTTATATGAGAAAGTGATAGTAGATGTAGCAGATGGGAGATGTGTTTTAGTAAAAAGTCACTACGAGCATTGTCGGCTTGAGATTTATGGGGTTGTGTATCTTATTAATCTGAAGCCGATCATTAATCATGAGTTTGATGTGATAGTCGGGATGGATTGGATGGATGATAATAGAGGTCAAATGGATTGTCATGAGAAAACACTTTCCATAAAGACACCGAGTGGTTCCCGAATTTTGATACGAGGTGAACGACGTTCCCGAAAAGTACCGATAGTGTCACTTGCAACGGCTAGGAGATATATGGAAAGAGGGGGTGAATTGATTATGGAATATGTGATTAGTGTCGAGTCAAAACATTCCAAAATAGAAGAAGTAGAAGTGGTTTGTGATTATCCCGATGTATTTCCCGATGATCTTCCAGGCTTACCACCAAGTAGACAAGTTGAGTTTGTGATCGAGGTAATACCGGGGGCGAAGCCGGTAGCTCGACCACCTTATCGATTGGCACCGTCTGAAATGGAAGAATTAAAGAGACAGTTGCAAGAGTTGTTAGAACTTGGGTTTATTCGTCCGAGTTCGTCTCCGTGGGGTGCACCTATACTCTTTGTGAAAAAGAAAGATGGCTCCATGAGAATGTGCATAGATTACCGAGAGCTTAACAAGATCACGATAAAGAATCGTTATCCGTTACCACGGATCGATGATTTATTTGATCAACTACACGGAGCCACGTATTTCTCAAAGATCGATTTGAGATCCGGTTATCATCAATTGAGAGTACAAGAAGTTGATATTCCGAAGACAGCTTTTCGCACGAGGTATGGTCATTATGAGTTCTTAGTCATGCCGTTTGGTTTGACTAATGCTCCAGCTGCTTTTATGGATTTGATGAATCGGGTTTGTCGTCCCTTTCTTGATAAATTCGTAATTGTGTTTATCGACGACATCCTGATTTATTCAAAGAGTCGAGATGAGCATAGATTTCATTTGCAACAAATGCTAGATCTTCTCCGAGACGAGAAATTATATGCAAAATTTTCAAAATGCGAATTCTGGTTGCGGGAGATTCAATTTCTTGGCCATGTGATAAATGAAGACGGTATAAAGGTAGATCCAGCAAAGATCAAAGCCGTAATGAGTTGGGAGCCGCCAAAGAGTCTAATGGAGGTTCGTAGTTTCTTGGGGTTAGCAGGCTATTACCGACGATTCGTTGAAAACTTTTCTCGTATAGCTACACACTTAACCAAGTTGACTAAGAAGACGGAGAAATTTAGCTGGACTGAGGCACAACAGTCAGCCTTTGAACAACTACGAGATGGTTTATGCAAGGCTCCAGTGTTGGCGTTACCTCAAGGAGGGGAAGACTTTGTTCTTTACAGCGATGCCTCCTTAAGTGGTCTTGGATGTGTGTTGATGCAAAGAGGATGAGTGATAGCATATGCCTTCGACAGCTAAAACCACATGAAAAAGCTTATCCAGTACACGATTTAGAGTTGGCGGCGATAATTTTTGCATTGAAGATGTGGCGACACTATCTTTATGGCGTGCGATTCCAGATCTACACGGATCACAAAAGTTTGAAATACTTGTTTGATCAGAAAGAGTTAAATATGAGACAAAGACGGTGGATGGATCTGCTAAAAGATTATGATTGTGAAATACTTTACCATCCCGGTAAAGCTAACGTAGTGGCGGATGCACTAAGCCGTAAAAAGCCGCCTATTCGAGTCGTATCGGCTCGAATGGGGATTGTGAGTCGATTACTGGAGGTGATACGTAGATGCCAAGTTGAAGCTAATGACTTGAAGAAAGAGAGGATGATTGGTTATGTAGAGAAACTTGTGGAAAATGCACAAGGAATCAAGACTTTCCAAGGGGGAGTTTGGGTTCCGAGGCATGGCAAGGAGAGACAAATATTGCTGGAGGATGCTCATTGTACTAGATATTCGGTTCACCCTGGTAGTACATGGATGTATCATACTTTAAAGCCATACTACTGGTGGCCAGGTATGAAGCGAGATGTAGGACACTTTGTGGAGAACTGCTTGACGTGTCTTCAAGTAAAAGCCAATCATCAAAAGCCATATGGAGCAGTGCAACCGTTACCTGTACCAATGAAGAAATGGGATGAAATCACTATGGATTTCATCACAAAGTTGCCTCGGACTCCTCGAGGATATGATTCTATATGGGTGATTGTTGACAGGTTAACAAAGTCGGCTCATTTTATTCCAATCCGAGAAGATTACCAAGTGTCAAAGCTAGCTGAGATTTATACGAGAGAAGTAGTGAGACGACATGGAGTGCCAACTTCAATAATTTCTGATAGAGATAGTCGATTCAATTCACATTTCTGGCAGAGTTTTCGAAAACATTTTGGCACTAAAGCTTTGTTGAGTACTGTTTATCATCCTCAGACAGACGAACAGTCGGAAAGGACGATACAGACACATGAAGATATGCTACGAGCCTGCATCATTGATTTTAGAGGCAGTTGGGAAGATCATCTGCCTTTAGTGGAGTTTGCCTATAACAACACTTATCACTCCAGTATACAGATGGCACCTTTTGAAGCCTTATATGGTGCACCGTGTCGGACCTCGACTTGTTGGACAGAGACTGGAGAGAAACCATTGGTGGGACCAGAGATTATAGTCGAGACCGAAGAGAAGATACAAAGCATCCGTGAGCACATGCGGGTAGCCCAAAACCGCCAAAAGCAATATGCAGATAGAAGAAGAAAGCCGTTAGAGTTCAGTGTTGGGGACATGGTAATGCTGAAAGTGTCTCCATGGAAGGGAGTAATTCGATTTGACAAGAGAGGTAAGTTGAGCCCACGCTTTATCGGACCCTTTCGAGTTTTGGAGAGAGTTGGAGCAGTTGCGTATAAGCTTAAGCTTCCAGAGGAGTTGTGGGGTGTCCACAATGTATTCCATGTGTCAGACCTTAGAAAAACATTGCATGACCAATCCACTCGGGTACCCTTGGCTGGAGTTCAACTAGATGAGAAATTAAGATATCAAGAGATGCCGGAGCAAATTCTAGAAAAGAAAGTTAAGAAATTGCGAAATAAAGAAGTGGAATTAGTAAAAGTGCAATGGCGACATCATAAAGGATCAGATGTTACTTGGGAAGCTGAGGGAGAGATGCGGTCGAAATATCCTTACTTGTTTCAAGAGATTCCGAGGACGGAATCTCTCGAAGGGGGTAAGAACTTGTAATATCGTGACTTTAAATTTATGATAAGATATGTCAATTATATTATAAACAAAGATTAATTGAGTTATTATATGAGTTAGGATAGATAAAAACTCGTCTAAGAAAAGTTGGATGTTGAAAAGAGTATTAGAAACGATTTTTGTTTCTTCAGCAGCAACACGGGCCGTGTTGGAGGAGCACGGGTCGTGTTGGGATCCAGTAGCATACAGTGCATTTTTGCACAAGAAAACCCGGGCCGTGTTCTATGAACCCGGACCGTGTTGTGTCAACAGAAGCAAACAGAGGATTTTTATTGTGGAAAAACCCGGGCCGTGTTTATCCAACCCGGGCCGTGTTACGCGCACAGATATGTTTTTAATGTGCGAATTTCTTTCATTTTGGGATATATCCACTTCGAGCAAAACCCTCCCAAAACCCTAGAAAATCAATTTTAACCCTTCTAAGTCGAGATTAAAGCTTATTGATCACGAATTGAAGCTAGAGATTAATCCTTTGAGCTTGTAAGGTAATCCTCTTTGATTTTGATCTTGTTTTAACGGTTGAATCATTGGAACTGAGATGGTTCCTTGTGGTTTTGATGAGCCACCTGCAATTAGTTAGAGTTAGAGTGAAATTGCTTGGATAAGTTAGTGTAAAAGAGTTATAACTATGAAATCGAGCTAAAGAAGTATTGATTGTAGCATTTCTAGGGTTACATGTCTTAAGATGATGAAATTGACAGCTACAACTTTGATATTGTAGTTATCTTTTGATTGTAACTAGCTTCAATGATACAAGTCCCTTGATTATGATAACTATTGAGTGTGATTGAGATTATTCTTAACTTGAGTAATGAAAATGAGTTGTTATGCTACAGCTAAGGCTAGGAAGGAGCACACACGAGGTGCAGGAGTTCCACCTATCGATTCCACAACAGGTAAGTAGTTATTAAGAGATTAATTATGTGTTGGTTTTGATGATTATTGCAGAAAGAAGTATGACTTGAATTGTTTTGAAATTGGTTGAGTATACCAATTATGAGTGCTTGGATAAATGAACCTCATTATGAGTACATATTGAGAATCAAGATGGTTCATTGAGAAAAATATGAATGAGATGATGGGCAATTGCTGTCCAATTAAACTTTAATTACTCATAGAGCTCTCAAAGCTCATATATTGTTTGTTAATGTTAATTGTGTTAGGTTCTGGAAGTGCAGATCGTGGGAAACGCATCACGGAGGGTTAGCTAGGAAGGATATGGACTTTGGACTTGGACTTACTTTATTGTGATAGACTTGGTTTTTTGTAAACATTCGGTATTTGAGAAAACTAGTATGAAACTTGTTGTATGTAAATAAGCACTTAAACTAAGCTTTAGATGGCAACCTTGTATAACTTGTTACTCTTTTTGGGATTATACCTCAATGATATTATGTTTGGCTAAAAGAATTGGTATATTCTAAATTTGAGGAACCGGGTGTTACATCAGGTATATCTAAAAACCTCAAAACTCCTGTTCTAAGATTTCTTGATACATAATATGATAGTCACATTTTGGTTTGTATGCAGGGAATCAAGAAGGCACGGGACTCTGGCGCATAGGAGCACATTTGGATTGGATCTCCAGCTCGTGCAGTTTTGAAGTTTAGATAGATATTAAAATATTGTTATTAGCCTTTAGATGCGTTTTGACATTGTCTATCATATATTACATTGTTCAAGGATTTTTTGTTTTTAATAAAAAGGTCAATTTTCTTTTAACACATGTTGTATGAAATTGTCCTTGAAATGTTATATGAATGTGTTGAATGTATGATTAGTAATAACTTGAATGTTGATGCATCCAAAGTGTTTGGATTCAATAATTGTGTCATTTATGATTGTTAATACAAATGTTATAAGAATCAATTCAACCAAAGGTCCAGTTGGACAGGACTTTGGAATCGTTTGACTTAAAGTCACTTAATGAATTGAGTTCTTAATGTGTCAAGAAATGAATCAACCGAAGGTCCAGTTGGACAGGACTTTGGAATCATCTAACTTAGAGTCAGATGATGATTAAGTTCTTTATAAAGCACATGTGGCAAGAAATGAATCACCCAAAGGTCCAGAGGATAGGATTTTGGAATCAGTTGACTTAGAGTCAGCTGAAGATTGCAAGTCTTGAGCAAAGTTAACAAAGTCATAAGTCTACATAAATATGTAAAGGACATTGAGATTAAGAGCAACGAACACACCTGTTGCTGTGTATTGCTCGAATCTTGATAAAGAACACAATTGTTTGTACTTCACGATATTTATCATTCTGTATGACAAATATGACTTTGCTTATCGGGAGAAGCGATTGAATTGAAATCTTGAACAGTTCAAGGACTTCAAAGGAAGTACAAGTTCCACGGAAACTGAGCGACAACATAAACTGAGAAAAAGGTTTCACAGTTCATTCTATTCCAAGAACATTAATAGTTATAATGTGTCTTAGGGAAGATAATGGAGCATTGGTCGAAACAGTTTGATCCTCGATGTATGAGATACATTGCCAATTAGTTTCCAATAAGTTAAATACTATACCAGTCAGTCCATATAAACCATATCCCGACCGCATCCTAGACTAAGTAGGTGTTACAGACACTGTCTGAAATGTAAAGCTGGGATTATCCCACTTATACATAGAAAGTCCAGGGTCTTGTAGTGTTCATCCGAACCTCATGATTAGCCTGAACGTGATTAGCATTGTCATTTCATTGGCTATCCCACTGTAACTGTAAAAGAATAGCTCTTTTAGAAAGAAATCATGGTCTAAGGAAACAGTGGGAGTTGGGACAGTCCTAAATGAGTTTAGGATTTGCCATATGAAAGAACCTTTAATTATCACTAGGTTTGGAGCAGAAATCAGATTTCTATTTTGCAACTGACATGACCTCCTATTGGCCAGTAGTATTGATCACCATCATAAGTAGTTATGATCAGGGTGACATACCGATTGGTGGTAAAACACTATAGTTGGTACAGATTTATAATCCAACTACCTGGAAGCATTGGTGAGCCCGGTTGCTGCCAAACAAGAGAAAGCAACATGGACAGATACATAACTTCAAAAACATTTGGTTGAGTGAGACGATACTCAGAGTCAAGTAATTGATTCTGGGAGAAGCAATCTCAATAGAGGATGGAATCCGAAAGGATACTGTATGGCACATTGTGAATCATTAGTGGAGCGCGTGTGGATCACCGGCACACTAATAGGGACTCACAAAGAGTGTCCCAATACAAAGGTACATGGGCCCGGGATTTCCCCAGGGCATCTCGCAAGAAAGGATATTCAGATTCTCAAAAATATGCCAAAGGATTGTATTTTTGAGAAAGGACTGAAAGATTTCCATTAAAATGTCAGAAAGGTTTGAATTCTCAAAATATGCCATAAGTCCTGGATTTTGTGAATAGTCCATAACCGTGTCAAAGCCGGTGGGAGTGTCGCCGTTATCTACTATCTCCATATGGAGGTCACATACTGTTTCTAGGAAACGTCTCTTTTCATTACAAAGTGTAATGACTTGGTGTTAAGAGACGGATCGCTATGAAAGACTTGATAGAAATACGGCATACTCATGTGGTTGTAAACGTCTATGAGATAGATCCAGACTCTGCCAAGATGATCTTGATGAGATTCAAGATGCATAGACCCAGGAAAGGGTTTTCTTATCATTGCAAAGTGTGATGACTTGGCATGAAAGAAATTAAGAAGGTGCAACATACTCGTGTAATTCACAGTCATCTACTAGATAGATGAAATCGCCAGCATAGACCTAGCCATTGTAAGCATGATCCTGATAAGATTCAAGATGCATGAGAAGAGTCTCCAAAAGGAAATAGTTTTTCGAAAATCATGACAAAAGGATTATAAATAATCTTTGGATTCCGAAAGGGTTTGGAATAAGATTGGATCGGGTTCCATAAGTTTCTTGGATCGATCATAATATCATGAACATGTCCTGATGACTTGATGCTTAGGGCATAGTAAGTTGGATTCAGGACATTGTCTGGCTGGGAATACTGGATGGATTGTTTGAACTCAAGTGAGAATTCATTGGGAAATGATTGGGGTGAAAGTGATAGGGTTAATTTGAAAGATTTTCCAAAGTGGTAATTATTAACGTCAAAACATGATGTTAAAGGACTTCATGGTTAAAGAATCTCGTTGGTATTCTGATGGAGCGCGTGTGGTTCACCGGCACATCATAACACCTCGAAATAGTCTTAGGGTGCAGTCAAGTAGACTAAAGACCCCAGAACCATATAAAGTCTCAGTACACATTACCAGAATGGAGTTAGTAGAGAAATTGACAGGATAACATATTGAGATGTTATCGGATGAGCATCCGATTGGATCATCTACAATAAAGTGTATAAGTATAAGATACTTTGGATACATAGAAAGAGTGTAAGATTCATAAAGACATAGCTGTAAAATTAGAATTGAAAGTTAAAAAGAAATATTGAAACCGATAATAGTTTATGACAAGGTCCGACTTGGTGATTATCTTGTGGAGACTTGGTAATAAGCAAGAGTAGCTGCCATTCAGATCTTCATGTTTCGCTTTTGCATGTTTACTTCCCGAATAATTTAATTATTCAGAAAGGTCCACAGTCGCTCATACTTTGTGAAGTAAGTATTGAATCAAGACTGTCATGAATTGGTTTGTAGACTGTCTAAGGAGTTAGACATAGCAATAGGATTGCTGCAACATTCATGAGTACTTAGAAATAGAGATTTGAGTATTTGATAAACCCATGCTCAATAGATTGCTTCATGGATTATGTCATAAGCAATGTTGAGACGATAATATATTATGATCTTGAAGTGGATAGATATGAGTTATAATTTACAAAGGCAGTTGTTCATTGATAGTACGAAAACGCATCGGTAACTCGATGTTATAAAACGTGCTGTTATGAATAATTTGACTGGTAAAAGATATAAGCATATGAGTAAAAACTTATTCGTTCCTTGACCCTGATGGGACACAGATATCTGTAGGCCTCTCGATGATTTTGAAGTTAACTAAAGTGCTGGCCAGCCTGGACTAAATTGATGTGTTCAATTAGAAGTTCTAAAGTCATAAGCAGAATCGAAAAATCGGGAAACAGAGTATCGGACAGAGATTGATCTCAATCCATGTCTCGTGTCTGAAAATATCTTGTTGGACGAAGGATCATATGATCACTTATCTATGGACAGAACTGACTGGGTCAGAGTTCGGCAACAGTTTCTAGGAAGCTACAGTTTGCTGATTAATTAGAGGTTAAATTGGTAATTATAGTCATAGACTTATCCAAGTGGGAGACTGTTGGATTAGGTGTCTAAGCCATGACTAATAATTAGTATTTATCTAATTAATAGTAGCATAGTCTATTTGGGTTGCCCTCATAGCTGGAGTTTTGGTAGAAAGTTCAGTAGAGAGAAAGATTGATTTATTATGTGATTAATAAATCAATAGAAATTAAATAAATGGCTTATTAATATATTAAAGTGATAGTATATTAATTAGAAACTATATTAATTAATTAGAAATTAATCTGGAATTAATTGGATTTAATTTGGTGATTAATTTAATTAATTAAAGGTGCAGGGGCTGAATTGTAATTATTCAATAGTTGAGTAAGTGACAATTTTGGCAGCTATAATAACCAGCGAAATTATGGTTAAGATAAACCATAATTTCGATAATGATAATTAGAATAAATATGTTTGAATTATTAAGATAAAGGCTTATCTTAATTTGAATTCAAAAAGGTTTATCTCTAAAGGCTTATCTGGTTATCCGCTTGGAACTATAAATAGGGACCCTGGGGTAGCCTATTTTCTGCGCCACTTTTACCTAGTCTCTCTGGAATTTTCGTGACCTCTCTCCTGCTCCCTGGGTGTGATCTCATTGAGGCAGGACACTTGTGCTGCTCAGCTTCCAAGAAATCCTAAAAGGTTAGTTTTTCTGATTTTATTTTTTAGTTAATTTCTTATAAGCCTTTAGGAATTATTATATGTTCAATTAGAAGAAAACATAGATCCTTATAGGTTGCATGTGAACATAGGTTTTTAGTTCATTGATTTGCATAAAACCCTTCACTTTATCGGTGACCTTGGAGTAGTCTCGAGTATTCAGGAGCCCTTGGAACTATTCTACGATAATGAAGGTGCGGTCGCCTTGACAAAGGAACTGCAAGACCATGGAAAGTCCAGGAATAAAGTCCAGGAATATCGACAGAAAGTACCACTACATAAGACATAAAGTAGAAGAAGGTCACCTCCTTGTAAAGAGGGTATCATCGGAAGATAATCCTGCAGATCCCTTGACAAAGGCTCCGAGTAGGATTAAGCACAATCAGCATGCTAGGAGCATTGGATTAAGAGATGATATAAGTTTTTGTAATTAGATAGGTTTTGAAACTTGTAACAATGTTGTTGTATTTGACTTTTGTGATTTAATAATGGAGATTTATTAATGAGTAATGGTTTACTAATTTTGTCAATACTTTATCATTGTGTTTCATTTCGCATGTTTTACTTCCTGAATAATTGGATTATTCAAATATCCACAGTCGCTCATGCTTTTAGGGAGTAAGTATGAAGTAAGACTGTCATGAATTAGTTGTAGATTGTCTAAGGAGTTAGACATTGCAAAAAGATTGCTGCAACATTCATGAGTACTTGGAAATGGAGATTTGAGTATTGGATAAACCCGCGCTCAATGGATTGCTTCATGGATTACATCACGAGCAATGTTGAGACGATAATATCTTTTGATCTTTAAGCTAAGACATATGAGTTATGATTTACTAGGCGGTTGTTCATTGATAATACGAAAATACATCGGTAACTCGGTGTTATAAAACGTGTTGTTGTGAGTAATTAGTTTGGTAAAAGACATAAGTATATGAGTCAAAGTTTATTCGTCCCTTGACCCTAACAGGGAACATATATCGGTAGGCCTCTCGATGAATTTGAAGTTGACTAAAATGGTTGGCCAACTAGGACTAAATTGGTAGTCTAAGAGTCATATGCAAATCGGAAATCGAGGAACAGTGAATCAAACCAGGATTGATTTTAATCCATGTCTTGAGTCTGAAAATATCTTGTTGGACGGAGGATCATCTGATCACTTATCTATGGACAGAACTGATTAGATCAGAGTTAGGCAGCGGTTTTTAGGAAGCTACAGGTGCTGGTTAATTAGAGGTTAAATTGGTAATTATAGTCATAGACTTATCCAAGTGGGAGACTGTTGGATTAGGTGTCTAAGCCATGACTAATAATTAGTATTTACCTAATTAACAGTAGCACAGTCCATTTGGGTTGCCCTCATAGCTGGAGGTTTGGTAGAAAATTCGGTAGAGAGAAAGGTTGATTTATTATGGGATTAATAAATCAACAGGAATTAAATATATGGTTTATTAATATATTAAAGTCATAATATATTAATGAGAAACTATATTAATTAATTAGGAATTAATATGGAATTAATTGGATTTAATTCGGTGATTAATTTAATTAATTAAAGGTGTAGGGACTGAAACTGTAATTATTCAATAGTTGAGTAAGTGGCAGTGTGAGAGTGACCAGTGAGTGTCGAAATTATATATGGATATATATATATATATATATATATATATATATATATATATATATATATATATATATATATATATATATATATATATATATATATATATATATATATATATATATATATATATATATATATATATATATATATATATATATATATATATATATATATATATATATATATATATATATATGTATATATATATATATATATATATATATATATATATATATATATATATATATATATATATATATATATATATATATATATATATATATATATATATATATATATATATATATATATATATATATATATATATATATATATATATATATATATATATATATATATATATATATATCGAAATTGATAAATAAGGATAAATAGAGTTTGAATTATAAGATAAAAGGTTTATCTTATTTGAATTCAAAAGGGTTTATATTTTAAGGCTTATCAACTGGTCATCTGGAAACCATAAATAAGGGTCCCTGGGCACTTATTATTTTTGCCAATTTCAATATACATTCTCTCTGGAATTTTCGATCCATATACCTCTCAGCTAGGGTGTGACTTTCATTTGAGGCAGGATACTTTTGCTGCTCAGCTTCCAAGAAACTTATGGTTGGTTTTCTATTTTAATCTTTAGTTATTATTATTGGCCTTTAGGAAGCTTGTAATATGTTCAATAGTAGAAAACATAGATACTCATAGGTTGCATGTGAACTTAGGTTATTTAGTTCATAGTTTGCAGAAAACCTTTCAAGATCGACATGCCATAAACCCTAGCTGAAAACAACTTTCCACTTCTCATTGGTGATTGCCTAATTGGTGATTAACACGATCAATGAAACATCATTCCAACTCTAATTGAAAACCTCCATAGCTCCTCAAACTTCATACTTATGGAATGTTAAAAATCACACACAAGATAGTGAAATTGGGAAAATTTTTATGATAAAACATCACATCATGAAAGAGAAGGTACAATAAATAGAGAAAAATTCAAGTACCTTTAGGAATCATATTTCTGATAGAAATCTAGCTCAAATCGTCAAGTGGTTCACAAATATTTATCTGGCTAAATATGACTTCACAATGCATCAGAGTCTGACTAAATCTGGCCTCATTTTTCATTTGTAAATATGAAATAATAAAATAAAACAATAATAAGAAACATACCTGGAAAATCACACCAGATTCTCATATTTATTGCAGTTGTAGACAGAAAACAAAAAGTATAATTTGTATATAGAAAATAAAAAACAAACAATGATTACTGTTTCACATATTCTTATGCAATATCATGAAGCAGAACCACACATTATCTGTACCTTTGGTAGAGGACTCCTTTGTTGAGACCACCAGTGTATCTTCAAACACGGTCATACTGGTTCCATCTGAAAACTGGGATTCATTTCATGGTTCTGTAATTTGTTTCCTCTTTGTGGCATATCGTCAAACACCTAGGTTTCCTGTTCTATAGACAAGGATTACACAAATACAGAGGAATATATAGAAGAGGATTGAACTAAAAATCAAATATTTAGTAATGTTCTTGACCATTTTCAGATTTGAAACACGGGAATCAAACAAAAAAGAAATCAATGAACATTGAACCAAAAATCAAAGCAGGTTTAAGGGGAATACATGCTTTATCTACCTTTAAGAGAGAGTGAGATAGACAAAGGACGACACAGATAGTGGTGGTGAAGGTTTCCGATGTCGGAAGAGCGGTGATGGTGAGAACATTATACGAATTTAGATCATGGTGTTACCATGAGTGGGTAAGGATCCATCTTAGATCAAAATGGTGATTCCTGAGATAACAATAGCGATGGTATGTTCCTTCCCGTTTATTAAGTAGACAAGAGAGTTGGAGATAGACGAAGGTTGTGACGGTGGTGAGTAATGGTTAGAGGTTGCTGAGATCTGTAGATATGGGTGAAGGTGGCTGAGATCTTAGGTTTTTAAACAGTTATAGGGTAGGATGGTGACAATCAAGGCGGTGGTGAGTAACGGTGGTTGAGGGTTGACGAGTTAAGGTTTTAGAGGGAGAGAAGGAGAGAATATAGGGATTCAGTGTGTGACACGGTCGTTGTGAAGCATATGTTGTTTTAAATTTTAAACTGTAGGCTAAGTAGATTAGATTAGAGTTATTCTGCTGAAAATTTATATGCATTAGAATGTGTAAGTTGTGTATAATAGTTTGGACCTCTTAATTTTAAGAGTTTCCATTTTTAGAAACCATTTTTCCTTTTTAATGTAGTGTATATATATATATATATATATATATATATATATATATATATATATATATATATATATATATATATATATATATATATATATATATATATATATACATACATACATATATATATATATATATATATATATATATATATATATATATATATATATATATATATATATATATATATATATATATATATATATATATATATTACAATTCAGCCCCTGTACTTTTAATTATTCCAATTAATTTCTAATTAATTATTAATTAAATAATACTATTTCTAATTAATATATTATCCTCATAATATATTAACAAATTATTTATATTGATTTATTAATCACATAATAAATTAATCTCTCTCTCTCTCAAAGTTATTCTGTCAAATATATATATATATATATATATATATATATATATATATATATATATATATATATATATATATATTACAATTCAGCCCCTGTACTTTTAATTATTCCAATTAATTTTTAATTAATTATTAATTAAATAATACTATTTCTAATTAATATATTATCCTCATAATATATTAACAAATTATTTATATTGATTTATTAATCACATAATAAATTAATCTCTCTCTCTCTAAAAGTTATTCGGTCAAATTGCCAGCTATAAGGGCAACCCAAAAGGACTTTGCTACTATCAATCAAGTATATACCAATTATAGTCATGGCTTAGACACCTAATCCAACAGTCTCCCACTTGTATAACTCTTTGACTATAACTGACAGTATAACTTCTAAATCGATTAGCAAATTGTAGCTTCCAAAAGCCGTTGCCGAACTCTGACCTAGTCAGTTCTGTTATAAGATAGGTGATCATATGATCCTCCATTCTACAAGATATCATTCGGACTTGAGACATGGATTATAATCAATCCCAGTGTGATACTATGTTCCCCGATTTTCGATTTGTGATGACATAGGACTTCTAATTGAACACATCAATTCGTCCTGGCTGGCCAGCACTGTAAGTCAACACCAAATCACCGAGGCCCCCACAAATATCACATTTCTCGTTAGGATAAAAGGAACGAATAAACTTTGACTCATATGCTTGTATCCTTTACTCATCAAATCGCGCACAAGAATACGTTTTATGACATCGAGTTACGGATGCGTGTACGCATTATCAATGTACAACTGACTTGTAAATTTCAACTAATATGTCTCCGTTTCAAGACCATAAGATTTTATCGTCTCAGAATTACTCGTGATATAATCCATGAAGTAATTCTCTGAGCGTGGGTTTGTCCAATACTCAAATCTCCATTTCTAAGCACTCATGAACATTGCAGCAACTCTATTGCTATGTCTAACTCCTTAGATAATCTACAATTCAATTCATGACAGTCATAATTCACTACTGACTTCCGAAAGTATGAGCGACTGTGGACTTTTGAATAATCAAATTATTCGGGAAGTAAAACATGCAAAAGCGAAACATAAAAATCTGACTGGCAGCTACTCCTGCTTATTACCAAGTCTCCACCAGGTAATCACCTAGTCGGATCTGGCATAATACTGTTATGTGTTTCTTGGTTTCTTTTAAACTTTCAATTCAATCAGATACTCTTCCGATGATATTTCAATATGTCATCCTGTCTTTCTCTCTCCCAACTCCATTCCGAAAATGGTGATGTGTACTGGGACTTCTCATGGTTCTTGGGGTCTTTAGTCCAGATGACTGCACCCTAAGACTATTTCGAGATGTTATGATGTGCCGGTGAACCACACGTGCTCCATCAGAATACCAACGAAACTCTTTAACCATAAAGTCCTTTAGCACCATATTCTGGTGTTAATAATTACAGATTCAAAACTCCTTTCAAATTATTATTACATTCACCCCAATCATTTCTCAATGATTTTCTCACGTGTGCTCAAATAATCCGTCCAGTATTCTTAGCCAGGTTGTATCCTGAATCCAACTTACTATACTCCAAGCATCAAGTTATCAGGATAAGTCCATGACACCTATGATCGATCCAATTTGCAGAAGCTCATGGAATCCGATCTATTCCATTCTGAATCTTTTCAGAACCTATGGATTACTCATTATCCTTATGCCATGACTTTCAGAAACTCTTTCCTTTTGAAGAATCTTTCTTTCATGGATCTTGAGTCTTATCAAGATCATACTCATAATGGCTAGGTCTATACTGACGATATCATCTATATAATAGATGTTGGCAACAACGTGATTACGTCGTATTTCTTTTAGATCATGCCAATTCATCACACTTACATTGGCAGGGTCTATACTGATGATGTCATCTATCTGATAAATGCTTGTGACCACCTGAGTATGTTGTATCTGTTCTAGATTTTTCACAGCGTATCATCTCTTAATAAGGGACGTTTCCTAGAAATGGTATGTAACTAACATACATTGATAGACAGATCACAACGACACTCCCACTGGCTTTGACACGATTATAGGTGTAATACCGTATTATTAATTTATATAACATTTGTGTTAATCTTAGTGTAATTAAGATTAAATAGGTTGTTATATGAGTTAAGATGGTTAGAAACCCAATTGAGTAAAGTTTGGATTTGTAAAATGTCAAATCAGAGCTACACGGGTCGTGTAAGGTCACACGGGTCGTGTAGAAAGGCTTGAGAAGCAAAGCAGTAACCTTTTCAGACCTGCACGGGTCGTGTAACTTCACACGGGTCGTGTAGCTCTTGTTCAAAAATTACCCAGGCAAGGTTGGGTCTCACACGGGTCGTGTGAATCAACACGGGTCGTGTGAGTCTGCAAAATTTCAAGTTAGCTTGCCGTAGGCCTCACACGGGTCGTGTGAGCCTACACGGGTCGTGTCGCGCACCCAAGGCTATTTTAAAGTCGAGTTTTCTTTCATTTGGGTCATTCCCAATTCGACTAAAAACCCTCCCAAACCCTAGAATTCGATTTCTACCCATCTAAGTAAAGATTAAGGCCCATCTTTCACGATTTGAAGCTAGAGATTAGTTCCTTGAGCTTGAAAGGTAAACCTCTTTGATTTTTATCTTGTTTTGACGGTTGAATCTTTGGAATTGAGATGGTTCCTTGTGGTTTTGATAAACCACATGCATCTAGCATGAATTAGAGTGAGTTACTTGGATTAGTGTGTGTAATAGATTTCTAATTCGAAACTCAAGCTTACAAAGTGCTTGTATTATGATCCTAGGGTTATATGAGTTAAATTTGTGAAATTGGAAGTTACAATTAGGATAGTATTGCTATCTTTTGATTGTAACCCTCTCTTATGATTCCAATTCCTTGATTGATATGAATATTGAGTATGATTGAGATTTTCTTGAAATTGAGTATTGAGTTTGAGTCATTGTGTTACAGCTAAGGCTAGACAGGAACACACACGAGGTTCGGGAGTTCCACATATCGACTCAAATTCAGGTGAGTAGTTAATTATTAGATGATTATGTTTTATAATGATGTTATTTTCAAATAAGAAGTAAGCTATATCTAATTTGGTTGAATATAACTAAATTTTGAGTATATGGAAGAAAGAGAAATGGTGTGTGAGACACACTATGGACTGAGATAGTCCATTGAGATAAAATCAAATGAGATGATGAATGATGTAATTCAACTAACCTTAAATTTTGAGTATATGGAAGAAAGCTCAGAAATTGTTTGTTATTCTGATTTGTGTTAGGTTCTGGTAGTGGTGACCGCGGGAAGAGGAGCATGGATGGATAGCTACATTTGGACTTAGACTTTGACTTAAACTTACTTTTGTTGCTTTGAAACATGAAGTAAACCCGGTTTTGTTAAACAGTTGTAAATAGTTGATGTAATAATTTAGGACTTGAACTAAGCTTTTGATAACAATCTTGTGTATACTTGTTACTCTTTTTGGGATCATACCTTTAATGATAGAATGTTGAATTAAGAAATTGGTATATCCTAAAATTGAGGAACCGAGTGTTACAAGTTGGTATCAGAGCCTTGGTTTAAGGGAATTAAACCTTGAAGATGGGTTTAGACTTAAACCAATGAGATAGAGAAGTCCCAAAGAGTCCCGAGTAGCTATCCTCCGCGGTGTATCACAATTGAGTTGATTATACACTATATTGAGTATTATAGTGATATACAATTGAGTTGATTATACACTATATTGAGTATTATAGTGATATACAATTGAGTTGATTATACACTATATTGAGTATTATAGTGATATACAATTGAGTTGATTATACACTATATTGAGTATTATAGTGTTATACAATTGAGTTGATTATACACTATATTGAGTATTATAGTGATATACAATTGAGTTGATTATACACTATATTGAGTATTATAGTGATATACAATTGAGTTGATTATACACTATATTGAGTATTATAGTGATATACAATTGAGTTGATTACACATCATATTGAGTATTATGGTGGTGATTATTAAATGAGTTAAATTTCTTTTTCAGTTAAGATGAGCACTGGAAAAGAAAAAGAGCGAGGTGATCCATCAAGAGATCAATTGGGATCACGAGATTCGGGTAAAGAGCATCAACCCGAGGGAGAGCAACCTCCCGAGACGTAGAGTAATATGCAAGCTATGATTGCGGCTGAAGTAGCCAAAGCACTTAAAGAATTACTACCAAATTATTTGAGGCCTCAGACGGAGACTGCAACTGGAGGTCCTTTGGGACAACCACCGGTTCAACCTGAGCACAGGGAGGATCGTGAAGAGGTCTATACTGAGGCGGGTAGAGCGAGAATACCTGAGAAGATAAGGAAGTGCATTTATGATGTTTTTCAGAAATGCAAGCCATACGATTTCTATGGGAAAGATGATCCCATAGCAGCCAAGAATTGGTTAACACATGTTGAAAAGATGTTCCGTACCAGTAAATGCGATGAGGCAGATAAAGTGGAGTTTGCAACAAACTTGCTAAAAGAAGATGCACAGTTCTGGTGGGAGAATATGTGTATGGAGATAGGAGAGAGTTTGGCGTATACACTGAACTGGGAACAATTCAAGTTGAAGTTCACTGAATACTATTGTTCCAATAATGCTATGAAGGGAATAGAGGAAGAGTTTTTGAAGTTACAACAAGGGTCGAGAACAGTACAACAATACACACTAGATTTTAATGAGAAGGCAAGATTTGCACAACATCAAGTTGATACAGAGGAGCGTAAGATGGATCGTTACTTGTGGGGTTTAAAAACCCAGATCCGAGAGTTTTTGCCGAGTTCCAGATATACTACCTTTCAACAAGTTACTGAGGCAGCAAGATCGAGAGAAAGGGAATTGCAAAGACAGGAGGAAGAGAGAAGAACCGAAAGAGAAGTTGAAGGATTAAAGAGAAAGTGGGAAGGTAAAGCTATAGATACTTCTCGGAGATCCATTACCACGGGTTCTCAAGTTCGTGGTGAAACCAAGAAGAATGAAGAAAAATGGTGTAAGAAGTGTAGGCGAAAACACATGGGAGAATGTGATCCCCGAAACCCTCCATCAGTTTGTTTCCAGTGTGGAAAGACGGGACATATGGCTCGCCAGTGTACCGAGAGTCGCCCCCTTTGTTTCAATTATGGAGAGAGCGGGCATATTCGTCCAAATTTCCCAAAGATGAAGTCTGAGCCACAAAGAGATTTTCAAAAGATTGGCCAAGGAGGAGGTCGAGATCGAGATGATCGAAGAGATAGGGGTGGTGGTCATGTGAAAACGCAAGCTTTTCAATTAACTGTCGATGAGGCTAGAGATCGGACCGATGTTATCACAGGTATCTTTAGCTTGAACTCTTTTCAAGCAAGAGTACCTTTTGATTCGGGTGCATCTGTGTCTTTTATATCAGAGTCTTTTGCTTCTAAACTAGATATTCCATTAGCTGATTTATATGAGAAAATAATAGTAGATGTAGCAGATGGGAGATGTGTTTTTGTAAAGAGTCATTATAAACAGTGTCGGCTTGAAATCTATGGGATTGCGTACCCTATAGATCTGAAGCCGATCACTAATCATGAGTTTGATGTGATAGTCGGGATGGATTGGATGGATGATAATAGAGGTCAAATGGATTGTCATGAGAAAACACTTTCCATAAAGACACCGAGTGATTCCTGAATTTTGATACGAGGTGAACGACATTCCCGAAAAGTATCGATAGTGTCACTTGCCACGGCTCGGAGATATATAGAAAAAGGGGGTGAATTGATTATGGCACACGTGATTAGTGCTGAGTCAAAACATTCCAAAATAGAAGAAGTAGAAGTGGTTTGTGATTATCCCGATGTATTTCCCGAAAATCTTCCAGGTGTACCATCAAGTAGACAAGTGGAATTTGTGATCGATGTCATACCGGGGGCGAAGCCGGTAGCTCGACCACCTTATCGATTAGCACCATCTGAGATGGAAGAATTAAAGAGACAGTTGCAAGAGTTATTGGAACTTGGGTTTATACGTCCGAGTTCGTCTCCGTGGGGTGCGCCTATACTCTTTGTAAAAAATACAGATGGATCTATGAGAATGTGTATAGATTATCGGGAGCTCAACAAGATCACTATAAAGAATCGTTACCCGTTGCCGAGGATCGATGACTTATTTGATCAACTGCATGGGGCCACGTATTTTTCAAAGATTGATTTGAGATCAGGCTATCATCAATTGAGAGTACAAGAAGCTGATATTCCGAAGACAGCTTTTCGTACGAGGTATGGCCATTACGAGTTCTTAGTCATGCCGTTCGGTTTGACAAATGCTCCAGCCGTTTTTATGGATTTGATGAATCGGGTTTGTCGTCCCTTTCTTGATAAATTCATAATTGTGTTTATCGACGACATCCTGATTTATTCAAAGAGTCGAGATGAGCACAGATTTCATTTACAACAAATGCTAGATCTTCTTCGAGACGAGAAATTATATGCAAAATTTTCAAAATGTGAATTTTGGTTGCGGGAGATCCAATTTCTTGGCCTTGTGATAAATGAAGACGGTATAAAGGTAGATCCAGCAAAGATCGAAGCCGTAATGAGTTGGGAGCCGCCAAAGAGTCCAATGGAGGTTCGTAGTTTCTTGGGGTTAGCAGGTTATTATCGACGATTTGTAGAAAACTTTTCTCGTATAGCTATACCTTTAACCAAATTAACCAAGAAGACGGAGAAATTTAGTTGGACTGAGGCACAACAATCAGCCTTTGAACAACTACGAGATGGCTTATGCAAGGCTCCAGTGTTGGCTTTACCACAAGGAGTAGAAGACTTTGTTCTTTACAGCGATGCCTCCTTAAGTGGTCTTGGATGCGTGTTGATGCAAAAAGGACGAGTGATAGCGTATGCCTCTCGACAACTGAAACCACATGAAAAAGCTTACCCAGTACATGATTTAGAGTTGGCGGCAATAATTTTTGCATTAAAAATCTGGCGACATTATCTTTATGGAGTGCGATTTCAGATTATACAGATCATAAAAGTCTGAAATACCTGTTTGATCAGAAAGAGTTAAACATGAGGCAAGTACGGTGGATGGATCTACTAAAAGATTATGATTGTGAAATACTTTACCATCCTGGTAAAGCTAATGTGGTGGCGGATGCACTAAGCCGTAAGGAGCCGCCTATTCGAGTCGTATCGGCTCGAATGGGGATTGTGAGTCGATTACCAGAGTTGATACGTAGATGCCAAGTCGAAGCCAATGACTTGAAGAAAGAAAGGATGATTGGTTATGTAGAGAAACTTGTGGAAAATGCACAAGGAATCAAAACTTTCCAAGGGCGAGTTTGGGTTCCGAGACATGGCGAGGCGAGACAGTTATTGCTAGAGGATGCTCACTGTACTAGGTATTCGGTTCATCCTGTTAGTACACGAATGTATTATACCTTAAAACCGTACTACTGGTGGCCAGATATGAAGCGAGATGTGGGACGATTTGTAGAGAACTATTTGACATGTCTTCAGGTAAAAGCTAATCATCAGAAGCCTTATGGAGCAGTGCAGCCATTGCCAGTACCAAAGAAGAAATGGGATGAAATCACCATGGATTTCATCACCAAGTTGCCTTGGACTCCTCGAGGATATGATTCTATATGGGTGATAATTGACAGGTTAACAAAGTTGGCTCATTTTATTCCAATCCGAGAAGATTATCAAGTATCAAAGCTAGCTGAGATATATACGAAAGAAATTGTGAAACGACATGGAGTGCCAACTTCAATAAATTCTGATAGAGATAATCGGTTCAATTCACATTTCTGGCAGAGTTTCCAAAAGCATTTTGGTACAAAAGCTTTATTAAGCACTGCGTATCATCCCCAGACGGATGGTCAGTCGGAAAGAACGATACAAACACTTGAAGATATGCTACGAGCCTGCATCATTGATTTTGGAGGCAGTTGGGAAGATCATCTGCCTTTGGTAGAGTTTGCCTACAACAACACTTATCACTCAAGTATACAGATGGCACCTTTTGAAGCTTTATATGGTGCACCGTGCCGAACACCAACTTGCTGGGCAGAGATGGGAGAGAAACCATTGGCGGGACCGGAAATTGTAGCTGAAACAGAAGAGAAGATACAAAGCATTCGTGAGCATATGCGGGTAGCCCAAAACCGCCAAAAGCAATATGCAGATAGAAGAAGAAAGCTGTTAGAGTTCAATGTTGGGGACATGGTAATGTTGAAAGTGTCCCCATGGAAAGGAATAATTCGATTTGGCAAGAGAGGTAAAGCTTCCAGAAGAGTTACAGGGTATCCACAATGTTTTTCATGTGTCACACCTTAGAAAAACATTGTATGACCAATCCACTTGGGTACCCTTAGCTGAAGTTCAACTAGATGAGAAATTAAGATATAAAGAGATGCCAGAGCAAATTCTAGAAAAGAAAGTTAAGAAATTGCGAAATAAAGAAGTGGGATTAGTAAAAGTGAAATGGCGACATCATAAAGGAGCAGATGTTACTTGGGAAGCTGAAGGAGAGATGCGGTCGAAATATCCTTACTTATTTCAAGAGATTCCGAGGACGGAATCTTTTGAAGGGGGTAAGAATTTGTAATACCGTATTATTAATTTATATAACATTTGTGTTAATCTTAGTGTAATTAAGATTAAATAGGTTGTTATATGAGTTAAGATTGTTAGAAACACAATTGAGTAAAGTTTGGATTTGTAAAATGTCAAATCAGAGCTACACGGGCCGTGTAAGGTCACACAGGTCGTGTATAAAGGCTTGAGAAGCAAAGCAGTAACCTTTTCAGACCTGCACGGGTCGTGTAACTTCACACGGGTCGTGTAGCTCTTGTTCAAAAATTACCGAGGCAAGGTTGGGTCTCACACGGGTCGTGTGAATCAACACGGGTCGTGTGAGTCTGCAAAATTTCAAGTTAGCTTGCTGTAGGCCTCACACGGGTCATGTGAGCCTACACGGGTCGTGTCGTGCACCCAGGGCTATTTTAAAGTCGAGTTTTCTTTCATTTGGGTCATTCCCAATTCGACTAAAAACCCTCCCAAACCCTAGAATTCGATTTCTACCCATCTAAGTTAAGATTAGGGCCCATCATTCACGATTTGAAGCTAGAGATTAGTTCCTTGAGCTTGAAAGGTAAACCTCTTTGATTTTTATCTTGTTTTTGTTGGATTAGGTGTCTAAGCCATGACTAATAATTTATATTTACCTAATTAATAGAAGCAAAGTCCATTTGGGTTGCCCTCATAGCTGGAGGTTTGGTAGAAAGTTTGGTAGAGAGAAAGGTTGGTTTATTATGGGATTAATAAATCAATAGATATAAAAGATATGGTTTGTTAATATATTAAAGTGATAATATATTAATTAGAAACTATATTAATTTATTAATAATTGATCAGAAATTAATTGGATTAATTTCTGTGGCATTAATTAGATTAATCAGGAGGTCAGGGATTAAAGTCGTACAAATTCAATAGTTGAATTGCGGCGCGCGGCGTGCCAATGTAAAGGCCGCGACGCGCGTACATATTCGTACGAATTCAATAGTTGAATTGCGGCGCGCGGCGCGCAAACGATCTGGCCGCGGCGCGCGTACAGATAATCCGGAAAATGGGCTGCGGCTAGGGTTTCTAGCTTTGCCACTTGGTTCCCTATAAATAGGGAACCCTAGACCTCATTATCAGTTGCTCATTCTATATTTCTCTCTGGAATTTTCGGTCCCTTCCTCTGGCTCCCTGGGTGTGCTCTCATTTGAGGCAGGACACTTGTGCTGCTCAGCTTCAAGATTAAAACTAAAGGTTAGTTTTTCTGATTTATTCTTTTAGTTAATTTTGTTTAGCCTTTAGGAATTAGTTACATGTTCAAAGTAAGAAAACATAGATCTTTTCTAGGTTGCATGTGAACTTAGGTTATTTAGTTCATGGTTGCGGAAAACCTTTCAGTGGTATCAGAGCGTTTGGTTGTTTTCTTATTGAATGGCTGTAATAGTTTTCCTAATTAGGGTTTATTGTTTATAAATCTTTTGGGCCTGATTTCGATTTTGGGTTTAGGTTTTTTGAAACCCTAGCCCCTCCCCCCTTCTTTTTCGATTTTCCTGGTTAGGGTTTTAGGAGGTTTTCTATTTTTGGTAACTTTAATTGGTTAATTAAATGGATAACCTTAAACCCAGTTTGGTTGAATTCGATAATTAGGGGTTTGAGATAGGTTTAAATTAATTTGATTAATTTGTGAAACCTATCCACATTTGAATTAATTTAATTAATTGTTTAATTAAAAGATAATTCAATGATTTAATTTAATTTTTAGAATTTGCGAAAATTAAAGATAAATCCGGAAAAATATTTTAAATGTTTAAAATATTAAGATTTAATTATTTTAATTAATTTTTAATTAAAGGATAATTAAATCGAATTTTAAAGGTTTAATTTAATTTTAAATTTAATAGTTAAATTGGTAAAATTAAAGGATAAACCTGGAATATTTTAAAGGGTTTTAAAATATATCTTATATATGTTATTAAAAGTTAATACTATATGTATAAGATAAAATTGGTCAGTCAATTCAATAGTAGGCCTCATTCACGAAGCTGGTCTATAAAGTGGGTATAAGGAGACTGCCTATAAAATGGCGGTCTAATGGGTGTTCACTCTCACCCACCGCTCGCCTGATCAGTGGAGGGTCGTTAGCCGAACAGTTTTGATAGGACCGCTTAATCATTAAAAGTATAATGATCAAAGTACTAGAACCCGTACAAGAATTCCCAATCTAGTTACTTTAGAAAAAATGTGAATTTGATGCTAACCCATGAAATTGCACATTGCACTTTATGAAACGTTGGTGGAGCGTGTGTGGGTTACCGGCACACCAATGGGGGTTCATAAAGAGTGGCAATGGGTTTCTCAGGTGTTATCATTATTAATGGAGCGTGTGTGGTTAACCGGCACATCAATTTGAGATGATAATGGACCCCGAGAGTACCAAGCTAATTTGCATGGTTATTCACACCTGGTTTGTGATCCTCGGCATCCCAGTCACAAACGGTGGGGCATATCCGAGATTAAACATGCCATTGAACAGTTCAATGAATCTCACAGATCTAGGAATTTCATAAGACTGAAATTGATAAAAGTTATCTACCTTAATGACCACTGTGTTGTGACTACGGCATCCCTCTTCACAACATAGTTGGGGTATTTTGGATCCTAGCCTTGTTAAATAATGTATATTAGGTAATTATTTAAAAGGATGAATTAAAAGAATAAATTCAAATTTTATATATATCTGAAGAAAGTGTCATTCTCCTCCTTCTCCCATTTCTGAGAGCTTCAGAAAGCACCTGTTTAGTATGGTAAGGCTGACTGGCCTGAACTATGTGATATGGTTTTGCAATTAGAGAATAGTTCTTAGTTTTGCTGGCAAACCATATCCGACTGAGTGTCCGCTCCCATATATGGCATCACACAGCAGCTTGTGATGAGCATGACTCATTGACTATTGAGTCCAAGGAAGTTCGTTGCCTTATGCTATTGATCATTAACCCCGAGTTCCGCAGGGATTTAGAATTCCTGGGGTCAGATAAGTTAGCACAGCTAGTTGAGGAAAGGTTCCGAGAACTGGTTGAAAAAGGAGAACGAACTAGGATCTTCAAAGAGCTTGAAGTTGCAAGCTAGAATGAAGCAGCAACAGTTTGCATGTTCCCAAGTTTGAGGGATACTTAGGCGAACAGTATAAAACTGGTTTCCCCTTGTGACCAGGAGTTAAGCATTAGCTCGACTCGCTGATCCGTTCATCCAGATGAACAGGAAGGGTAACCGGATAAGACAATCATGGAAATGCATTCAATGTTGACTCTAAATGAGTCGTTCATGGAGAAGCATAGTTCTATTGATTCAGCTGTTTCAGGATTAAGTCCAGTACTAAGGTGCATCAAGAAATGATCCAGATCGTCTGGACCGATTGTTCGATGTTTCAAACTGGGAATCCACAAGGTGGGACACAGTCACAGAAAGGTTGAAAAAATGCTCCAAAGCCAAACCATTTGGTAAACTCATAAATATCATAGAATTCAGAACACCTGATCCTCATTTCCTTGATACAGGATGTGTTTCACACATTTGGTCTGTATGCACGAACTCTGGAGGATGCAGGATGGTGTCGCACATGAGCATATTCGGATTGGATCTGGAGCTCGTGCGGTTTTGAGTTAAGCTAGATATTTGTTCTTGTTATTAGTTTATAGATACATACGACATTGTTTTCATATAGTACATTGTTCGAGGATTTTTGTGTTTTAATAAAATGTTGATTTTCTTTTGATTGTTTTAATTGTCCTCGAAATGTTGTGTGAATGTGTTGATAATGTAAATGGTAATAACTTGAATGTTGATACATCCAATGGGATTGGATTTATAAATTGTGTTCCTTATGATTGTTAAAGTGAATTTTATGAGAATCACTTCAACCAAAGGTCCAGTTGGACAGGACTTTGGAATCATTTGACTTAGAGTCACATGATGAATTGAGTGCTTAATAAAATTAATTGTAGCAAGAAAGGAATCGCCCAAAGATCCAATGGATAGGATTTTGGAATCAGTTGACTTGGAGTCAGGTGATGATTGCATGTCTTGAACAATATTAACAAAGTCATAAATTTACATGGAACTGTAAAGGTATTAAGATTTTGAGCAACAGACACATAAGTTACTGTGTATTGCTCGAATCTTCGAACAGAACACGATTAGTTATGCTTCATGATATTTGCCAAATGGTTTGACAAATATGGCTTCGTTTATCGGAATAAGCGATTGATTGGAACCTTGAAGTGTTCAAGGATTTCAAAGGAAGTATAAGATCAACAGAACCTGAGTAACAACATAGACTGAGAAAATGTTTCACAGTTCATCCTCTTCCAAGAACACTAATGGTTATAATGTGTCTTAGGGAAGATGATGGAGCATTGATCGAAATAGTTTTGATCCTCGGTGTATAAGATACACTGGATACATTTCCGACTAATATTTCAATGAATTGAATATTCAACCAGTCAGACCGCAGAAGCCAATTCCGACCACATCTTAGACTAAGTAGGTTATGTTGACACTGTCTGAAATGTAAAGCTGGGATCATCCCACTAGTACATAGAAAGTCCAGGGTCATGTAGCATTCGTCCGAATCTCTTGACAAGCCTGAAACTGATCAGCAATGTCGTTTCATTGTCCACTCCGGTTATCCTTTGAAAGAAGAGTACTTTTAGAAAGAACTCAAGTTCTAAAGAAACAATGGGAGTAGGAATAATTCTGAATGAGTTCAGGGATTAGCCAAGTGAAAGAACCTTTAGTCACCACTGGGACTTGACCAGGAATTAGATTCCTGTTAAACCTGACATACCCTCTCTTCGCTTGACCAGTAGTTACTGTCATTGTCATAAGGAGTTATGATTTGGGTGATATACCGGGTAGTGGTAAAACACTAAAGATGGTACGGATAAGTAATCCGACTGCTGGAAGCATTGGTGAGCCCAGTTGCTGCCAAATAAGAGAACCTTACCGCGAGACACAGTCTATGTGACAGTTTGATTGATCTTTACAACTTGTCTAGGAACCAGTGGGAGTAATTGAATCATCAAAGAAGGGAACATAGAAATGTACTTACAGAACATCTGGTTGAATGAGTCATCACTTGGAGTCAAGCAATTGATTATGAGAGAAGCACTCTCAATAGAAGATGTAATCCGAGAGGATTCTGCGTGGCATAGTGTGAGTCGTTAGTGGAGCGTGTGTGGTTTACCAGCACACTAATAGGAACTCACATAGAGCATGTCATTACAAAAGGTACATGGCCCCGGGATTCGTCCCATGGGCATCTCGCAAGAAAGGATATTCGGATTCTCAAAATAGGCCAAAAGGTTTGGATTTTGTGAATAGCCTGAAAGTTTTCCTTTAATATGTCGGAATGGTTTAGATTTCGGTTTCGCAAAATGTGCCATAAGTTCTGGATTTTGTGAATAGTCCGAAAGAGTCGTATAATGGTGTCAAAGCCAGTGGGAGTATCGTTGTTATCTGCTATCATTGTATGTGGGTTACATACTGGTTCTAGGAAACATCTCTTATCATTACAAAGTGTAATGACTTGGTGTTAAGAAACGGTTCGCTATGAAAGACCTTAAGAGATACAACATATTCAGGTGGTTGTGAACATCTATTAGATAGATCAGAATTCTGCCAATATGATCTTGATGAGATTCAAGATGCATAACCCCAGGAATAGAGTTTCCTGACATTGCAAAGTGTAATGAATTGGCATGAAAGAAACAAAGAAGGTGCAGCATGCTCACGTAGTTCATAGACATCTATCAGATAGATGAGACTGACAGTATTGACTTAGCCGTTGAGAATATGATCTTGATGGGATTCAAGATGCATAAGAAAGAGTCCCTGAAAGGAAATGGTTTCCGGAAATCATGACACAAGGATTATTGGTAATCTTAGGATTCCGAAAGGGCTTGGAATGAGATTACAAAAGGTTCCTCGAGCCTCTTGGACAAATCAGAAGTGTTATGAACATATCCTGATGACTTAATGCTTAGAGCATTGTAAGTTGGATTCAGGATATTGCCTGGCTGAGAATACTGAATGGATTTTTTGAACAGACAGGAAATGATTAGGGTGATTGATTTGAAAGGGTTTTCAAATCGGTAATTATTTACACCAGAACGTGGTGCAGTGGGCTTCATGGTTAAAGAATTTCGTTGGTTTCTGATGGAGCGCGTGTGGTTCACCGGCACATCATGACACCTCGAAATTGTCTTAGGGTGTAGTCATATAGACTAAAGACCTGAGAACCATGGGCAGTCACGGTACACATCACCGGAATGGAGTTGTGAGAGAGAATGACAAAATGACAAAATTGAGATATCATCGGAAGAGTATCCGATAGGATCATCTGCAATAAAGTGTATAAGTGTTAGACACTTGGATACATAGAAAAAAAATGAAAAGGTCATAGACATAGATATAAAAAGCTTGAATTGAAAGTTTAAAAGAGAATAAGAAACCGATAATAGTTATGATAAATCCGACTTGGTGATTACCTCGTGGAGACTTGGTAATTAGCAGGTGTAGCTGCCAGTCAGATTTTATGTTTCACTTTTGCATGTTTACTTCCTGAATAATTGGATTATTCAAATATCCACAGTCATTCATACTCTTAGGGAGTAAGTATGAAGGAAGACTGTCATGAATTGGTTTGTAGATTGTCTAAGGAGTTAGACATAGCAATAAGATTGCTGCAACGTTCATGAGTACTTGGAAATGGAGATTTGATTATTGGATAAACCCGCGCTCAATGGATTGCTTCATGGATTATATCACGAGCAATGTTGAGACGATAATATCATATGGTCTTAAAGTGGAGAGATATGAGTTATATTTTGCAAGGCGGTTGTTCATTGATAGTACGAAAACGCATCGGTAACTCAGTGTTATAAAACGTGCTGTTGTGAGTGATTTGTCTGGTAAAAGATATAACATATTAGTCGAAGCTTATTCGTCCCTTGACCCAGACGGGAAACAGATATCTGTTGGCCACTCGATGATTTTGAAGTTGACTGAAGCGCTGGCCAGCCAGGACTAAATTGATTCGTTCAATTAGAAGTCTAAAAGTCATAAGCAAAATCGGAAATCGGGAAACAGTGTCAGACAGAGATTGATCTCAATCCATGTCTCATGTCTGAAAATATCTTGTTGGACGGAGGATCATTTGATCACTTTTCTATGGACAGAACTGACTAGGTCAGAGTTCGGCAGCAGTTTCTAGGAAGCTGCAGGTTGCTGATTAATCAAATGTTAAATTGGTAATTATAGTCATAGACTTATCCAAGTGGGAGACTGTTGGATTAGGTGTCTAAGCCATGACTAATAATTTATATTTACCTAATTAATAGAAGCAAAGTCCATTTGGGTTGCCCTCATAGCTGGAGGTTTGGTAGAAAGTTTGGTAGAGAGAAAGGTTGGTTTATTATGGGATTAATAAATCAATAGATATAAAAGATATGGTTTGTTAATATATTAAAGTGATAATATATTAATTAGAAAATATATTAATTGATTAATAATTGATCAGAAATTAATTGGATTAATTTCTGTGGCATTAATTAGACTAATCAGGAGGTCAGGGATTAAAGTCGTACAAATTCAATAGTTGAATTGCGGCGCGCGGCGCGCCAATGTAAAGGCCGCGACGCGCGTACATATTCGTACGAATTCAATAGTTGAATTGCGGCGCGCGGCGCGCAAACGATCTGGTCGCGGCAAGCGTACAGATAATCCAGAAAATGGGCTGCGGCTAGGGTTTCTAGCTTTGCCACTTGGTTCCCTATAAATAGGGAACCCTAGACCTCATTATCAGTTGCTCATTCTATATTTCTCTCTGGAATTTTCGGTCACTTCCTCTGGCTCCCTGGGTGTGATCTCATTTGAGGCAGGACACTTGTGCTGCTCAGCTTCAAGATTAAAACTAAAGGTTAGTTTTTCTGATTTATTCTTTTAGTTAATTTTGTTTAGCCTTTAGGAATTAGTTACATGTTCAAAGTAAGAAAACATAGATCTTTTCTAGGTTGCATGTGAACTTAGGTTATTTAGTTCATGGTTGCGGAAAACCTTTCAGTTTTGACGGTTGAATCTTTGGAATTGAGATGGTTCCTTGTGGTTTTGATAAACCACATGCATCTAGCATGAATTAGAGTGAGTTACTTGGATTAGTGTGTGTAATAGATTTCTAATTCGAAACTCAAGCTTACAAAGTGCTTGTATTATGATCCTAGGGTTATATGAGTTAAATTTGTGAAATTGGAAGTTACAATTAGGATAGTATTGCTATCTTTTGATTGTAACCCTCTCTTATGATTCCAATTCCTTGATTGATATTAATATTGAGTATGATTGAGATTTTCTTGAAATTGAGTATTGAGTTTGAGTCATTGTGTTACAGCTAAGGCTAGACAGGAACACACACGAGGTTCGGGAGTTCCACATATCGACTCAACTTCAGGTGAGTAGTTAATTATTAGATGATTATGTTTTATAATGATGTTATTTTCAAATAAGAAGTAAGCTATATCTAATTTGGTTGAATATAACTAAATTTTGAGTATATGGAAGAAAGAGAAATGGTGTGTGAGACACACTATGGACTGAGACAGTCCATTGAGATAAAATCAAATGAGATGATGAATGATGTAATTTAACTAACCTTAAATTACTCACTGAGCTTTCAAAGCTCATAAATTGTTTGTTATTGTGATTTGTGTTAGGTTCTGGTAGTGGTGACCGCGGGAAGAGGAGCATGGATGGATAGCTACACTTGGACTTAGACATTGACTTAAACTTACTTTTGTTGCTTTGAAACATGAAGTAAACCCGGTTTTGTTAAACAGTTGTAAATAGTTGATGTAATAATTTAGGACTTGAACTAAGCTTTTGATGACAATCTTGTGTATACTTGTTACTCTTTTTGGGATCATACCTTTAATGATAGAATGTTGAATTAAGAAATTGGTATATCCTAAAATTGAGGAACCAGGTGTTACAATAGGGCTCTTTTAGACTATCACAAAATCCAAACCATTTTGCATATTTTGAGATTCCAAAATCCAAACCTTTAGACACAATCATAGGATTCTTTCAGGCTATTCACAAAATCCAAAACATTTGGCACATTTTTGAGAATTCGAATGTCCTTTCTTGCGAGGTCCCCGTACGATGAATCTCGGGGCCATGTACCTTTTTTGTTTGGATATATCGGCACATTCTAAACCCCTTCTGTTGTGTCTACACACAACCTTTGTGTTTTCCATTTAAGGAAAGCAGTTCAGATCATCCAATCTTGCTATGACTCACGAAGTGCAGTTACAACAAATGATATCCCTTCAGATTTATTTAAGTTCTGTTGAGTGCGTTTCTTTCAAAATCAATCTCATGACTTTGAATATCGCCTCACTCAACCATTCTTGCTCAGAATGCATGTACATTTCTATTTATGTTGTCTTCTTTTGATAATTCAGTTACTCACACTGGTTTTTAGGCCAAGTGTAACATCAAACAAATTATCACATAGATTGAGTCTCGCCTTTAGGTTCTCTTATTTTGGCAGCAACCGGGCTCACCAATGCTTCCAAGTAATAGGATTGCTTATCCATGCCGACTTTAGTGTTTTACCACTAATCGGTATGTCACCCAGATCATAACACCTTATGACGGTGACTAATACTACTGGTCTGCAAAGAGAAGAATATGTCAGGTTTAACAGGAATCTGATCCCTGGTCAAGTCATGGTGGTGACTAGAGGTTCTTTCACTTGGCTAATCTTTGAACTCTTTCAGGATTACTCTTGCTCCCAATGTTTCCTTAAAATGTGAGTCCTTTCTAAAAGAACTCTTGTCTCATAAGTACTTGTGGGATGGCCAATGAAACGACACTGCTGATCAGGTTCAGGCTTGTTATGAGGTTCGGATGAACGCTACATGACCCTATACCCTCCATGTACAAGTGGGGTGAACCCTGCTTTACATTTCAGACGGTGTTTGTGAAACCTACTTAGTCTAAGATGTGGTCGGAATATACTTTTATGGTTTGACTAGTTGAATATTTAATTTATTAAAAACTAATTGGAAGTGTATCTAATACATCGAGGATCGAACTGTTTCGACCAGTGCTCGATCTTCTTCCCTAAGACACATTATAACCATTAATGTTCTTGGAAGAGGATGAACTGTGAAACAATTTCTCAGTTTATGTTTTTTTTTCACTCAGACTATGTTGATCTTTATAGTTACTTTGAAGTCCTTGAACAGACTATGTTATGAGGTTCGGATGAACGCTACATGACCCTGGACCCTCCATGTACAAGTGGGGTGAACCCTGCTTTACATTTTAGACGGTGTTTGTGCAACCTACTTAGTCTAAGATGTGGTCGGAACATACTTTTACGGTCTGACTGGTTGAATATCTAATTTATCGAAAACTAATTGGAAGTGTATCTAATACATCGAGGATCGAACTGTTTCGACAAATGCTCGATCTTCTTCCCTAAGACACATTATAACCATTAATGTTCTTGGAAGAGGATGAACTGTGAAACATTTTCTCAATTTATGTTTTTTTTCACTCAGACTATGTTGATCTTTATACTTCCTTTGAAGTCCTTGAACAGTTCAAGATTTCAATCAAACGCTTATCCTAATGAGCGAAGTCATATTTGTCATACTGATTGGCAAATATTATGAAGTATAACTAATTGTGTAGATTCGAGCAATTCACTAAAGTGTTAATTGCTCACAATCTTAACGTCTTTTACATCTCCATGTAAATTTATGACTTTGTTAATTTGTTCAAGATATGCATTCTTTGTTTGAGTCTAAGTCAACCGATTCCAAAATCCTATCCATTGGATCTTTGGGTGATACATTTCTTATAACAATAATTTTATTAAGAACTCACTTCATCATGTGACTCCAAGTCAAATGATTCCAGATTCCTGTCCATCTGGACCTTTGGTAGAAGCGATTTTTATGAAAGTTTACTTTAACAATCATAAAGAACACAATTTATAAATCCAATACAATTTGCAAGCATCAACATTCAAGTTATTACCATTCATGCAATTAACACACTCATACAACATTTTAAGGATAATTTAAACAACTATGTTTTGAAACGGAAAATCAACATTTTATTAAATCAAAATTATCCTCAATCAATGTACTATATGATAACTATGTCATACGCGTCTAATAAGCTAATAACAGATCAAAATATCTGATTAGACTTCAAAACTGCACAAGCTCGTGATCCAATCTGAATGTGCTCATATGCGTCAATGCCCTGCATCCTACCAAGTCCCTTCATACAAAGCAAATGTGACAATCACATCCTATATCAGGGAATTAAGGATCAAAAGTTTTGAGTTTTTAGATATAATCGAGTTGCCAAAAGATTCGGCTATGGAGCATCTTCCAATCTTTCTATGACTGTATGCCACCCTGTGGATTCCCAGTTTGAGACATCTTAGAACCGGTCCAGACGATCTGGATCATTTCTTGGTGCGTCTCATTTCTGGACTTAATCCCGAAGTAGCTAGCTCAGTAGAACTATGCATCTCTTATGAACGACTCGTACAGAGTCAACATCAAATGCATTTCCATGATAGTCTTGTCCTGGTTCCCTTTCCTGTACATTTGGATGAACAGATAGTACTAGCTAGTCAGCGAGTCGAGTTAATGCTCAACTCCCTATTGATAGGGTGACCAAGTTTATACAGTTCACCTAGGTATCCCTCAATCATGAGAACATGCGGACCGACGCTACTTCCTTTTTCTAGCTTGCACACTTCAAGCCCCTTGAAAATCCTAGTTCGTTTCTTTTCAACCGGTACCCAGAACCTTTCCTCAACCAATCGTGCTAACTCATATGGCCCCAGGAATTCGAAATCCATGCGGAACTTGGGGTCAATTGTCAATTAGCATAAGGCTACAAACTTCTTCGAATTCATCAAGAAGTCATGTTCATCACAAAGCTGCTGTGTGATGCCATGCTTCGGTGGAACAGTGAACGGATACTCAATCAGATATATGGCTTGCCAGCAAAACTAAGAACCAGTCTCCATTTGCAAAGCCATTCTACATGGTCCAGGGCAGTCAGCCTTTCCATATTCCATAGATACTTTCTGAAACTCTCAGAATGGATGTTGGAGGAGGAGTAGGAGAGTTGACACTGGTTTCAGACATCTATAAAATCATAATTTATTAGTTTAATTTAAATCCTTTTTAATAATTACCCAATAAGTATTTAACAAGGCTAGGACCCAAAATACCCCAACTATGGTATGAAGAGGGATGCTGTAATCACAGCATAATGGTCATTAAAGTAGATATACATTTATCAATTTTAGTCTTATGAAATTCCAAGATCTGTGAGATTCATTGAACTGTTCAATGGCATGTTTAATCTCATATTATACTCTTCCATTTGTGACTGGAATGTCGAGGATCTCAAACAAGATGTGAATAACCATGCAAATGTGCTTGGTAACCTCAATATCATTTATCATCTCAAAATGATGAGTCGGTTAACCACACATGCTCCATCAACAATGATAATTCATGAGATACTCATTACCACTCTTTATGAGCCCCTATTAGTGTGCTGGTAAACCACACACGCTCCACTAATGTCTCATAAAGTGTAATGCACAACTTCATGGGTTAGCATACTTTTCACATTTTTCCTAAAGTAACTAGATTTGGGAATTTTGTAAAACGGTTCTAGTACTTTCTTTAATAGCATTATACTTTTAATGAGATTAAGTTGTCCTATCAAATATGTTCTGCTAATGACCCTCCACTAATCAAGGAAGTGGTGGGTGAGACTGGACACCCATTCAACCGCCATTTTATAGGCAGTTTCCTTATACCCCCTTATAGATCAGCTTCGTGAATGAGACATACTAGCGATTTGACTGACCAGTTCTTATACATATAAGTATTAAATTTTAATAATAATATATATAAGATGTATTTTAAACCTTTTAAAATGTTTTGGTTTATCTATTTAAATTTTCGAATTAAACATTTAAATTTAAATTTAAACCTGAATATATTTAATGTTTATCTTTTAATTATTAATTAATTAAATAAATTAAATCAGATAAGGATAAAAAATTAATCAAATTAATTTAATCCTATCCTTTACCCACTAATTTCGAAAAACACAAAAGGGTATATGGTTATCCATTTATTAATTAATCATGATTACCAAAAATAGAAAAACCTTCAAATACCTATTGAAAATCGAAATTAATGGGGGGAGGGACTAGGGTTTCTAAAACCCTAACCCTAAAAACGAAATTAAGGCTGTTAGGGTTTATTTTCAATAAACCCTAATCCAAAGGTTTAACAATTATAGCAAATTCAGAAAACAAGCCAAAAAGCTCTGATACCACTGATAGGATATAGGCAAAACAGATAAACTTAACTCTTAAGTTCACATGCAACATAATAGGATCTATGTTTTCACTATTTGAATTTATAACTAAAACCTATAGGTATTTCGAAATTTACTAAAAGGATAAATAGAAAATTACTAACCTTTTGTTGAATCTTTTGGAAGCGAGCACCACAAGCGTCGTGCCTCAAATGGTTCACACCCGAAGCAAACAACAAGAAAAACCAGAGAGTGGGAGAGAAAACCTTAAAATTTCGTGGCTTTTAGGGGGTACTGGGGCTCCTTATTTATAGCCTCAAGGGTTTACTAGATAATCCTTATTTGAATTCAAACCGGATAAAGCTTTTATCTTAAAATTCAAACCCTTATTTATCTAATATATATTTCGAAAATTATAAGGATAAACATCCTTAAAATTTCGTTCACCATTATATATATATATATATATATATATATATATATATATATATATATATATATATATATATATATATATATATATATATATATATATATATATATATATATATATATACACACTATAATTATCTATTGCCCAACTATTGAACAATTACAATTCAGCCCCGCATTTTTAATTAATCCAATTAATCCCAAAATTAATTTCAATTAATTTCTGATTAATTATTAATTTAATAATACTATTTCTAATTAATATATTATCCTCATAATATATTAACAAATTATTTATATTGATTTATTAATCACATAATAAATTAATCTCTCTCTAAAAGTTATTCTGTCAATTGCCAGCGATGATGGCAACCCAAAAAGACTTTGCTACTATCAATCAAGTATATACCAATTATAGTCATGGCTTAGACACCTAATCCAACATCTTCCTCATCTCCAGATGACCAGACTTCAATATTTCTGGTCGTTGCAACAAAGGCTTTCAACTTTTCCTCGTCCTTTTCTCTATCGAAATTTCTGGGTGCCCTACAGTCTGTCGCATAATGCCATAAGCCACCACAATTGTTACATTTTATGACATCAGACTGGTTTTTTACCTGGGGATCTAGACTCAGTATGACTTGCAGTGGGCTTTGCCACATTTTTAGGTTTCTCGGTCTGTTGATTTTTGGTTGGTGGATGATAGTGGTTTTGGGAAGAAGGTTTGTACTGGTTTCTTGATTGGTTAATTTTCCTTGAATGATAGATAGGTCTGTGGTGGTTTGGTCGAAAGTTCTTTTTAGGGCTGAATGCAGGAATACGGTTGAATTTTTAGGTGATAAGCGTAATCTCATGCTAATAGGCTGCTTCTTCTTCATCCTCGTTCTCAGAATAATAGGATTCGGAAGGAGCAGGTAAAGCATGTGTATGTGGATTATATGACTGGAAAGTTGGCCGAGGAACTTCAACAGGCGTTTGGTATGACGGTTGAATATAACTTGGATAAGTGATTTGCTGAACAGGTGGTTGATAGGTAGAATGACTTATCTCTTGATGACATGTACTCTAGTTGATAGGAATGAAAGTCGGGTTTGCAGCAAATTGTTGATATATCGCTGACTACACCGGCTGCTGTGGTGAGTTACCTGACTCTGGAAGCTTGCGTTCAGCTACCAAGGCCAGAGGTCCGCCTAGAGAAGTTTGGTTCAACTTCACTGTCGCTTCCTGTCCGAGCAAATTATTGAACAAGCGATACATGTTAAGAGTTTTGAGTTTTCCTAAATCTTGTAAGATCATCTTTACCATCATTCACTCATGACCCAACCCTTCTAGAAATCTTAGATTGATTTCTTGGTTAGATCTTACAGCTCCTACTCCTAGGAGACGTGTAATGATAAGTGAAAAACGAGTAAATGAGTCACTAAGACTTCCTCCAGGAAGTGCTGAAAATTTGTTGTATTCATCCAGACTTGATGTTAGTTTCTTATCTTTACCCTCCTCAGTACCTTGGAACACATTTTGAAATAGTATCCAAATCTGCTGAGCAGTGGTACAATTTTGAATTAAATAAAAGAGTTCTGGGGGTATTCCATAAGAAATCTCAGTAAAAGCAATCTGGTCGTTGTCTATTTTCTCGATGTCAAGAGGTGTCAGTCGTGCTTGAGGAACTCCACCAAGAGCACCTTCAGCAGTATCATTTCTTGGGGTTAAAATCGGAACATGAGGTCCTTCCTCTACTGACCTCCAGACATCTTTGCCCTGACGTCTAAGATAATTCTGCGTTCGTGTTCCCCATCCGTTATATTCAGTTGGTATCAGTATGGAAGCTCTTGTGGAACTCCCAACATTGTTGGCAACATTAAGCGAGTAATTCATCTGCATGTTGGTCAAAGCCTTTTGAGAACATGAAATGACTAGGATGGCATAATACAAGCGCCATACTACTTTAGGGAACATGAAATGACTAGCCCAACTATACTATATAATCTGATCTACTTAACTTTGTCTTTATCTTCATTTTAACTTTACTCTTCACATGATATAAACTTCTGATGTAACCAAAGATCAGAAGTGAACTTCAGTACAGGAGAATTTCGGATGGGAGTAACTGATTGACTAGATCATTTGATGACTCTTGGAGTTAGTTGAATCAGCAATGATATTCTTCCAATGTTCTGTTGTTCCGAGAATCTTCCTTACCGAAATTCATAACTGAATTTCGGTGTCTTCAAGTCTTCACGTGGAAAGCAAAAATAGAAGACCAATTATTAGGGTTTATTAGATTTAAACCCTTGACCTCAAGGGTGTCGACTTCTAGCTAGGTTTTTAGAAACTCATAACTGAATCAACAATGATATTCTTCCAATGTTCTGTTTTCTGTTGAATAGCTGTAATAGAAGACCAGTTATTAGGGTTTATTAGATTTAAGCCCTTGACCTCAAGGGTGTCGACTTCTAGCTAGGTTTTTAGAAACTCTAGCCTCCACCCTGTAGTTTTCGAAATTAAGGAGCCTCGTTAGAGTTTTTCTGTTTATGGTAAATGTGATTATTTAATAAATGGAAACCCTTGGCCCTTATTTTGGATAACTTAGTGGGCAAGGAATAGGATTAAATTAAATTGTTTAATTTGTTAATCCTGATGTGATTTAATTAATTTAATTAATTGTTAATTAAAAGACAACCATTAAATCACTTTAGGTTTAATTTAAAATTTAATTAAAATTGTTTTAATTTCGAAAATTTAAAGGATAAACCTAAATATTTTAAAATGTTTAAAATACACATTATACATATTATAATTAAAAGATAATACCTATATGTATAAGATTAAGTCAGTCAAATAGCTAGTATGCCTCATTCATGAAACTAGTCTATAAGGGGGGTATAAGGAAACCACCTATAAAATGGCAGTTGAATGGGTGTCCACTCTCACCCACCGCTTCCTTGTTCAGTTGAGTGTAGTTAGCAGAACGGATTTGATAGGACAAACCTAATCTCATTAAAAGTATAATGCTATTAGACAAAATTACTAGAACCCTAATCACAATCTAGTTACTTTAGAAAAATGTGAAAAGTATGTTAACCCATGAAGTTGCACATTACACTTTATGAATCGTTAGTGGAGCGTGTGTGGTTAACCGGCACACTAATATGGATTCATAAAGAGTGTTAATGGGTATATTATGATTTATCGTTGTTGATGGAGCGTGTGTGGTTAACCGGCACATCAATGTGAGATGATAAATGACATTGAGGTTACCAAGCAATTTGAATGGTTATTCACATCTTATTTGTGATCCTCAGCATCCCATTCACAAAAAGAAAAGCATAATCCGAGATTAAACATGCCATTGACCTCGGTTAATGAATCTCACAGATCTAGTAATTTCATGGAGACTGAAATTGATAAAGTGTATCTACCTTAATGACCATTATGTTGTGATTACGACATCCCTCTTTACACCATAGTTGGGGCATTTTGGGTCCTACTCCTGTTAAATAATAATTGGGTAATTATTTAAAAGAGGATTAAAATTAAACTAATAAATTTTGATTGATGTTTGGACTTAGCATCAACTCTCCTACTCTTCCTCTAAACACCCATTTCTGAGAGTTTCAGAAAGTATCTATTGAATATGGGAAGGCTGACTAGCCTGAGCTATGTAGAATGGCTTCGTAAATGGAGAATGGTTCTCAATTTTGCTGGCAAGCCATATCTGATTGAATGTCCGCTCCCCGAAGCATGGCATCACACAGAATCTTTGTGATGAGCATGACTTCTTGATTGATGAATCCGAGAAAGTTCATTGCCTTATGTTGTTGACCATTAGTTCCGCAGGGATTTATAATTCCTGGGGCCATATGAGTTAGCACGACTGGTTAAGGAAAGGTTCCGAGAGCCGGTTGAAAAGGAATGAACTGGGATCTTCAAAGAGCTTGAAGTGTGCAAGCTAAAAGAATTAGCGTCGGTCCGCATGTTCTCATGATTGAGGAATACATAGACGAACTGTATGAACTTGGTCACCCTATTAATCGGGAGTTGAGCATTAACTCAACTCGCTGACTAGCCAGTACGATCTGTTCATCCAGATGTACAGGAAAGGGAACCAGGACAAGACTATCATGGAAATGCATGGAGATGCGTGGTTCCACTATTTCAGCTACTTCGGGATTCAGTCCACAGATGAGACGTATCGAGAAACGATCCAAATTGTCTGGACCAGTTTTGAGATGTCTCTAACTGGGAATCCATAGGGTGGGATACAATCACAGAAAGATTGGAATATGCTCCAAAGCCGAATCGTTTGGTAACTCAGATATATCTAAAACTGAAACACCTAATCCTTAATTCCTTGATACAGAATGTGATTGTCACATTTGCTCTGTATACAAGGACTCGGTAGGATGCAGGACATTGATGCATAGGAGCACATTCAGATTGGATGACGAGCTCGTGCAGTTTTGAAGTTTAGTTAGATATTTGATTTTGTTATTAGCTTTTTAGATGCGTATGACATTGTTTTCATATAGTACATTGTTTGAGGATAATTTTCGATTTAATAAAATGTTATTTTTCAAAACATGGTTGTTTAAATTATCATTGAAATGTTGTATGAATGTGTTAATTGCATTAGTAGTAATAACTTGAATGTTGATGCATCCAAAGTGTGTTGGATTTATAAATTGTGTTTTCTATGATTGTTAAAGCAAACATTTTATTAGAATCACTTCAACCAAAGGTCCATGTAGACAGGACTTTGGAATCATTTGACTTGGAGTCACATGATAAAGTGAGTTCTTAATAAAGTTATTGTTGCAAGAAATGTATCACCCAAATATCCAATGGATAAGATTTTGGAATAGTTTGACTTAGACTCAAACGAAGAATGCATGTCTTGAACAAATTAACAAAGTCATAAATTTACATGGAGATGTAAAAGACATTAAGATTACGAGTAATGGACACATTAGTGAATTGCTCGAATCTACAAGTGAAACACACAATCAATTATACTTCACAATATTTGCCAAACAGTATGACAAATATGACGTCACTTATCGGAATAAGTGATTGATTGAAACCTTGAAGTGTTTAATGGCTTCAAAGGAAGTATAAAGATCAGCATAGTCTGAGTGAAAAACATAAACTGAGAAAATGTTTCAAAGTTTATCCTCTTCCAAGAACATTAATAGTTGTAATGTGTCTTAGGGAAGAAGATTGAGCATTGGTCGAAATAGTTCGATCCTTGATGTATTAGATACATTTCCAATAAGTTTCGATAAACTAAATGTTCAACCAGTCAGACCACAAAACCAAATTCCGACCACATCTTAGAATAAGTAGGTTGCACAGACACCGTCTGAAGTGTAAAGCGGGATTCACCCTACTTGTACATAGAGGGTCCAGGGTCATATAGCGTTTGAAAGAACCTCATGACTAGCCTGAACCTGATCAGCAGTGTTACTTTATTGGTCTTCCCGCAAGTACTTATGAAAGATGTAAGACCCGTTCCGCCGAGTCGCGGCCCAGAGGAATACGCGGCGCGGCTTTAGGAAGAATCTAGAATCGCGTAGAATTTGTACGCGTGGCGCGGTTCGAAAGAACCCGCGGCGCGGTGCGCCTCTATTGTGAAAAACCCTAATTCGGATGTACACGCCTATATAAAGGACCCCAGCCCTAGGGTTCGTGTTTTTGGAAGTTCTCTGGAGTGGAGTCGACTGGTTTCAGCAGAGGCTCTTCGGTTCTAAGGCTTTGAAGGTTTGAAGGAAGAGATACAACGTGGGGAAAGGCTTGTAGCCGATCGGGTGCATTCCTCTGTTTCCCAGAAACAAGGTAAGAGGATCTACCTTCTGATATTTCATTCTATCCCGTCTTTATGGTGTTATCCCTTGATTAGTAGTCTTAGATGACTTGTAACACTTAGGGTTTGGACCAAGGACATGCATGGACTTGCATGTCCATAAGGAAGTGATCTTAGGGTAGTTTTTGATCCCAGGAAGGGTGTAGAGTGGAACCCTACCGATGACTGTTCTGGTTAAGAGCAAAAAGAGGATTTCAGACTATTGCGAGTCCGCGACGTGGACAGGCTATGTCGGCGACGCGGGTTCGAGTAAAACCCCGTAAGTGTAATGATAGTCCGCGACGCATAAGAGGAAGGTCGCGCCGCGGCGAGCGGCTGTTTGACCCAAAAGCTTATTTTATACCAAATGTTGGATCTAACCTTTAGGCCAGTCTATAGGAGTTCGGTCAGTGATTAATATGTTGTGTATGTGGGATTTAGGTGATCGGACGAGCCTAGTTTGGGATATTAGCGATTATCTGGACGGTTGTGATTCAGGTGAGTAACCTCACCTTACTATATGATGTTGCATGTTTGGCATCTTGTGTGTTATTTACAGTTATATGATTTGCTCTATACCTGTGGTTATTTGTTGTTGGGCTCAGTACTGATGCGTGTCCCCTCGTAGCTGTTGTATGGCGAGTTGGACTATTGCCTTGTCCCATAGCTGTTGTTGTTGGCTTAGGTGTCTAAGCCATGACTAATAATTAGTATTTACCTAATTAATAGAAGCACAGTCCATTTGGGTTGCCCTCATGGCTGGAAGTTTGGTAGAAAATTCGGTAGAGAGAAAGGTTGATTTATTATGGGATTAATAAATCAACATGAATTAAATATATGGTTTATTAATATATTAAAGTGATAATATATTAATTAGAAACTATATTAATTAATTAGGAATTAATCCAGAATTAATTGGATTTAATTTGGGGATTAAATTAATTAATTAAAGGTGCAGGGACTGAAACTGTAATTATTCAATAGTTGAGTAAGTGGCAGTGTGGAGTGACAAGTGGATTTCGAAATTATATATATGGATATATATATTTCGAAATTTGATAATAAGGATAAATAGGTTTTTGAATTGTAAGATAAAAGGTTTATCTTATTTGAATTCAAAAAAGGTTTATCTATAAGGTTTATCAACTGGCCATTTGGAAACTATAAATAGGGGTTCCCAGGCATCATGAATTACGCCACTTTGATTATACTCTCTCTGAATTTTCGTGACTCTCTCCTCTCTGCTTGGGTGTGATCTCATTTGAGGCAGGATAATTTTGCTGCTCAGCTTCCAGAAAATTCTAAAAGGTTGGTTTTTCTAATTTTATTCTTTTAGTTAATTTTCTTATGGCCTTTAGGTTTTGTTATATGTTCAATTAGAAGAAAACATAGATCCTTATAGGTTGCATGTGAACTTAGGTTATTTAGTTCATGGTTTGCAGAAAACCTTTCAGTGGTATCAGAGCCTGTTTTGTTTTCTTGTTGAATTGTTATAACTGTTTTAGGGTTTAAAGCCTATAAACCCTAATTATATTATGGATCGATTTCTAGGATTAGGGTTTTGGAAACCCTAATCCCCCCCCCCCCCCCCTTGTTAATTTCGAAATCTGGCATTAGGGTTTTAGGAGGTTTTCTATTTTTGGTAACTTTATTTGTTAATTAAATGGATAACCTTAAACCTTTTCCTTGAAATCGAAAATTAGGGGTTTAAAGATAGGTTTTAATTAATTTGATTAATTTGGATAAACCTATCTTCATTTGAATTAATTTAATTAATTGTTAATTAAAAGATAATTCAAAAGGGATTTAATTAATTTTAAATTGTCGAAAATTAATAGAAAAATCCAGAAAAATATTTTAAAATGTTTAAAATATTTAGATTTAATTAATTTAATTAATTGGTAATTAAAATTGATTAAATCAAATTTAAGGTTTAATTTAATTCAAAATTTAATTGTTAAATTTGGTAAAATTAAAAGATAAACCTTGAATATTTTAAAGGGTTTTAAAAAATACATCTTATATATGTTATTAAAAGTTAATACTATATATATGAGATAAATTTGGTTAGTCAAATCAATAGTAGGCCTCATTCACGAAGCTGGTCTATAAACTGGGTATAAGGAGACTGCCTATAAAATGGTAGTCTAATGGGTGAACACTCTCACCCACCGCTCGCCTGATCAGTGGAGGGTCGTTAGCCGAACGGGTTTGACAGAACCGCTTAATCATTAAAAGTATAATGATCAAAGTACTAGAACCTTTACACAAAATCCCAATCTAGTTACTTTAGGAAAAATGTGAATTTGATGCTACCCCATGAAATTGCACATTGCACTTTATGAAACGTTGGTGGAGCGTGTGTGGTTTATCGGCACACCAATGGGGGTTCATAAAGAGTGGCAATGGGTGTCTCGGGTGTTATCATTGTTGATGGAGCGTGTGTGGTTTACCGGCACATCAATTTGAGATGATAATGGACCCTGAGAGTACCAAGCTAATTTGCATGGTTATTCACACCCGGTTTGTGATCCTCGGCATCCCAGTCACAAACGGTGGGGCATATCCGAGATTAAACATGCTATTGAACAGTTCAATAAATCTCAAAAGAAACTAGGAATTCCATTTATAATAAGATTATTTTTTCCGCGATGGAATTGGCTGAATCGTCATTCGCCTACCTTTATAAAATTTGCTTATAGATTACGGCATCCCTCTTCTATGTTGCAAATTGTTATAGTTGGATCCTAGCCTTATTTTATATTGGGTTATTATAAGGACCGACAAGTATCTAATTAAACTTACCTTCTTTTATAGATGTCTTCTGCTGATCAATCCGCTCCCCACTCAAACTCCAGTGTTCCCTCAATCCTCTCATTATGTTCCAAGGTTCAATTGAACGGGACAAACTACAATGACTGGATTAGAAACATCAAGATGGCTCTGAGGTACGAGAACAAGGAGTATGTCCTCGAGACTGAGCTTGTCGATATTGACCCTGAAATTGCTACTCCCGAGGAGATTGCCTCGTACCAAAAACATTCTGATGATGCGACCAAAGTGGCCTGCATCATGATCGCCACAATGAACCCCAAATTGCAGAGGATATACGAAGACTACTGGCCCTTTGAGATGCACAAGGAGCTTGCGGAAAAGTTCCGCAAGCAAGAGCGCATCGAGAGGTGCGAAGTGGTCAAGGACTTCACGAACAGCAAACCTAAAGATGGAGAGTCCATCTGCACTCATGTGCAAAGAATGCAAGGTTACGTGGAGCGGCTTAGAAAGCTTGCGATGCCTGTACCGGAGCAGTTGGCCGTTGACATAGTGCTTAACTCGTTACCGAGTTCTTATGACCAGTTCAGGCTGGCTTATCATTTGAACAACAATCAGGCTAATATGACTGAGTTGCATCGCATGCTTCGAGTAGCTGAGGACGGGATGAAGGGTAAAAGTGTACCCTCGGTTAATCAGCCCGTCCTAGCCATCGGAAGTGGCAAAGGAAAGAAAAGGAAGGGCCCTCCTAAGCAAAATTGGAGGGAAAAGGTTCAGGTCGGGTCATCCAGTAATGGCTCGAGAACCAAGTCTTCCCAAATTCCTTGTATGGCCAACCCCGATGAAGCCAACTGTTTCTACTGCAAAGAGAAGGGCCATTGGAAGAGAAGCTGCCCCAAATACTTGCAGGATGTCAAGGATGGGAAAGTAAAGCCATCGACAGCAGGTATATTCACTATCTCTAAAAACTCACCATCTTCTAATTCTTGGGTCCTTGATACAGGATGTGGTTTTCACATTTGTTCTGATCTGCAGGGCCTAAAGGAAAGCAGGGAGGTGGAGCATGGTAGACTGAACTTGATCATGGGCAATAGGAGATCGTCCCCTGTTACCAAGATCGGCGTTTACAGTTTAGTGCTTAGTAGTGATGTTAGTATAGAGTTATTTAATTGTTGCTATTCGCCAGAAATGGCAAGAAACATTATTTCATTTCACGCATTGTTCAGACAAGGATTTCAATTTTATTTTGATAATAAAATTGGTTCTATATCTGTTTTCAAAAATGGTATTTTGATTTTTACTGCTTATCCTTGTGATGGTGTGTATGAAACTGTTGAATGTGTTGACAATTTAGGACATAGTGTAAATTATATTGATTCTACTAGTGGTGTAGAAAAGGCATGTCTGTGGCATAGTCGGCTCGGGCACATCAGCAAGAAACGCATCGCCCAACTCCAAAAGGATGGAGTGTTGGAATCATTCGACCTCAGGTCGGATGATGTATGCGAATCTTGTCTGTTGGGCAAGATGACTAAATCACCTTTCAAAGGATCTTTTGAAAGAGGTGAGGGTCTGCTGGACATTATTCACACGGATGTGTGTGGTCCATTCAGATCAGCCACAAAGGATGGCACGCGGTTCTACGTGACCTTTACCGACGATTTTAGTAGATACGGTTATATCTACTTGATCAAGCACAAGTCGGACACCTTTGAAAAGTTCAAAGAGTTTAAGAACGAAGTAGAGAATCAATTAGGCAGGAAGATAAAGATGCTCAGGTCCGACAGAGGCGGAGAGTATCTAAGTATCGAGTTCCTAGACTATCTAAAGGAATGCGGAATAGTTTCGCAGTTGACACCTCCCAGGACACCACAGTTGAACGGTGTTGCAGAGAGGCGCAACCGAACCCTGTTGGACATGGTTCGTTCCATGATGAGTCGAGCTTCACTTCCCATTCACTTCTGGGGGTATGCCTTAGAGACTGCCGCCCATATCCTCAATCTTGTCCCTACTAAAAAGGTTTCTAAAACACCTCATGAAATGTGGACAGGGAAAGTTCCCTCGTTGGCACATATCAAAGTCTGGGGTTGTGAGGCTTTCGTTAGACGAGAGACTCAAGACAAACTCGCAGAAAGAAGTGAAAGGTGTTTCTTCCTTGGTTAACCCAAACAGTCCTTTGGATATCTATTCTACAGACCGAGCGAGGACGTGGTCTTTGTAGCTAGACGAGCGGTCTTTCGAGAGAGAGAGCTCATATTCAAAGAGGACAGTGGGAGTACCATTGATCTGGAAGAAATTCAAGAGTCATCAGGTGACGCAACCTTAGGAGAAACTAGCAACCAACATGAGGAAGAAGTTACTGTTGGTCCGACAGATGTATCCTTACCTCTTAGGCGTTCCGGTAGGGTTAGCATGCCACCCGAGTTTTATGGGTTCCATATAACTTCGGATGGGGACACGTTTGTCAGTGATAGGACACTGATAAATTTGGATGAACCAGCTAACTACCAGGAAGTAGTGGCGGGCCCTGACTCTGCCAAGTGGAAAGAGGCCATGGATAGCGAGATCAAGTCCATGTATAACAATCAAGTTTGGAACTTGGTTGACAACGTACCGGGTCGAAAGACAGTCGGGTGCAAATGGATCTTCAAGAAGAAGACCGACATGGACGGAAAGGTACACACTTTCAAGGCAAGACTGGTTGCGAAGGGCTTTACTCAAACCCCAGGGGTTGACTATGACGAGACCTTCTCACCAGTAGCCAAGATAAAGTCTATTAGGATTATGCTGGCCATCGCTGCATTTCATGACTATGAAATTTGGCAGATGGACGTCAAAACCGCTTTCCTTAATGGGAAGTTGACTGAGGATGTTTACATGAATCAGCCAGAGGGTTTTGTCGATGCAAAGTATCCTAATAAGGTGTGTAAGCTTGAGAGATCAATCTACGGATTAAAGCAAGCTTCTCGCAGCTGGAATCTTTGTTTCCATGAGAAAGTCAAAGAGTTTGGCTTCTCTAGGAGCGAGGATGAGTCCTGCGTATATGTCAAGGCTAGTGGGAGTATAGTCAACTTTCTGGTGCTGTATGTCGATGACATACTGCTCATCGGAAACGATATTCCAACCTTGCAAGATGTCAAGGCTTGGCTTGGGAAATGTTTCGCCATGAAGGACCTAGGAGAGGCTGCCTATATTCTCGGGATAAGAATACTGAGAGATAGGAAGAAGAGACTAATTGGACTTAGTCAGGGTACATACTTGGAAAAGGTACTGAAAAGATTTAGTATGGAAAATTCCAAGAAGGGAGAGCTACCTATCCAAAGTAATGCAAAATTGAGTAAGACTCAAAGTCCGAGTACAGACGAAGAAATAGCTGAAATGAGTCGGGTACCTTACGCTTCGGCTGTAGGATCGATCATGTACGCTATGACGTGTACTCGCCCTGACGTGGCTTTTGCTTTGAGCATGGTCAGTCGGTACCAGGGTAACCCTGGAAGGGCGCATTGGATAGCTGTGAAAATATACTCAAGTATCTGCGAAGGACCAAGAACATGGTGTTAGTCCTCGGTGGCAGTGATACCTTGAGAGTTGAAGGATATACAGATGCCAGTTTTCAGACGGATAGAGACAGTGGTCGGTCTCAGTCGGGCTGGGTATTCCTTTTGAACGGTGGAGCAGTTACTTGGAAAAGTTCCAAGCAAGAAACAGTGGCTGATTCTACATGCGAATCAGAGTACATAGCAGCAAGTGAAGCGTCAAAGGAAGCGGCTTGGCTGAAGAACTTTACCGGTGACCTTGGAGTAGTCCCGAGTATTCAGGAGCCCTTGGAACTGTTCTGCGATAACGAAGGTGCGGTCGCCTTGACAAAGGAACCGCGAGATCATGGAAAGTCCAGACATATCGACAGAAAGTACCACTACATCAGACATAGGGTAGAAGAAGGTCACCTCCTTGTAAAGAGGGTATCATCGGAAGATAATCCTGCAGATCCCTTGACAAAGGCTCTGAGTAGGATTAAGCATAATCAGCATGCTAGGAGCATTGGATTAAGAGATGATATAAGTTTTTGTAATTAGATAGATTTTTTAAACTTGTAACAATGTTATTGTATTTGACTTTTGTGATTTAATAATGGAGATTTATTAATGGTTTACAAATTTTGTTAATAATATATCATTGTGTTTCATTTTGCATGTTTTACTTCCTGAATAATTGGATTATTCAAATATCCACAGTCGCTCATACTTTTAGGGAGTAAGTATGAAGTAAGGCTGTCATGAATTGGTAATAGATTGTCTAAGGAGTTAGACATTGCAATTGGATTGCTGCACCATTCGTGAGTACTTGGAAATGGAGATTTGAGTATTGGATAAACCCGCGCTCAATGGATTGCTTCATGGATTACATCACGAGCAATATTGAGATGATAATATCTTTTGATCTTTAAGCTAAGACATATGAGTTATGATTTACTAAGACGGTTGTTCATTGATAATACGAAAACGCATCGGTAACTCGGTGTTATAAAACGTATTGTTGTGAGTAATTTGTTTGGTAAAAGACATAAGTATATGATTCGAAGTTTATTCGTCCCTTGACCCTAACGGGAAACAGATATCCGTAGGCATCTCGATGATTTTGAAGTTGACTAAAATGGTTGGCCAACCGGGACTAAATTGGTAGTCTAAGAGTCAAATGCAAATCGGAAATCGAGGAACAGTGAATCAGACCAGATTGATTTTATCCATGTCTTGAGTCTGAAAAATATCTAGTTGGACGGAGGATCATCTGATCACTTATCTATGGACAGGACTGATTAGATCAGAGTTTGGCATTGGTTTCTAGGAAGCTACAAGTGCTGGTTAATTAGAGGTTAAATCGGTAATTATAGTCATAGACTTATCCAAGTGGGAGACTGTAGGATTAGGTGTCTAAGCCATGACTAATAATTAGTATTTACCTAATTAATAGAAGCACAGTCCATTTGGGTTGCCCTCATGGCTGGAGGTTTGGTAGAAAATTCGGTAGAGAGAAAGGTTGATTTATTATGGGATTAATAAATCAACAGGAATTAAATATATGGTTTATTAATATATTAAAGTGATAATATATTAATTAGAAACTATATTAATTAATTAGGAATTAATCCAGAATTAATTGGATTTAATTTGGGGATTAAATTAATTAATTAAAGGTGCAGGGACTGAAACTGTAATTATTCAATAGTTGAGTAAGTGGCAGTGTGGAGTGACAAGTGGATTTCGAAATTATATATATGGATATATATATTTTGAATTTTGATAATAAGGATAAATAGGTTTTTGAATTGTAAGATAAAAGGTTTATCTTATTTGAATTCAAAAAAGGTTTATCTCTAAGGTTTATCAACTGGCCATTTGGAAACTATAAATAGGGGTTCCCAGGCATCATGAATTACGCCACTTTCATTATACCCTCTCTGAATTTTCGTGACTCTCTCCTCTCTGCTTGGGTGTGATCTCATTTGAGGCAGGATAATTTTGCTGCTCAGCTTCCAGAAAATTCTAAAAGGTTGGTTTTTCTAATTTTATTCTTTTAGTTAATTTTCTTATGGCCTTTAGGTTTTGTTATATGTTCAATTAGAAGAAAACATAGATCCTTATAGGTTGCATGTGAACTTAGGTTATTTAGTTCATGGTTTGCAGAAAACCTTTCAGTTGTATGATGGGCTGGGCCATAACCGGGAACCCATAGCTGTTGTATGATGGGTAGAACCTTCCCGTGTCCATAGCTGTTGTATGATGGACGCCCGTAGCTGTTGTATGGCGGGTAGGGTCGGGTCGGTCTCGAGGACGGGTTGTTTAATGTGTGGGTATGTATGGTAATTTGTGGACTCACTAAGCTTTAAGCTTACCCGTTGATTTTATAACATTTCAGGTATTTCAAATGACAAAGGAAAGGGCAAGGCGTGACGGCGGCGCATCGCATACAAGAGATTTATTTTAATGAATTATGTTATGATTTTCAAATGTTTCCGCTGTTTGTTTAATAAATATGTCGAATAGATTTACTTTTTGGAATAAATATTTTATTGGAACCTTGATAATAAATGAATTTTAGAAATTTTGAAATTGGGGCGTTACAAATTGGTATCAGAGCCTTGGTTTGAGGGATTTTGATAAACTGTATTGGGAATCCAAACTCAAACTTAGGACTGAGAGATTTTCGTTAAAGAAATAATATTTTCTCTATAAAAGTTTTAAGTAGTTGGGTTGAATAACATGTGGAAGATTCCCTTGCATGTTCTTGTTTGAATGTTGCTTGGGGGTTTGAAACATGGTATGCACACCTGACTTATGATTTTTAACGGATAATGAGTTTCGAAAAGAATGAGATGCGATGCGAACTGTCAACCGAGCTCAAGTAAGTTTTTGTGATTCTCAATTACCCATGCTAAGTTTGTGTTATGTGATGATATATGTATGCCAGAAAGTAGGCGTGGAATTTAGTCAGGAAATGCATGCTAGAAATGCTTGGATTAGGATGCCTTCTGCTTGTTGTTTGTTATTTGTGCTGCTTTAGAATCTATGCTAACACTATTAGGTTGCTTAGTGAATGCTATTGGGTTATATACAATTAGGATAAGATAGCCTAAAAATTCTTGGTCTAGCCTTACTGGCTGTTCCTTGTTTGGTTGTGACTTTGGGGTAGGATCGTTTATTTTGATGTCTATCTTATTCTCGATTGTGTACGACTGTGTGTCCGTGAGGCGACTCGATGGTGTTAGCAGAAGTTCTTTTAGGCACGGGTGGGGTGTGAGATCCTAGGTAGCCTAGGATGAGTGTTAGGCACTTGGGTGCGAGACCATATGAATACCAATGTCGAATAGATGAGTGGGTGGTGAATTAGAGTATTGGGGGAAAAATTCTGGAACAAGTACGAATAGGTGTGGAAGGTAGTACTGGGCCCGTACTACCGAAAGCACAGGATTCATACTTGAGTCAGGAAGAGTTACCCAAAATTCTAAGGAACCGGGTAGGGTAGAGAATCAGGTATGATTCACATTATGAATTAGTTGCGAAAGGAAAGTACACGTCTTCATCGTGGAGATGTTCGGTAATGAAGAGTGGATTGGGAGTAGTTTCGGGTGTAACCAATGGAGATGGATCGGGACGGATCATAGGTGCAGAAATTGATCGCCGTTGAGGTATCAACGAGGGTTATGATTGGCAGCAATAGGTTAGGCGATGCATCCGGGTTGCTAGCCGATGCATCTGGGTTTTGCATGTCAATGTTTCGAAGGTCTATGGATGTGAATTCCGATAGACCTTATTCCTGTTTAATGGACTAACGACATAGTATGAGGATTGGATTTGTTACAAAGGTTCGAGGCGCTGATCGATCGCGATCAGCACTAGGTATTGGCAAGGATTCCAAGTGGGGGAGAGTTGATGTTCTAAGAGAAGGAGCGAAGCTTAATGCGCAAATAGCTCAGGTACTGGAATATGGGAGTACTTGTATTACGAATTATCAAGCGTTTGACTTGGGTTATGATGATAGAGGGAGAAGGAATTGGCAGCTAATTAGAAATCATGGCTTGGGAATCTGCAGGTAGGTTCCCGAGGATTTCCAGGTACTCCTTTAAGGGAATGGACGAGAATCCAGATTGATTTAAGTGCCGACGTTATGTCGATTTGTGTCACTCGAAGAGCAGGAAGGGCCCGTCCAGCTGCTGAAGCTGATGGACCTTGACTACTGCTACCCAGCTGAAGTTAGAGTAATTGGAGACTACGTACATGGTATGACAAAAAATGCAAATAGTGTGTCACTTATGGGATAAAGACCCACAGAAGATGGCTCCTTAGACAGATAGCCACAAGTAGATGGTTGAAGCGGAAAGGGAAGAAGGGTTCCCAGTGTGACATAACCGACCATTGAGGATGGAAGTCTCATGGCAATGAGGGAAACAGCGTGAGGATGGATACCCGTGATCTGACAAGGCAGGGAACTCGTTGGCAGGGGCTAAGTCCTTGAAAAGGGAAAGTTGTAGTTTGAAGGAGGAAGATGGGAGTGTCATTGCGTGCTGGAGCTAGCAAGTGGTTATTGGTGCATCGAGTAGCTTTTCACCTTAAGGTAAAGGTGTTTGGAATAACTTTGAGTAAAGGGAATTCTGCGAATTCAAGGAAGCGGTTGGAGGTAGTATGCATTGCGAAGAGGCCCTTCTTGGCCATGCTAGGGGTGCGTGGTCACCTCCATGGGAGTTTTGATTATTTCCATTAAGGCGTGGGGAACGCTAGACGATTGTATTTCGTTTCAACTCAGGACCTTGACAGTAGTGGGAGCGAGAGAGTCGAGTTTTAGTATAAAAATGGCAGAGCATAGAAGGTGAGACGCTGGGTTAAGGGGACAACGCGACCTGTTGGGTCGACTGCAAGATTGCGCAAGCTATGGTGACTTGGAACACAAGGGTTCTGCTTGCATGGACTGATACTCAGAAGGATTGACGCAGAGGAATTATTCAGATACTGGGAATCTACTTCAGGCTTCAACAAGAGTTACGTGTGTAGGACAAAAGTCTTCGAAGTAAGGGATGTGTCATATGAGACAGCTCATCTCAGGAGCGCTAGTCAATAGTTTCAAAGAAGGAAAGGATCGCGAGCTGAGAAGCCTTCCAAGGCAGGAAAGGCTGGGCGGAAGTAAGGAAGGGGTCGGAGCGAGGTTTTAAGGAAACATTTTGGTGAGATTTTGTATCGATCGGGAAGGATCAGCGCGGAAGCAACATATTAAGCAACGATAATATGAAGACAGGACGAGGGTTATGCTAAGCGATGCTAGCAACAAGGATAAGCGTTGGCCATGAGCATTGGGTCGTATTGGTGTAGTGATCGATTAAGGATTTTACGTCCTGGAGGATTAGTATCTCACGTGGGTACCAGGGTACTGTGCCTTGTTCGAGGTTGTGCCCCCTCGTGCCTCGGTGAGAGATAAGGTGTTGTTGGATGGAGTGTACTATGTTGAGGTGGTACTGTGCTGTGTTCTGGTGAATACTTCGTGCTGATCGGGAGTGCCGGGAGCTTTATTGTAGCAATACTATGTCGTGTTCCCTCGAGTACGAGATACGGTTTTAGTAGGCTGATTGGTCAGATTGGGTTGTGGGGCAGATGATTTCTGTGCAGGATGAGATAATGGTTATCCAGGTGCCGAGGATTAGTACCCTTATGATTGTTCAGTAGGATGGGAGATGATTATGGACCCCTCCATGATCGCATTTGCCGAAGTAGTTGAGGTGAAGACTACCTTGGTTTTGCTGATGGCTGTTTAGCTGGTGAGAATGAAAACCAAGGGCGGATCAGGGCGACATTAAGACTGGGTGGATTGGATTCAAGATAAGGATTTAGATGAGAAACCGTGGAAGGGAACACCTTTAGGTGAGACAGTTCGGGTAAATGAAGGTTGTGGGGTAGGGTTAGCGGAGGATGGCTAACCCATTATGGTCGCCTTGGATGTTAGATATAGACGGAGCTTCCGTGCGGTGATGAACGAAGAAGTTTGTGTCAAGTTTTTCGTTGCCCGAGGGGCAACACGGATGTGTATGATATTGGAGAGAATTACTGGTGATCTGGCCGGTAAGGAAGTGGGGAATGGTTAAGAGGAGAGAGGTTTGATCGGTGGAAAGGTCAAGGCCAATCATCAAAAGATAGGTAGCTGATTTGGTCTCCGAGGATTTCTGAGGTAGAATTTGGAGGTATGCCTGTATGGGTTCATCGCGGAAGTACCAAGGAACCCCTCAGTTTATTGATAAAATCAAGGATGTCGTAGACCGATGGAGCAGGAGTGCTCACTTTGAGTCTGTTATAGTATGTTGGGCTACGAAGGGTGGATGATGTTAAGGCTCGGGAGAAGGTACCCCGATATGGTGCTCTGGATGGTGATATCAGGTAAGGAGGTGCAACTCACTTAGGAGTTTAGGAGAAGCTTCATAAAGTTGCGACATCCAACTTCGTTTCAGTATTGTGCATCATCCTTAGAAGGATGGCTGTATGGAGAGATCAATGTAGGAGTTCCTTCGGGATTACGTTCTTAGTTTGATGGGAGTTGTAGTTTCCTATGTAACGTTGGTAGAGTCCTTTATGATAATGGTTAGCACACGAGAAATGGTCTCTTGTGCAAGAATTCGTACGGGAGAGGGTGTCAGGACTTCTATGTGTTCAAGAAGAGATTGTAGACCGATTTGAGCCGGAAGAAGAATCATGATATTATGCAGTGATAGGACCTGAGTTTATCGGTCAGAGTTTTGTCGTTAAGGTACCGATGTACTGGAAAGTGGGACCCCGAGTATACCGGATCGTTGTTAGTGTTGTAGATAGAATCTATGGCTCAGTCAGGCTTGTAGTAACTTCTAGAATTCTTAGTTGAGGCTGTGCAATGCGACGCATTCTGTAGCGTGCAATTGGGAGAGAAATTGCGAGACGATGGTTCGATCTTGAGTTCCAGGTTGGAAATTTTGTTCTTCTTAAGGTGTCGCTTTGGAAGGGGGTTATTCGTTTCAGGAATCGAGGAAAGCCTGGCTCTAGGTACATTGGACCATATCGAATCATCGCACAAGTAGGTAAGGTAGCCTACCGATTGAAGTTGTCCGAGCAGCTTAGCCAGATTCACGACACGTTCCACGTTTCCCGACTCAGGAAGTGTATTACCGATGAAACTTCAATTGTGCCCTTGGAGGGTATCCAAATTGACGAACGCTTGAACTATGTGGAGCGACCGGTTGCTATCAAAGAAATGAAAATAAAGACTTTACGAAATAAGATGATAGGGGTAGTTAAGGTGCTGTGGCAGCATTGTAAGGGGTCTGAATGGACTTGGGAATCCGAGGAAGAAATGCGAAGGCATTACCCCGAGTTGTTTACAGGCACAGATTTCGGGGACGAAATCCTTTCAAGTGGGGGAGAATTGTAAGACCCGTCCCGCCGAGTCGCGGCCCGGAGGAATCCGCGGCGCGGCTTTAGGAAGAATCTAGAATCGCGTAGGATTTGTACGCGCGGCGCGGTTCGAAAGAACCCGCGGCGCGGTGCGCCTCTATTGTGAAAAACCCTAATTCGGATGTACACGCCTATATAAAGGACCCCAGCCCTAGGGTTCGTGTTTTTGGAAGTTCTCTGGAGTGGAGTCGACTGGTTTCAGCAGAGGCTCTTCGGTTCTAAGGCTTTGAAGGTTTGAAGGAAGAGATACGGTAACGCCCCAATTTCAAAATTTCTAAAATTTATTTATTATCAAGGTTCCAATAAAATATTTCTTCCAAAAAGTAAATTTGTTGGACATATTTATTAAATCAACAGCGGAAACATTTAAAAATCAAAACATAATTCTTCAGAATAAGTCTTTTGTATGCGATGCGCCGCCGTCACGCCTTGCCCTTCCCTTTGTCATTTGAAATACCTGAAATGTTATAAATCAACGGGTAAACTTAAAGCTTAGTGAGTCCACGAATTACCATACATGCCCACACATTAAACAACTCGTCCTCGAGAACGACCCGACCCTACCCGCCATACAACAGCTACGGGCGTCCATCATACAACAGCTATGGACACGGGAAGGTTCTACCCATCATACAACAGCTATGGTTTCCCGGTTATGGCCCAGCCCATCATACAACAGCTATGGGACAAGGCATAGTCCAACTCGCCATACAACAGCTACGAGGGGACACGCATCAGTACTGAGCCCAACAACAAATAACCACAGATATAGAGCAAATCATATAACTGTAAATAACACACAAGATGCCTAACATGCAACATCATATAGTAAGGTGAGGATACTCACCTGATTCGAAACCGCACAGATATTCTCTAATATCCCCACTTAGCTCGTCCACACACCTAGATCCCACACACATACAACATATCAATTACTGACTAGGCTCTTACAGACCTGCCTAAAGGTTAGACTCACTATTTGCCATCAAACCGTGGTCAAAACTAAGTCCCCGGTCAAACAGTCGCTCGCCGCGGCGTGGCACCTCATCCTACGCGCCGCGGCTATCATCGAATAATTACGGGGTTTCAGCCGAGTCCGCGCCACTGACATAGCCAGTCCGCGTCGCGGCTGGTAACATTCCAAAATGTTTTTCAGCGATTAACAGTACATCAATCGGTTAGGGTTCCTTTCTACACCCTTCCTGGGATCAGGAACTACCTAAGGTCACTTCCTTATGGACATGCAAGTCCATGCATGTCCTTGGTTCAAACCCTAAGAGCTACAAATCGCCTAAAGCTACAAACCAACTGGTAACACCATATGACGGGATAAAAAGGAAAGTCAGAAGAGTAAATCTTCTTACCTCACTTCTGAAGGACGGAGTGATGCCCACGATCCGTTCTAAACCTTCTCCCGCGTGGATCTCCTTCTTCTAATCTCCCAAAACCTTCAACACCTCGAGACCAAAGAGTATCTGCCGAAACCAGACACCTCTACTCTAGAAACTCTCCAAAAAACACGAACCCTAGGGCTGGGGTCCTTTTTATAGGCGTTTAAATCCGAATTAGGGTTTTTCATGACTGCGGCGCACCGCGCCGCGGATTCTTTAGAACCGCGCCGCGCGTACAAATCCTACGCGATTCTAGATTCTTCCAAAAGCCGCGCCGCGGGTTCCTTTGGACCGCGACTCGGCGGAACGGGTCTTACAATTCTCCCCCACTTAACTGGATTTCGTCCCCGAAATCCGTGCCGATAAATAATTCTGGATAATGCCTCCGCATTTCCTCCTCCGGTTCCCAAGTCCATTCGGACCCTTTTCGATGCTTCTACTGAACCTTAACTAATCCTATTGTTTTATTCCGCAAAGTCTTTATCTTCTTTTCAATGATGGCAATTGGTCGCTCCACATAATTTAGACGTTCATCTAAATGAATATCCTCCAAAGGTACTATTGTGGATTCCTCAGTCACGCACTTTCTGAGCTGCGAAACGTGAAACGTGTCGTGAATCTGACTAAGCTGTTCGGGCAGCTCCAACCGGTAAGCTACCTCACCTACAAGGGCGACAATTCGATATGGTCCAATGTACCTAGGGCCAAGCTTTCCTCGCTTCCTAAAACGAATAACTCCCTTCCAAGGTGACACCTTTAGAAGAACATAATCCCCGACTTGAAACTCGAGATCGGACCGTCGCCTATCCGCATAACTTTTCTGTCGGCTTTGAGCGGTTAACAATCTCTCCCGAACCTTCTGAATTAATTCAGTTGTCTTGAGCACCACCTCTGTACTTCCCAATACCTGCTGGCCAACCTCACCCCAGCAAATAGGTGTCCGACATTTTCTTCCATATAACATTTCAAAGGGAGCTCTGCCAATGCTCGCGTGATAACTGTTATTGTAAGAAAACTCAGCTAAAGGAAGATGGGAATCCCAACTCCCGCCAAAATCGATGACACATGCCCTAAGCATATCCTCCAGCGTTTGAATCGTCCTTTCACTCTGCCCATCCGTCTGAGGATGATATGCTGTGCTGAAATGAAGGCGAGTGCCTAATTCCTCATGAAACTTCTTCCAAAACCTAGACGTAAATCGGACATCCCGGTCGGATATCACCGAGACCGGTATACCATGCCGAGAGATAATCTCATCTGTGAAGACCTTAGCCAATTCCTTTGCAGAGTAAGTCTCTTGGATGGGGAGGAAATGAGCACTTTTGGTCAACCTATCCACGATAACCCAAATAGTGTCCATATGTCGAGGGGTTCTAGGCAACTTCGTGATGAAATCCATTGTGATATGCTCCCATTTCCATTCTGGGATCTCAAGAGGCTGCAACTTACCATGAGGCCGTTGGTGCTCGGCCTTGACCTTACGACAGGTCAAACATCTCTCGACAAACCAAGCTACTTCCCTATTCATGCCTGGCCACCAATAATATTCACGCAGATCCCTATACATCTTAGTCGCTCCAGGGTGGATAGAGAACCTGGATTTATGCGCCTCCTCCAATAGGGTTTGACGAACCTCGCCCAGCTTCGGTACCCAAATCTTCTCGTGACAAGTCAACAAATCCCTACTATCTTTGACCATAGCTGCCAACTGACCCACAATCCTCTCACTTTTCTGATTCTCGCTCTTGCTTGCTTCTACCTGGGCTTTCCTAATCAGCTCAAGCAGCGGTGCCACAATTGTCATCCTTAGACAAACGCCCCGAAGGGGTGAACTCGAAGCCTTACGACTTAACGCATCCGCTACCACATTGGCCTTTCCAGGGTGGTAGTGTATCTCACAATCATAGTCTTTTAATACATCTAACCATCTTCTCTGTCTCATATTGAGGTTTGCCTGATCCATCAGGTACTTCAAACTCTTATGGTCCGTGAAAATGGTGCACTTCACTCCATACAAATAGTGTCTCCAAATCTTGAGAGCGAAGACCACCGCTCCCAATTCCAAATCATGAGTAGGGTAGTTAGTTTCATGGGGCTTCAACTGTCGCGAGGCGTAAGCAATCACCCTGCCTCGTTGCATCAAGACTGCCCCCAATGCCGAGATTGATGCATCGCAGTAAACTACCATATCCTCCATGCCCTCAGGCAAAGTCAAAACCGGAGCTTCACACAATTTCCGCCGCAAAGTCTCAAAAGCTTGCTGCTGCTCCTCACCCCACCGAAAAGCAGTATTTTTCTTAGTTAACCGGGTCAAAGGTACTGCAACCTTTGAGAAGTCTTGGATGAAACGACGGTAATAACCAGCCAGACCCAAGAAACTTCTAATCTCCGAGGGAGTCTTCGGAACCTCCCACCGCATCACGGCCTCTACCTTAGCCGGGTCTACCATGATTCCTTGCTCATTTACAACGTGACCCAAAAACTGAACCTCCCGTAGCCAAAAGTCACACTTGGATAATTTTGCATAAAGCTTCTCCTTCCTTAAGGTCTCTAATACTTCCTTTAAGTGCTGTTCATGTTGTTCCCTGCTCCGAGAATAGACTAAGATGTCGTCAATGAAAACTATAACTGACCGATCCAACATCGGTCGACACACTCGATTCATTAAGTCCATAAAAGCTGCAGGTGCATTGGTCAATCCAAACGGCATCACTACAAACTCGAAGTGGCCGTACCACGTTCGAAAAGCCGTTTTCGGGATGTCTTCCTCCCGAACTCGCATTTGATGGTAACCTGACCGCAAATCAATTTTTGAAAACCACGAAGCGCCCTGCAGTTGGTCGAATAAGTCGTCGATGCGAGGCAATGGATATCGATTCTTCACCGTAAGCTTATTCAACTCACGATAATCTATGCACATCCTGTTGGAACCATCCTTCTTCTTAACAAACAAAATAGGCGCTCCCCATGGCGAGCAACTGGGTCGAATAAATCCCTTATCTAATAATTCTCGAAGTTGAATAAACAACTCCAGCATCTCCGGAGGCGCAAGACGATACGGTGCTTTAGCTATCGGAGCTGCACCGGGAGTTAAGTCGATCTTAAATTCCACCTGTCTCTCTGGCGGCACGCCAGGCAGGTCCTTGGGAAAAACATCAGGAAAATCCCGAACCACTGGTATATCACCTGCTTTCTGCTGTGGCTTCCTTTCTCGTGTGTCTACAACATAAGCGACAAATCCCGAACCTCCATGCTGAAAATGTCTGCGTGCCCTAGCAGCTGAACAGAAAACTGCACCTCGATTCTTTCTCTCGCCCTGCACAACCAGCTCTCCCCCACTTGGGGTTTGAATCCACACTCGCTTGTTCTTACAATCGATCCATGATTCATGCTGACCCATCCAATCCATACCGATGATGACTCGGGAGTCACTTAACGGTATAGGGATGAGATCGATCGAAAACTTTATTCCTTGAATCACGACTTCGCATCCCCGATAAACACTAGTCGCTTGCACGGTTTTATCATCCGCGATTTCCACTTCTAACGGCTGATAAAGAGTTCCTAAAGCAATACCAAAACTCTTTCCCAACGCGACAGACACAAAAGAATGACTTGCACCCGAATCAAATAGTGGAAAGGTAGGCGTAGAGTTGACTAAGAATGTTCCTAATCAAAGCATAATAGACATATTAATTACACACACCACAAACACGAGGCAAGTAAAGAAAGAGTACCCGTGACGACGTCGGGCGCATCCTGTGCCTCCTCGGCGGTCATGACGAATGCTCGACCCTTGGTCTTAGGGGCTTCCCCTTTCCCCTGCCTACCATCGGTAATCCGGAGTGTAGTAGGTGCCGGATTCTGGACCACTCCCTGTGTCAGACGGGGACATTGGGCCTTGAAGTGGCCCACTTGGTTACAATTAAAACAAATCTTGACCTCTTGCCGACAATCTTTAGCATAGTGGCCCTCCTTTCCACACTTATGACATATTAGCACCCAGCAACGTCCCTCATGATTCCTTCCACATTTACCACACTTACCCTGGCTCCTTTGCCCTTGCTTTCCCTGATCTTCCCCTCGAAATTTCTTCGACACCTGCTGAGTCTGAGCAGGCGCCAGACGCTTCTGCTTTTGTTGGGTTTCCAGTTCCAACTCTCGGGCCCGAGCGGCCGCTACCATATCAGTAAGAGTTTGGTGCCTAGCAGCAGACACAAATTCCCGAATGTCTGTGCGAAGCATTGCCAAGTATCGGGTCATCCTCATGCGCTCGGTTGCCGCAAACTCTGGACAGAAGAGTGCCCGTTCATTAAACTTCTTGGTGATTTCCGTCACCGTCTCAGTAGTCTGGGTCAGATTTAGGTATTCCTGTGCCAAGCGTTCCATTTCCACCTGTGGAACATACTCCAATTTGAACTGTTCCTTAAACTGCGGCCATGTAATGGCATCCAACTGAGCAGGAGTGAGATCTTTCGTTCGTATCTCCCACCAATCTTTCGCACCCTCTCTTAAAAGATTCGCCGCAAACGTTACCTTGGAGTTCTCATGACAGGAACATGTGCGGAAAGCACCCTCCACTGCGGAAATCCACCGCATGCTAACAATCGGATCCCTGCCCCCATCGAACATCGGAGGCGAACAAGCCGAAAAGTCCTTATAACTTGCATCCCTAGCACGTGACGTACCCTGAGTAGCCAGTCGTTCCTCGAGCATTGCCCATAGCTCAGCCTTAATCGTACCAAAGAACTGAGGTATCGCAGCCAACACTTCCCGCGAAACCTCCTCCGCTATCAGGTTACGGAGATTCTCATCAGTCGGTCCTCCCCCACTCGAGGTACCCGCATCAGGTCCACCGTTACTTCGAGTGACTGCCATTCTGAAATGCGCAACAGTTTCTAATATCAATACTCGGGTCACCCCTATCTATCCAACTACTCGACTTTTTAGGACTTTGTTTGACTACTCTTGACTCAAGCGTGAATCCTGTGCTTTCGGTAATACTGGCCTGGTACTACCTTCCACACCTATTCGCCCTTGTTCCAAGTTCGTCAACCATCCTCCTAAAACGTCACACACACTAAACCATTTCCTTTGACTCATGTGGTTATGCACCGTGGTGCCTAATCTTGTGATCTAACTCTCCATCTCATACGTGCCTAAGAGAACTATTGCTAACGTCGTCGAGTCACCTCACGGACGCACAGCCGTACACAATCAGGAATAAGATAGACGTTTGAATAACTGATCTACCCTAAAGTCACAACCAAACAAGGAACAGCCAGTAAGGCCAGACCAAGAATTCTTAGGCTATCTTACCCTAATTGTATATAACCTACCAGCATTCACTAAGCAACCTAACGACAGTAGCATAAAATTCCAAAGCAGCACATAAGGCACAAACAGTCTACAGAGTATATTATCCAGGCAGCTTTACATCCTAGTACAATACATTTTATCACATAACACAAACTTGGCATGGGTAATTGGGAATCACAAAACTTACTTGAGCTCGGCTGACGGTTCGCATCGCATCTTCTTTTACTTTAATTTAACCTTCCAAAACCATTTTCTTAACAAAATCGCTCAGTCCTAAGTTTGAGTTTGGATTCCCAATACAGTTCATCCAAATCCCTCAAACCAAGGCTCTGATACCAATTTGTAACGCCCCAATTTCAAAATTTCTAAAATTTATTTATTATCAAGGTTCCAATAAAATATTTCTTCCAAAAAGTAAATTTGTTGGACATATTTATTAAATCAACAGCGGAAACATTTAAAAATCAAAACATAATTCTTCAGAATAAGTCTTTTGTATGCGATGCGCCGCCGTCACGCCTTGCCTTTCCCTTTGTCATTTGAAATACCTGAAATGTTATAAATCAACGGGTAAGCTTAAAGCTTAGTGAGTCCACGAATTACCATACATGCCCACACATTAAACAACCCGTCCTCGAGAACGACCCGACCCTACCCGCCATACAACAGCTACGGGCGTCCATCATACAACAGCTATGGACACGGGAAGGTTCTACCCATCATACAACAGCTATGGGTTCCCGGTTATGGCCCAGCCCATCATACAACAGCTATGGGACAAGGCATAGTCCAACTCGCCATACAACAGCTACGAGGGGACACGCATCAGTACTGAGCCCAACAACAAATAACCACAGATATAGAGCAAATCATATAACTGTAAATAACACACAAGATGCCTAACATGCAACATCATATAGTAAGGTGAGGATACTCACCTGATTCGAAACCGCACAGATATTCTCTAATATCCCCTTTTAGCTCGTCCACACACCTAGATCCCACACACATACAACATATCAATTACTGACTAGGCTCTTACAGACCTGTCTAAAGGTTAGACTCACTATTTGCCATCAAACCGTGGTCAAAACTAAGTCCCCGGTCAAACAGTCGCTCGCCGCGGCGTGGCACCTCATCCTACGCGCCGCGGCTATCATCGAATAATTACGGGGTTTCAGCCGAGTCCGCGCCGCTGACATAGCCAGTCCGCGTCGCGGCTCGTAACATTCCAAAATGTTTTTCAGCGATTAACAGTACATCAATCGGTTAGGGTTCCTTTCTACACCCTTCCTAGGATCAGGAACTACCCTAAGGTCACTTCCTTATGGACATGCAAGTCCATGCATGTCCTTGGTTCAAACCCTAAGAGCTACAAATCGCCTAAAGCTACAAACCAACTGGTAACACCATATGACGGGATAAAAAGGAAAGTCAGAAGAGTAAATCTTCTTACCTCACTTCTGAAGGACGGAGTGATGCCCACGATCCGTTCTAAACCTTCTCCCGCGTGGATCTCCTTCTTCTAATCTCCCAAAACCTTCAACACCTCGAGACCAAAGAGTATCTGCCGAAACCAGACACCTCTACTCTAGAAACTCTCCAAAAAACACGAACCCTAGGGCTGGGGTCCTTTTTATAGGCGTTTAAATCCGAATTAGGGTTTTTCATGACTGCGGCGTACCGCGCCGCGGATTCTTTAGAACCGCGCCGCGCGTACAAATCCTACGCGATTCTAGATTCTTCCAAAAGCCGCGCCGCGGGTTCCTTCGGACCGCGACTCGGCGGAACGGGTCTTACAGATACAACGTGGGGAAAGGCTTGTAGCCGATCGGGTGCATTCCTCTGTTTCCCATAAACAATGTAAGAGGATCTACCTTCTGATATTTCATTCTATCCCGTCTTTATGGTGTTATCCCTTGATTAGTAGTCTTAGATGACTTGTAACACTTAGGGTTTGGACCAAGGACATGCATGGACTTGCATGTCCATAAGGAAGTGATCTTAGGGTAGTTTTTGATCCCAGGAAGGGTGTAGAGTGGAACCCTAACCGATGACTGTTCTGGTTAAGAGCAAAAAGAGGATTTCGGACTATTACGAGTCCGCGACGCGGACAGGCTATGTTGGCGACGCGGGTTCGAGTAAAACCCCGTAAGTGTAATGATAGTCCGCGACGCGTAAGAGGAAGGTCGCGCCGCGGCGAGCGGCTGTTTGACCCAAAAGCTTATTTTCGACCAAATGTTGGGTCTAACCTTTAGGCCAGTCTATAGGAGTTCGGTCAGTGATTAATATGTTGTGTATGTGGGATTTAGGTGATCGGACGAGCCTAGTTTGGGATATTAGCGATTATCCGGACGGTTGTGATTCAGGTGAGTATCCTCACCTTACTATATGATGTTGCATGTTAGGCATCTTGTGTGTTATTTACAGTTATATGATTTGCTCTATACCTGTGGTTATTTGTTGTTGGGCACAGTACTGATGTGTGTCCCCTCGTAGCTGTTGTATGGCGAGTTGGACTATTGCCTTGTCCCATAGCTGTTGTATGATGGGCTGTGCCATAACCGGGAACCCATAGCTGTTGTATGATGGGTAGAACCTTCTCGTGTCCATAGCTGTTGTATGATGGACGCCCGTAGCTGTTGTATGGCGGGTAGGGTCGGGTCGTTCTCGAGGACGGGTTGTTTAATGTGTGGGCATGTATGGTAATTTGTGGACTCACTAAGCTTTAAGCTTATCCGTTGATTTTATAACATTTCAGGTATTTCAAATGACAACGGGAAGGGCAAGGCGTGACGGCGGCGCATCGCATACAAGAGATTTATTTTAATGAATTATGTTATGATTTTCAAATGTTTCCGCTGTTGGTTTAATAAATATGTCGAACAAATTTACTTTTTGGAATAAATATTTTATTGGAACCTTGATAATAAATGAATTTTAGAAATTTTGAAATTGGGGCGTTACAAAAGAAGAGTTCTTTTAGAAAGAACTCACATTCTATGGAAATAGTGGGAGCAAGAGTGATCCTTGAAGGAGTTCAAGGATCAACCAAGTGGAAGAACCTATAGTCATCACTAGGGCTTGATCAGGAATCGGATTCCTGTTAAACCTAACAGTCTTCACGACCAGTAACATTAGTCACCGTCATAAAGTGTTATGATCTAGGTGACATGCCGATTAGTGGTAAAATATTAAGTTGGTACGGATAAACAATCTAACTACTTAGAAACATTGGTGAGACCGGTTGCTACCTAATAAGAGAACCTAAGGGCGAGACCCTGTCTATGAGACAATTTTGACTGATTTTATGCCTGGCTAAGAACCAGTAGGAGTAATTGAATCGTCAAAAGAAAGCAACATGGATAGAAATATACCTACATTCTAAGAAAGAATGGTTGAGTGATGCGGTACTCAAAGTCATATGATTGATTTTGAGAGAAACGCTCTCAACAGAACTGAAACAAATCTGAAAGGATATTGTTTGTTGTAAATGCACTTTGTGAGTCGTTAGTGGAGCGTGTGTGGTTTACCGGCACACTAATAGGGACTCATCAAGAGCATGCAGATACAGAAAGGTACAAAGCCCTGAGATTCATCTCATGGGCACCTCGCAAGAGAGGATATTTGGATTCTCAAAATTTGCCAGATGTTTGGATTTTGTGAATAGCCTAAAGGAGTACTCTAATCATGTCAGAAAGGTTTGGATTTTTTGATAGCCTAAAAGGAGTCCAATAACCATGTCAAAGCCAGTAAGAGTGTCGTTGTGATCTGTCTATCAATGTATGTCAGTTACATACTGTTTCTAGAAAACGTCTCTTATCATTACAAAGTATACTGAATTGGCATTAAGAGATGATTCGCTATGAAAAGTCTGGAACAAATATAACATACTCAGGTGGTCACAAGCATCTATCAGATAGATGACATCATTAGTTTAGACCCTGCCAATGTAAGTGGAATCTTGATGAGATTCAAGAGGCATGACTTCAAGAAAGGAGTTTCCTGTCATTACAAAGTGTAATGAGCTGGTATGATCTAAAGAAGATACAAGATTTTCACGTAGTTTCAAACATCTATCAGATAGATGAAATCATTAGTATAGACCTAGCCATTATGAGTATGATCTTTATAAGATTCAAGATGCATGGGAAAGAGTCTCCAAAAGTCATGACACAGTGATTATAAATAATCCTCAGATTATGAAAAGGTTCGGAATAGAATAGATCTGATCCCATGAGCTTCTACAAATTGGATCAATCATAAATGTCATGGACTTATCCTGATGACTTAATGCTTAGAGCATGGTAAGTTGGATTCAGGATACAACCTGGCCGAGTATACTGGACGATTATTTGAACACACGTGAGAAATCATTAAGAAATGATTGGGGTGATTATAATAATAATTTGAAAGGAGTTTCAAATCTGTAATTATTTACATCAGCATGTGGTGCTAAAGGACTTCATGGTTAAAGAGTTTCATTGGTGCACTGATGGAGCACGTATGTTTCACCAGCACATCATAACACCTTGAAATCGTCTTAGGGTGCAGTCATCTGGACTAAAGATCCTGAGAACCATGAGAAGTCACAGTACACACCACCATTTCCAGAATGGAATTAGGAGAGAGAAAGACAAGATGAAAAATTGAGAAATCGTCGGAAAAGTGTCCGATCGGATTATCTGCAAATAATGTGTATCAATGTAAGACATTTTGGATACATGGATAGAGTGAAAGTCATAGAGGCATATAAATCTTAATTGAAAGTTTAATAGAAACCAAGAAACAAATATAACAATATTATAATGAATCTGACTTGGTGATTACCTCGTAGAGACTTGGTAATTAGCAGGAGTAGCTGTCATTCAGATCTTTATGTTTCACTTTTGCATGTTTTACTTCCCGAATAATTTGATTATTCAAAATTCCACAGTCGCTCACACTTTTCGAAGTAAGTAGTGAATTAAGACTGTCATGAATTGTAATACCGTATTATTAATTTATATAGATTTTGTGTTAATCTTAGTGTAATTAAGATTAAATAGGTTGCTATATGAGTTAGGATGGTTAAAAACCCAATTGAGTAAAGTTTGGACTTGTAAAATGTTAAATCAGAGCTACACGGGTCGTGTATGGCCACACGGGTCGTGTAGAAAGGCTTAAGAAGCAAAGCAGTAACCTTTTCAGACCTACACGGGTCGTGTACCTCTACACGGGTCGTGTAGCTCTTGTTCAAAAATTACCGAGGCGAGGTTGGGTCTCACACGAGTCGTGTGAGGCTGCACGGGTCGTGTGAGTCTGTACAAGTTCGAGTCGGCTTGCTGTAGGCCTCACACGGGTCGTGTGAGCCTACACGGGTCGTGTCGCGCACTCAGGGCTGTTTTAAGTGCGGGTTTTCTTTCATTTAGGTCATTTCCAATTCGACCAAAACCCTCTCAAAACCCTAGAAATCGATTCCTAAGCCTTCTAAGTCGAAATTTAAGCCAAATATTCACGAATTGAAGCTAGGGATTTATACTTGGAGCTTGAAAGGTAATCCTCTTTGATTTTGATTTCATTTCAACCATTGGATAGTTGGATTTGAGGTAGCTTCTTGTGGTTTTGATGACCTATTTTTGAATTAGTGATGTTTGAGCCAAATTGATTGATTTGTATGTGTATAAAAAGTTCAAATCCTAGACTTAAGTTAGTGGAATGCTTGTTGTGGTGTTTTTGATCTTGAATAGGTCAAAATAGTGAAGTGAGAGTATAACTGGAGTAAATTTGTTCTTGTTTGATTGATTACTTCACTGTATGATGCTAATTTCTAGGTTATTATCAATGTTAATTATGATTGAAATTGTTGGAGAGATATGAGTATTGAATTTAGCTGTTGTGTTACAGCTAAAGCTAGACAGGATCAAGCACGAGGTTCTGGAGTTCCACATATCGATTCAACTTCAGGTGAGTAGTTATTGTTAAATGAATTAACTATTATTGAGATATTATTGCAGATCAAAGGTATATCATATTAGGTTGATTTGAGTAATGAATTAAAGAGTAACAGTGTTTGAGATACACTAAGGATTGAGTTGTTCAATTGAGATTCATTGGAATGAAGAGTTGGATTATATAATTAAGTCATTCTCTAATTACTCACTGAGCTTTCAAAGCTCATAATTTGTTTGCTATTGTTGTTTGTGTTAGGTTCTGGTAATGCAGGTCATGGAAAACACATCACGGAGGGTTAGCTGGATAGATATGGACCTTGGACTTTGGACTCGTTCAAGATGTTTTGAAAACTTTTTAGATATCCCGGTTTTTGGTGAAAACAATGTAACCACTTGTTGTATATAGATTATGACTTAAACTTTGCTTTTGATAGAACTTTGTAGAACTTGTTACTCATCTTTTGGAATTACACCATAACTATGTTTGTGTTTGATTAAATTATTGGTGTATCCTAAGATTAAGAAACCGGGCATTACAAGTTGGTATCAGAGCCTTGGTTTAAGGGAATTAAACCTTGAGATGGGTTTAGACTTAAACCAATGAGATTGAAAAGTCCCAAAGAGTCCCGAGTAGCTATCCTCCGCGGTGTATTACAATTGAGTTGATTATACACTATATTGAGTATTATAGTGATATACAATTGAGTTGATTATACACTATATTGAGTATTATAGTGATATACAATTGAGTTGATTATACACTATATTGAGTATTATAGTGATATACAATTGAGTTGATTATACACTATTTTGAGTATTATAGTGATATACAATTGAGTTGATTACACATCATATTGAGTATTATGGTGGTGATTACTAAATGAGTTAAATTTCTTTTTCAGTTAAGATGAGCACTGGAAAAGAAAAAGAGCGAGGTGATCCATCAAGAGATCAATCGGGATCACGAGATTCGGGTAAAGAGCATCAACCCGAGGGAGAGCGACCTCCCGAGACACAGGGTAATATGCAAGCTATGATTGCGGCTAAGGTAGCCAAAGCACTTAAAGAATTACTACCCACTTATTTGAGGCCTGAGACGGAGGCTGCAACTGGAGGTCCTTCGGGACAACCACCGGTTCAACCTGAGCACAGGGAGGATCGTGAAGAGGTCTATACTGAGGCGGGTAGAACTAGAATACCTGAGAAGACAAGGAGGTGTACTTATGATGTTTTTCAGAAGTGCAAGCCATACGATTTCTATGGGAAAGATGATCCCATAGCAGCCAAGAATTGGTTAACACATGTTGAAAAGATGTTCCGCACCAGTAAATGCGACGAGGCAGATAAGGTGGAGTTTGCAACAAACTTGTTGAAGGAAGATGCACAGTTCTGGTGGGAGAATATGTGTATGGAGATAGGAGAGAGTTTGGCGTATACACTGAGCTGGGAACAATTCAAGTTGAAGTTCACTGAATACTATTGTTCCAATAATGCTATGAAGGGAATAGAGGAAGAGTTTTTGAAGTTACAACAAGGGTCGAGAACAGTACAACAATACACACTAGATTTTAATGAGAAGGCAAGATTTGCACAACATCAAGTTGATACAGAGGAGCGTAAGATGGATCGTTACTTGTGGGGTTTAAAAACCCAGATCCGAGAGTTTTTGCCGAGTTCCAGATATACTACCTTTCAACAAGTTGCTGAGGCAGCAAGATCGAGAGAAAAGGAATTGCAAAGACAGGAGGAGGAGAGAAGAACCGAAAGAGAAGTTGGAGGATTTAAGAGAAAGTGGGAAGGTAAAGCTGTAGATACTTCTCAGAGATCCATTACCACGGGTTCTCAAGTTAGTAGTGAAACAAGAAGAATGAAGAGAAATGGTGTAAGAAGTGTAGGTGAAAACACATGGGAGAATGTGATCCCCGAAACCCTCCATCAGTTTGTTTCCAGTGTGGAAAGACGGGACATATGGCTCGCCAGTGTACCGAGAGTCGCTCCGTTTGTTTCAATTGTAGGGAGAGCGGGCATATTCGTCCAAATGGCCCAAAGATGAAATCTGAGCCACAAAGAGATTTTCAAAAGACTGGTCAATGAGGAGGTCGAGATCGAGATGATCGAAGAGATAGGGGTGGTGGTCATGTGAAAACGCGAGCTTTTCAATTAACTGTCGACGAGGCTAGAGATCGGACCGATGTTATCATAGGTACCTTTAGCTTGAACTCTTTTCAAGCACGAGTACTTTTTGATTCGGGTGCATCTGTGTCTTTTATATCAGAGTCTTTTGCTTCTAAACTAGATATTCCATTAACCGATTTATATGAGAAAATAATAGTAGATATAGCAGATGGGAGATGTGTTTTTGTAAAGAGTCATTTTAAACAGTGTCGGCTTGAAATCTATGGGGTTGCGTACCTTATAGATCTGAAGCCGATCACTAATCATGAGTTTGATGTGATAGTCGGGATGGATTGGATGGATGATAATAGAGGTCAAATGGATTGTCATGAGAAAAGACTTTCCATAAAGACACCGAGTGGTTCCCGAATTTTGATACGAGGTGAACGACGTTCCCGAAAAGTACCGATAGTGTCACTTGCCACGGCTAGGAGATATATAGAAAGAGGGGGTGAATTGATTATGGCACATGTGATTAGTGTTGAGTCAAAACATTCCAAAATAGAATAAGTGGAAGTGGTTTGTGATTATCCCGATGTATTTCCCGATAATCTTCCAGGCGTACCACCAAGTAGACAAGTTGAGTTTGTGATCGAGGTAATACCGGGGGCGAAGCCGGTAGCTCGACCACGCTACCGATTGGCACCGTCCGAAATGGAAGAATTAAAGAGACAGTTGCATGAGTTGTTAGAACTTGGATTTATTCGTCCGAGTTCGTCTCTGTGGGGTGCACCTATACTTTGTGTGAAAAAGAAAGACGGCTCCATGAGAATGTGTATAGATTACCGAGAGCTCAATAAGATCACGATAAAGAATCGTTATCCGTTGCTGAGGCTTGATGATTTGTTTGATCAATTACACGGAGCCACATATTTTTACAAGATTGATTTGGGATCCGGTTATCATCAGTTGAGAGTACAAGAAGCTGATATTCCGAAGACAGCTTTTCGCACGAGGTATGGCCATTACGAGTTCTTAGTCATGCCGTTCGGTTTGACTAATGCTCCAACCGCTTTTATGGATTTGATGAATCGGGTTTGTCGTCCCATTCTTGATAAATTCGTAGTTGTGTTTATCGACGACATCCTGATTTATTCAAAGAGTCGAGATGAGCACATATTTCATTTGCAACAAATTCTAGATCTTCTTCGAGACGAGAAATTATATGCAAAATTTTCAAAATGTGAGTTTTGGTTGCGGGAGATCTAATTTCTTGGCCATGTGATAAATGAAGACGGTATAAAGGTAGATCCAGCAAAGATCGAAGCCGTAATGAGTTGGAAGCCGCCAAAGAGTCCAATGGAGGTTCGTAGTTTCTTGGGGTTAGCAGGCTATTATCGGCGATTCGTTGAAAATTTTTCCCGAATCGCTACACCCCTAACCAAATTAACAAAGAAGGCGGAGAAGTTCAATTGGACTGAGGCGCAACAGTCAACATTTGAACAATTACGAGATAGTTTGTGTAAAGCTCCGGTGTTGGCGTTACCGCAAGGAGGGGAAGACTTTGTTCTTTACAGCGATGCCTCCTTAAGTGGTCTTGGATGTGTGTTGATGCAAAGAGGACGAGTAATAGCGTATGCCTCTCGACAACTAAAACCACATGAAAAATCTTATCCAGTACACGATTTAGAGTTGCCGGCGATAATCTTTGCATTAAAGATGTGGCGACACTATCTTTATGGCGTGTGGTTCCAGATCTACACGGATCACAAAAGCCTGAAATATTTATTCGATCAAAAGGAGCTAAATATGAGACAAAGACGGTGGATGGATCTACTAAAAGATTATGATTGTGAAATACTTTACCATCCCGGTAAAGCTAATATAGTGGCGGATGCGTTAAGCCGTAAAGAGCCGCCTATTCGAGTCGTATCGGCTCGAATGGGGATTGTAAGTCGATTACCGGAGGTGATACGTAGATGCCAAGGCGAAGCTAATGATTTGAAGAAAGAAAGGATGATTGGTTATGTAGAGAAACTTGTGGAAAATGCACAAGGAATCAAGACATTCCCAGGGCGAGTTTGGGTTCCGAGACATGGCGAGGCGAGACAGTTACTGCTAGAGGATGCCCACTATACTAGGTATTCGGTTCATCCTGGTAGTACAAGGATGTATCATAATCTAAAGCCGTATTACTGGTGGCCGGGTATGAAGCGAGATGTGGGACGATTTGTAGAGAACTGTTTGACATGTCTTCAGGTAAAAGCTAATCATCAAAAGCCTTATGGAGCAGTGCAGCCATTGCCAGTACCAATGAAGAAATGGGATGAGATCACCATGGATTTCATCACAAAGTTGCCCCGGACTCCTCGAGGATATGATTCTATATGGGTGATTGTTGACAGGTTAACAAAGTCGGCTCATTTCATTCCAATCCGAGAAGATTACCAAGTGTCAAAGCTGGCTGAGATTTATACGAGAGAAGTAGTGAGACGACATGGAGTGCCAACTTCAATAATTTCTGATAGAGATAGTCGGTTCAATTCACATTTCTGGCAGAGTTTTCAAAAGCACTTTGGTACAAAAGCCTTATTGAGTACTGCGTATCATCCCCAGACAGATGGACAGTCGGAAAGGACGATACAAACACTTGAAGATATGCTACGAGCCTGCATCATTGATTTTGGAGGCAGTTGGGAAGATCATCTGCCTTTAGTGGAGTTTGCCTATAACAATACTTATCACTCCAGTATACAGATGGCACCTTTTGAAGCCTTATATGGTGCACCGTGTCGGACCCCGACTTGTTGGACAGAGACTGGAGAGAAACCATTAGCGGGACCAGAGGTTATAGCCGAGACCGAAGAGAGGATACAAAATATCCGTGAGCATATGCGAATAGCCCAGAATCGCCAAAAGCAATATGTAGATAAAAGGAGGAAACCATTAGAGTTCCATGTCGGAGACATGGTGATGTTGAAGGTATCCCCATGGAAGGGAGTGATCCGGTTTGGCAAACGAGGTAAATTAAGCCCACGATTCATAGGACCTTTCCAAGTCTTAGAGAAAATTGGAGCAGTCGCGTATAAACTTGAGCTTCCAGATGAACTACGGGGTATCCACAATGTGTTCCATGTGTCACATCTCAGAAAAACATTACATGATAAATCCACTCGAGTACCTTTAACCGGAGTTCAATTAGACGAAAAATTGAGATACCAAGAGATGCCAGAACAAATATTGGATAGAAAGGTTAAAAAGTTACGAAAAAAAGCGATTGGAATAGTAAAAGTACAATGGCGACATCATAGAGGTACGGATGTCACTTGGGAAGCCGAGGAGGAGATGCGGTCAAAGTATCCCTTTTTGTTTCAAGAGATTCCGAGGACGGAATCTTTTGAAGGGGGTAAGAACTTGTAATACCGTATTATTAATTTATATAGATTTTGTGTTAATCTTAGTGTAATTAAGATTAAATAGGTTGCTATATGAGTTAGGATGGTTAAAAACCCAATTGAGTAAAGTTTGGACTTGTAAAATGTTAAATCAGAGCTACACGGGTCGTGTATGGCCACACGGGTCGTGTAGAAAGGCTTAAGAAGCAAAGCAGTAACCTTTTCAGACCTACACGGGTCGTGTACCTCTACACGGGTCGTGTAGCTCTTGTTCAAAAATTACCGAGGCGAGGTTGGGTCTCACACGGGTCGTGTCGCGCACTCAGGGCTGTTTTAAGTGCGGGTTTTCTTTCATTTGGGTCATTTCCAATTCGACCAAAACCCTCTCAAAACCCTAGAAATCGATTCCTAAGCCTTCTAAGTCGAAATTTAAGCCAAATATTCACGAATTGAAGCTAGGGATTTATACTTGGAGCTTGAAAGGTAATCCTCTTTGATTTTGATTTCATTTCAACCGTTGGATAGTTGGATTTGAGGTAGCTTCTTGTGGTTTTGATGACCCATTTTTAAATTAGTGATGTTTGAGCCAAATTGATTGATTTGTATGTGTATAAAGAGTTCAGATCCTAGACTTAAGTTAGTGGAATGCTTGTTGTGGTGTTTTTGATCTTGAATAGGTCAAAGTAGTGAAGTGAGAGTATAACTGGAGTAAATTTATTCTTGTTTGATTGATTACTTCACTGTATGATGCTAATTTCTAGGTTATTATCAATGTTAATTATGATTGAAATTGTTGGAGAGATATGAGTATTGAATTTAGCTGTTGTGTTACAGCTAAAGCTAGACAGGATCAAGCACGAGGTTCTGGAGTTCCACGTATCGATTCAACTTCAGGTGAGTAGTTATTGTTAAATGAATTAACTATTATTGAGATATTATTGCAGATCAAAGGTATATCATATTAGGTTGATTTGAGTAATGAATTAAAGAGTAACAGTGTTTGAGATACACTAAGGATTGAGTTGTTCAATTGAGATTCTTTGGAATGAAGAGTTGGATTATATAATTAAGTCATTCTCTAATTACTCACTGAGCTTTCAAAGCTCATAATTTGTTTGCTATTGTTGTTTGTGTTAGGTTCTGGTAATGCAGGTCGTGGAAAACACATCACGGAGGGTTAGCTGGATAGATATGGACCTTGGACTTTGGACTCGTTCTAGATGTTTTGAAAACTTTTTAGATATCCCGGTTTTTGGTGAAAACAATGTAACCACTTGTTGTATATAGAATATGACTTAAACTTTGCTTTTGATAGAACTTTGTAGAACTTGTTACTCATCTTTTGGAATTACACCATAACTATGTTTGTGTTTGATTAAATTATTGGTGTATCCTAAGATTGAGAAACCGGGCATTAGATGAATTGAATTATAGACTGTCTAAGGAGTTAGACATATCAATAGAATTGCTGCAATGTTCATGAGTACTTAGAAATGAAGATTTGAGTATTGGACCAACCCGCGCTCAGAGAATTACTTCATGGATTATATCACGAGTAATTCTGAGACGATAATATCTTATGATCTTGAAACGGAGACATATGAGTTGAAATTTACGAGTCAGTTGTGCATTGATAATGCGTAAATACATCGGTAACTCGATGTTATAAAATGTATTGTTGTGCGCGATTTGATGAGTAAAAGACACAAGCATATGAGTCAAAGTTTATTCGTTCCTTTTTCCCTAATGGGAAAAGCGATATCTGTGGGCCCCTCGGTGATTTGGTGATGACTTAGAGTGTTAGGCCTAGCCAGGACTGAATTGATGTGTTCAATTAGAAGTCCTATATCATCACAAATTAAAAATCGGGAAACATAGTATCGGACTCAGATTGATTCTAATCCATGACTAGACTCTCTAGTCCGAATAATATCTTGTAGAACGGAGGATCATATGATCACTTTCTTAGGACATAGAACTGACTGGGTCAGAGTTCGGCAGCATGCTTTTGGAAGCTACAATTTGTTGGTCAATTTAGAAGCTATATTGAATTATAGTCATAGACTTATCCAAATGGGAGACTGTTAGATTAGGTGTCTAAGCCATGACTATAATTTAGGAATATACTTGATTGACAGCAGCACAGTCCTTTTGGGTTGCCCTCAAAACCTAGCAGAGGACAAGACAACTTAAAGAGAGAGAGAAATATGATTTATTAATATATTATGAGAATAATATATTAATTAGAAATCATAATATTTAATTAATAATTGATCATAAATTAATTGAAATTAATTTTAGGATTAATTAGATTAATTAAAAGTGCAGGGGTTGAATTCTAATTGTTCAATAGTTGAGCAATTGACAATTAGGGTTTGTATTATGGGTTGGACGAATTCTAAGGCTTAGGCCTTAAGGAATTCGAAATACCCATATGGATACAAGGTCTGTTTATGGCAGTGATAAGTAGATTCAGTTATATGATAAAAGCCTTATCATATCAAGATCTTAAATAACGCAATTACACTCCTTATTACTTATCACATTGAGACTATAAATAGAGGGCATCCCCACCCCATATTTCACGCCATTCTAAGGGATTCCTCCCTTCTTCTCTCTTGTTTTTCTTGGTTGCTTGGTTCTGGGTGTGAGCCATTAGAGGCACGACACTTGTGGTGCTAGCTTCCAAGCCTTGAAGGTATGAAATTGTAAATTGTTTTAGAATATAATTTTAATTATATACCTTATGTTCTTAGTTATAGATTAAATTAACAAAACATAGATCCTTTATTAGGGTGCATGCGAACTTAAGATTTTAAGCTTATTGTTTGCATAAAACTCATCACATAGATGGTCAACGACTTAACTCTAACACTATGTATAATTTTTTTTCTGAACGACTTATACTACACCTGCTAATCTCCTCATATATATATATATATATATATATATATATATATATATATATATATATATATATATATATATATATATATATATATATATATATATATATATATATATATATATATATATATATATATATATCGTAACTAATAAGACTTAAACCCTCAAAACATAGCTGATGGACACATTCGGTCAACTCCTTATACCGACCAAAAGCCCTTTGGTAAATATACACATCACATCATCATACCTAAAGTGTTGTTAAATAAACATCACTTCATCAACACTTAACAAAAAGATACTCAACGCTCCACATCACTATATTACTTCTATTTTTTTAATTATTTAATAACAATAATGTTATTTGAAAATAAAAACATAAGATTACATAAAAATAAAAATTGATAATAAAAACTGAAAAATAAAACTATTATTCGTTGTTGTGGTTGTTGAGATTCTACATATGGTATATATGTGTTCCATCAAATTTTGGAGAAAATTGATGTTCCTTTTGTTGCCAGGGGCGGACTCACTTAAGAGCCCGGGGGGGGGGGGGGCACGGGTCCCTCCTGAAATTTGACCCCGTAATGTAAAAAAAATTATATATAGGTGCCCCCCGTCTAAAAAAAAGGTGCTCTACGTCTAAAAAAACGTGCTCCTCAATTTAGAAAATTTTTAGAAAATAAAACACTCATAAATTTAGTTTTTGGACTTATGGTAAAATTGGGCTAACTTTGGGTAACTGGACTAAATTTATAATTATAACTATTGGATTGGGTAAATGGTAATTATAACTATTGGATTGGGTAATTGGGCTAAATTAAATGGTAATTGGATTTGGGTTTGGTCTCCTCATGACCGATCAGCGATCGACCTCACCCGACTCCCGTCTTTCTCCTGATCTCCTCTCGTCTCTACTCTCTCGATCGACCTCACAGGTCCTCACTCACTCTCTGATTCGAATGAACATTGAAGGAATTCGAGGAACATTGGATTTGGGATTGGGTTACGATTTTTTTGTTGCAGATTGGAACAACATTGAACTTCAATCGGAACAGGAGGTGTGCTGGTGTGGAGCTCACGCAAAGACTCGAAATCGGAACAGGAGGTGTGGAGCTCTTGAAAGGTAAGTTTTCAATCCCGATTTTCCAGCCCTAATTTATGAAATTGTGCAGAATTTATGTTCAATTTTTCAATTTCCAGCCCTAGATGATGAAATTGTGCAGAATTTTGTGTTGTAGTTGCTATTTTGTGCAGAATTTTGTGTTGAATGTGTTGAACTCTTGATTTTGTGCAGATTTTTGTTGATTTTAAGGGGAATTTGTGCTTAAAAGAGTGAAATACAATGAAAAAACAAGTAAGAATATAAGAAATTTTGGGCAGCATTTTGTGTAGATTTTTGTTATTTTGTGTTGATTACTTGATTATTTGCAATTTGTAGGCTTCCATTCACAATCTTTTTAAAAGAAAATTGGATAGTGTTCATAGTAGTGGTCAAGGATCTAATAATGAAATTCCTCAACCAACACAACCTCAAAGTCAACCTACTTCTACAACACATACTTCATCGGGTTCTATTCCAACAAATATTGATTTAAATGAGCTTCCTTCGGACCCGGCGGATAGACCAATTATCACATCTTATCAAGAGACTTCTTTGGCTCGAGCAGGAGATACGAGATGGAGTTCCCATTATAAAACAATCATCAGTTTATCGATTTTGTTTAAAGAAGTTGTTGAAGTGTTGAAGTATGTTGAAGACGAAGGTACTAGCTTATCAAACCGATGCCAAGCAACCGGTATTTTGAAATATTTTAAGACGGTTGATTTTGTCTTTTATTTGCACTTGATGTTGGAAGTTTTAGGCCGGACGAATACATTATCAAAACATCTTCAAAGAAAAGATCAAGATATGTCGGAAGCCGCTTCATTAGTAAGAGGGACAAAGCTTGCATTGCAAAAGTTTAGAGATGATGGATTTGGTTCAACTTTGAAGGATGTTACTTTGTTTTGTCAAAAATATGATATTCAAATGGTGGATATGACGGATTATTACGTTACTTCAAAAAACCGTAAGACGAAAACTACCAATAAATTTCATTTTGAGGTTGATATCTTCAACACGGTTTTGGATATGCAAATTGTCGAATTTGGGGAGCGATTTAGCGAAGTAACCACGAATTTGATAGAATGTATGGCGGCTTTGAGTCCTTGTAATTCTTTTTCTAAATTCGATGAAGCAAAGTTGTTAAATTTAAGTGAAATCTACAAGAACGATTTTACTGATTCGGAAAGGAAGCTTCTTCTTGGTCAACTTAATGTCTATTATCACAGTGTAACAAATGAACCCGAATTTGCTAACTTGAAGGGAATTTCGGACCTCGCTCGTGTGATGGTTGAAACAGGGAAATATCGCTCTTATTATTTGGTCTACAAGTTAGTGAAGCTAGCTTTGGTTTTATCCGTCGCAACCGCAACAGTTGAAAGATGTTTTTCCTCAATGAAGCTCTTGAAGACGGATTTGCGTAATAAAATGATGCTTTGATTTGTAGTGTAGAACATGAATTACTTAGAGATGTAAAAATTGAAAACGTAATTAGTCGTTTTCAGAAAATGAAGGATAGAAGAGGTCAAATTTAGAATGTACTTTGATTTACTTTTAATGTTATCAAACTTTTTCAGGATAAATTTTTATTATATAGTTGTCGAAAAAAAAATGGTGCCCCCGTGTCTATTTGTTCTAGGTCCGCCCCTGTTTGTTGCTATGTATTTTTATAACTCTCGAAAAATAAAATGTTTATATGAAAAACCTATAGAATATAAATATATTTATAAGATCAATTTTGAAAAGAAAAAAAAAAAACCAGTAAACAATACAACTGTCTAATTTTTTAAGACTTCTTATGTGACACCCTGCTGCTGAAGCTACCAGCAACCACGGCATGTTGGCCGGTGAGTTACGAGTATTCCGGAATATCCTAAATAAGTAGCTCACTCCTAAACAAGCAGCTTTTGACTTTCTAAATCTGGTCAACAATTTAGACTTTGTTTTTTAAATTCAAACGGCTCGGCCGATCTTTGACCATTCGTACACTTTTGACCCGCTCTACTCTTAAATTCCCATTTACCTAAGGAATAAACAAGGACTTGTTAAATGACCAAATTGTCCTTATTGTATCCTTCATATTGCACTTATGACATTTTCTTCAACTTGTCAAATTCTGATATTGAACAATAAATACTACTTTATTTTCCACCGTAGATAAAGGTGTCAGAGTACAAAGTCTTGAACCTGCCATTCAAAGCATGGATCATGGACCTATGGCTGAAGAGAGAATGGGCACCAGCCTCTTTTGAAAAATTTGACATGACATTAATTTTAAAATATCTAAATTGAAAAAATATATATATTAATCAAGTTACCCTTATGACAATAATAAATGAATTCTCGATAAAATATTATTATGTTGAACTAGTTTATAAAAAAATCTCAAAATTAATTTTTTTACAAAAAAAGACAGAATATCAGCTACCATATTCATTTAAGCATTTTCATCCGGTTTATCAGGTTTCTTATAAGGTAGTGCTATAGCTACCCTCATTTCTTACTATACCCCCTGATTTGATATACTGATTTGTTTTATCTTAATTTCGTCTTTTATCGTCTTTTTCTTTATTATTATTATTAAATTAAATTTATTATTATTATTATTATTATAAAGAAACGGATTTGATGTTTTGTTTTGAAATCTTATTAAGTTATATATATATATATATATATATATATATATATATATATATATATATATATCGCATTGTACAACGATTTTATATATATGTCTATATCAATTTGATACAATGACTGAATCGTATGACAAGTTTTCAAACTGTACAAGGAGCGTATCCTGCATATGTCGTTATCGCCCACGTTTACGGTAACCATTATGTGAAAGTTGATTTACAAGGAGCGTATCCAATGCCTCGTATTTTGTCCAGACTTGTGCGTGCATACAGATCAGAACATTCTGTTGAATGAGAAACATTGTATGCTGCTTGAATAAATGCTTATGCTCGTTATCCAGATAACGCACCACACAATTGTAATACTGGACCATTTACTATCTCTGATTAATAAGACAAACTTTGCTTTAGTATTATTATTTATTTTGTATTTTTTTATACAATCGTTCGAATTTGACATAACCGTTTTGATATAATTTTATAAATTTATAAACGTCGTTCGTTGTGTCGTAATTAATAAAAAACTATTGTTTTATTGTTATTAAAACATAAAAATTATAAAAGATAAATTTATTATTATTGTTTTTCTAATAATAATAATAATAAAACAAATCAAATATTATTTGTAAAAAGAAAAAAAAAACAACAAAAAGACAAAATAGTTAAAAAACAAAAAAAAACACAACAAAAAACAAAATTTCACATCAGGGGGTATAAACAGACTATAGGAGGGTATGTATAGAATGACCCTTACCTATATTGAAAATTTCCAGTAAAATCCTATTATTTTTGGTTAGTTTATGAAAAAGTTCTAAAGTTGAAATTTTTTAAACAAAAGAATAATATTTTTTTCATAAACAGACCAAAAATAATTGAATTTTACTGGAGATTTCCAATTTAGGAAACCTGGTAAACCAAAACAAATGACTAAACTAAATACGTTAGCCTGTAAGTTATCTATTTCTATAAAAAAATTGAGACTTTTGTTGTAAATTTGCCCAAAATAATGAGAATTTATTGAAGATTTTCAATAATAATAATAATAGTAAATACCAATTTATTACCAATAAAATGATGGAAAGAAGAGTCCAAACGAAAGAAGTGTATGTGCACAAGCAAATGCAAGAATCAAAACAGCACATAATCTTAGAAAGCAAATAAGCAAGAAGGAATTCCTCAAAGTCATCGAGACGTTGTCTTTTTATAAACCATAAAAACAGATGTTTGACAAATACCATTTCTTGTCTTATTTTTTTTACAATCAAAGTAAAAATATAAATGCTAAAAACAAGAAATAAGGATGATGACAAAATTATCAAAATATAAAATTATAAATCAATAAAATATAAGGGGCATTATAGTCATTTAATATATAAAAAAGGGACGCAAAGTCGTATTTTCTAGGGTAGGTGGCATCCACCTTGAAGTAGCCGTTAGGCCCGTTACGACTCATCCCTCTTTTTTTCTTCTTTAACCTCCCACTCCCGCCCTCGTCGATCCTCGCCGATACATGTTGATCGTCGGAGTTTCTACCTCCGATCACCAGTAACTAAATCAACGATGCCTCCGAGTATTTTAAGGTTGAGTGATATGAACGACGGCCATGTCAACGTCAAGTCGCCGGAGCCATTTACCATCTTGACTTCTCAGAAAAAGCGAAAACGTCCGCCGATGATTGAGATCCCTAATGTACTTCAGGTAATTGAATCCGCAGCCGAAAAATTCAGACCGAAGATTTCTGAATCCAGATCTGACGTGGTCGCCAATAGTGGATTTGGCGTCGGTGTTTGCTCCGTCAAAGGGAGGAAATCGTTCATGGAAGATACTCATACGATTGTTTCTTCTTCGAACACGGACAAGGTACATTGAAATTCCTCCTGATTTTAGATTTTTAATGGTGAAATGACTCATGTAAATTCGTTCGTGTATCCAACTTCTGGTTAACTTTTCTATATACCGTCAAGAGTAGTTAGAGATGAGTTTTGATGTTGATTAATTGAATTACTTTGTGAAACTAGGGTTTCTTCGGGGTTTATGATGGACATGGAGGCAGTAAGGCTGCGGATTTTGTAGCGAAGAATTTACACTCAAATGTATTCGAGATGTTAGAGAAATCCTCCGGGAATACAACAACGGAAGAAGTTATTAAAGCGGCATTCATGAAAACAGATGATGAATTCCTGAAACAGGTTCGTGTTTTCATTTTTTGTTGAAGTTTTGGTTTGAGTTACGAATCGTACTCTATTTTGTTGCAACCAAATCGTATATGTTTCAAAATGCCTGAAACAACACTGCACAAATACGATTATTTTTCTCTTACATTGTTCTTCAAGCATAAACTAACAATTTACAAGTCTACTACAAAGACGAACAATTTGGGGTAAATTATGGATTCCTCACTGAAAAAAGAGTCCTGGATTTTTTTATTCTTTTCTGAAAATAAATCATCCATTGTTCATTTTGATAGCTTTCTTACCCATCGAATTCTACTTCTAAGTGGTGTGCACAAACATGGCATTGTTGATAGTGACAAGAATGACAACTATCTGTTTAACAACAATTTGACTACGTCTCACATATTCAAATATTAAACTTGTTTGTTAAGAGTTGTTTACATACTTGCTTACTTATTCAAGATCTAGACTTAGTCATATCATGCTGATGACAAAGTCACACACCCAATCGTAAAATTAAAAAGAGAAATTGTATTTGTTCCTACTTTATATTTCTACTCATGTTCCTACCCATGTGAAATTGTGACAAGTGTCACATTTAATAAAATAAATAATATTTTAATACACATGTCGCAATTTCACATGGGTAGGAACATGAGTAGGAATAAAAAGTAGGAACAAATACAATTTCTCAATTAAAAATACCCAACTCTAAGAAAATCAACAACACTTCCAAAAAATATAAAAAATACACTTTACTTTAAAACTATTAACATTTCTACCCAAACTTTTTACAGGGAGTAGAAAGTGGTGCTTGTTGTGTGACAGCATTTATTGAAGGAAAAGAGCTTGTGGTCTCTAATTTAGGTGATTGTCGTGCTGTTTTTTCTAAAAAAGGAAAGGCTGAGGTTTTGACTAAAGATCATAGAGCTTCACATGAGAATGAACGTAAAAGGATACAAGATAAGGTACAATTGAATTAGCGAGTATATTTTAATTAAAAAATTAAATGGAAAAAATAAATAAATGAAAGTACGTTGCTATTTTTGATTCAGGGTGGATATGTGGAGCTTCATCGCGGTACTTGGAGGGTTCACGGTGTACTCGCGGTTTCAAGAAGTATCGGTGATGCTCATTTGAAAGATTGGGTGTTGGGCGAACCTGAAACGACGACTTTACCCCTGACGGATGATTTGGAGTATTTAATCTTGGCTTCTGATGGACTATGGGACGAGGTATTTTGACAAATCTTTTTACAGAATATTTAAAGAGCTGTTTGATACTTGCTGATTGAGTAAAAGCTGACTGAGTCAATGTCTGAGCCAGTCAGACTTTTCCTTGCCTATCCTAATTCTTGTATGCATTTGTAGTTAATTAAAAAGTGAGGGGGTAAATTGTAACTTTATGTAACTTAAAGGGACTTGAATGATGAAACTTGTAAAGATAATTTAAAAAGAAATGGAAGTAGTTTGGGTTTGAGTTTGACTGACCTCGAACGTTTTTCAGGTCGGAAACCAAGAAGCCATTGATGTTGTGACACGTGTCATGACGAATATTTTACCAAACCCGAAGAAACTTTATCGGGTCAAGCAAATGAAACCGAGAATTAATAACTATAAAGAAAGTGAAAATTATTTCCCTAGTGAAAACGATGAACCTAGTCGCAAAATTAGACGTGTTACGCTTGCTGATGTGGCGACAACAAGGACGTATGACCAAGTCAACGGGCTTGTGGATGCTTGCAAGGAGCTTGTGAACCTTGCTGTAAGTAGAGGTAGTTTAGATGATATAACAGTCATGATAGTTGACCTCAAAGCTTTCCAACAATTATAACAAAGAAATGTGCATCGAGTGGCTTGTACATTGTGCTTTAAGAGATGTACCTTGCAGTTAATTTTTTCTCTTGGGGTGTTTATGTCTAGGAGCTCTTTATTTCTTTATCATGATAATAGACCCTAAAGTTTCCATTTGACCAATCAACGAACACTAACTTGTATCTCGTGCAGTAAAAGTTGTACGCTGAGTTTGGTTTGATCATTTTCGCTGTTGGGTGTTAAAAAGTGTTTGATGCTTAGGTAAACCAGGCAAACGTGTCGTGTCGATTTCGTGTCGTGTCAAAACATTAAACGGGTCGAAAGTGCTCGACTCTAACCCAACCCGTTTAATAATCGTGTCATGTCGTGTCAACCCGTTTATTTTTGTGTCGAGTTTCGGGTTTGGGCTTTAGACCTTGTAAATATATCATGTCACTTTTCGAGTTGAAACACTAAGGTGCTGTTTGTTTTTTAAGAGGTAAAAGGTCTGCAGTATGCGGACCACATCTGCAGAGCATCTACAGAGAAGAGGTGGACTAAATGTCTGCAGACTGCAAGAAGAAGACTGTTTGTTTTTTATAGTCTGCAGGTTGTGAAAATAAACTGAAATTTAAATAAACTGTTTTTTTAAGTAGAACATATGAGTACGTTCAATTTATAATATTAATGAATTTATGGATCAAAGCAAACATTTATTTTTTTAAATAATAAAGAATAAAAATTACGTAACAAAAGTTGGATTTACAAATAGTTTGTAAAGCTAAAAACTTGCGTAAGATTGTGAACCAAAGTTCTAATGTTAAAATATATTTGTATGTTTCAAATAGTTTATAAGTATGATTTACAATAAAATAACGTCTATTATATGATATTAACGAATTTAAGGATCAAAGCAAACATTTCTTTTTTTAAGTTTGTGACATTTTTTTAAAACTTTTACAAATTTATCTTCACTTTGTTTAAAAACATAGAAAAATAAATATTATTTAATTCGAAAAAGTAATTTTGATAAAAAAATCGCAACTATTAGTTAACAAAAATCAAAGTGTTTTTAAAAACAAATATGCGTATTTTTTTTTAAATCGAAAGTGGCTGGCGGCTGCGGTTTGGTCGACGACGCAAGGAAGAGAAAAAGCGAGACCGGTTGGAGGAGAAAACGATATGCGTATTTCTTTTTTTTATGTTAAAATTGTATTAATTTATTATTAGAATAGCTCTGCAGACCCTCGAAGACATTGGTCCACATCTGCCCCAAAAAGAGGACGCGCAGACCTTTTTAGGTCTGCGGTATTCGAAAAAACAATCAGTCTGCGAAGGTCCATGTCTGCGCGCCGTCTGCGTGGCGCAGACAAAAGTGGTCAGGAAGATCTATAAAAAAAACAAACAGCCCCTAAGTAGGTTGAAAGAGTAGAAGTTTAAGAGATGAAAAAGAAAACATTAAAAACTAGTAATAGAAGTTGCGGAGAAATTCACGTTAAGTTTAGATAGCAATGTAAAAGTATTAGGAGTCGAGGAGACGAATGACGAGATTGCAAGGAGGAGGGAGATATAGGATTGATCCAAAAGACTTCCACATTATAAAACAAGTCAACCTGAAGTTTTTTTTTTTTTAAATTTGGCATTGGTTTTTGACTTGTACAATTTATATAAGAATTAGAAAAACTTGAATATAAATAAACGGGTCATTTTCGAGTTAAAAGCTTCGACCCTAACCTTACCCGTTTAATTATCGTGTCGTGTTGTGTCAACCCGTTTAATTAAACGGTTTGAAATCTCTTACACAAACCCGTTTATTTCGTGTCGGGTTGTCGGGTCGTGTCAGTTTTTGCCACCTCTATGCCTAGGAGCTGAATAGTAGTTGCATTTTCTACTTTTCTTGCACTTGGAAATGTATTCATGACTTGTACCTTATGCATTGAAGGTTGAATATTTACTACTACATGTTCTATTGACTATTATTACCCCGGAAATTTTATTGGCACCCTATAAGTTTGATTGTATCTATGAATTGACATAAATGACGTCACTTTATATATATATATATATATATATATATATATATATATATATATATATATATATATATATATATATATATATATATAGTTAGGATCTTTTGAGAACCACAACTCCTCCGAGAACCCGAGAACTCCCAAACCGATATTTTTTTCAAAAAACCGACCCCATAGGCCTCTAAAACGCACATATTTAAACATTTTCGAAAAAAAAAATACGAAAAAACGGCTTTTTTTTGTTTGCACATGTACAAACTTTTTTATACGTACACTTTTTTTTCAAATTTTTTTTATAGAACGCCTTAAATATATGTTAGAAAGACATCTATAAAAAAATTGAAACAAAGTGTACGTATAAAAAAGTTTGCAGATATGCAAACTTTTTTTTTGCACATGTACAAACTTTTTCAAAAAAAAAAAGTCGTTTTTTCGGAAAATTTTTTCAGCGACTCGGCCCTATTTTGAGCGTCTAAGAGGCCTATGAGGCCGATTTTTTGAAAAAAATATCGGTTTGGGAGATATAGGATTGATCCAAAAGGAGTTGGGAGTTCTCGGGTTCTCGGGGTGAAGTTGGTTCTCAAAAGATCCTAAGTCTATATATATATATATATATATATATATATATATATATATATATATATATATATATATATATATATATATATATATATATATATATATATATATATATATATAGACTTAGGATCTTTTGAGAACCAACTTCACCCCGAGAACCCGAGAACTCCCAACTCCTTTTGGATCAATCCTATATCTCCCAAACCGATATTTTTTAAAAAAAACCGACCCCATATGCCTATTAGACGCTCAAAATGGGGCCGGGTCGCTGAAAACAATTTCCGAAAAAAACGACTTTTTTTTTTGAAAAAGTTAGCACATGTGCAAAAAAAATTTTTTTGCATATGTGCAAACATTTTTATACATACATTTTTTTTCAAGTGTTTTTTTATGAATGTCTTTCTAACATATATTTAAGGCGTTCCATAAAAAAAATTTGAAAAAAGTGTACATATAAAAAGTTTGCACATGTGCAAATTTTTTTTAAAAAAAAGTCATTTTTTCCGGAATTTTTTTTTCGAAAATGCTTAAATATGTGCGTTTTAGTGGCCTATGAGGTCGGTTTTTTGAAAAAAATGTCGGTTTGGGAGTTCTCGAGGGACTTTTGGTTCTCAAAATATCCTAACTATATATATATATATATATATATATATATATATATATATATATATATATATATATATATATATATATATATATATGGGTCCCGATACAATGATGACCGCACGTGTAATTCTCATCCAATCATTTTGTCAATAATAATAACGTCAAACCATAGTTATTGTATTTGACGTCAAACAATGGGTCCCGATACAATGTTGACCGCACGTGTAATTCTCATCCAATCATTTTGTCAATAATAATAACGTCAAACCATAGTTATTGTATTTGACGTAATCAAATGTGACGCTCATCCACGGAACGTAATACGAAGTCGAGTATATAATCACATGTTACGTACGTCCGTACAACATAGTTTAGCCGGGTTTATTTATTTGTTTTTATTTATTTATTTTTTTAAATATTTTTTTAGTTTTTAATAAATTTGATTATTAGTTTTTGTTTTTTTTATGTTATCAGTTTTTTTTGTTTTTTTTTTCAATTTGTTTTTGTTTTTTATTTATCTTTTTTTTCCCTTTTTTCTTACTTTTTTATTACGTTTTCAACTTTTTTTCGTTTAAAACTCGTTTTTGTATTTTTTTTAAACTCGTTTTGGATTATCAAAAATAATATTTATAACAAAATTTGAATTTAGAATCATAACAAATTTTGGATCTTAGATCATAAGAAGTTTTGGATATTTGATCATAAGTTTTGGATCATTATAGTTAAAATGATAATATTCAGGACATAATAAGTTTTGATTCATAGAATTTTTGGATCATTATAAGTTTTGAATATTAAAAGTTTCTTATATAATATTTTGATTCATAACATATATGAATCTTAAAATGATCCAAAATTTAAGACACATTTTGGATCATTTTAAATTTTGAATAATAATAAGGTTGATTCATAACATTGTTGGATTATAATAAGTTTTATTCATAAAAAATATAGTTCATAACCACTTGAATCATAAAACATATTTTGATTTTTAATATTTTTGGATCATAGACATTTTTTTTGTTAATTTGATGAATTTTTTTTGCTTAAAAATAAAAGCATGTACACGTAAAAAACATATTTTCGGAAATTTCTTTTTACAAACTTACTAATATAATGTCTAGAATGATCCCTTAGAAATTCATATTTTTTGGAGAATTTTTGATTTTTTTTTGTTTTTTTATAAAAAAAATAAAAATAATAATTTTTATTCAAATTTTCATGATCCTGTTTGTTTTGTAGAGAATTAAATTTTAAGAACTTTGGTTTTTCAGAATTTTTTTTTACAAAAAAAAGTATAGCTTAAAAACAAAGTTGTGTGAAATAAAAAAACTCACTTAATGATATTGCGACAAGTGTCGCACAAAATAAGTGGGGGTCTCGTTAAGATTATCATATTATTCTTATGGGTTAAAGTCACATTTGATCACTTAAGTTTCGGTTTTGTACCTATTTGGTCACTTAACTTTCTTAAACTTTTAAAATGTCATTTAACTTGCGAATTGTGTTTTGAAATTGTCACTATGACCGACAACAATAGGTTTTCATATCTTTTTATGCTATTTAAGGTCACCAAACTTATATTTTTGATTATTTAAGGTCACTGAAGTTTCTTAGGTTTATATTTTTCCAAGGTTCTAGCAACTTCGTTTTCTATTTTGTTTTCATATGTTTTTACAATTTGTTTTATAACTTTGTTCTTTACTTCGTTTTCACATATTTTTTTCAAAATTTGTTTCTATAACTTTATTTTTCATGTTTTTTTACAATCTATTTTCCTACATTTTTAGTTCGTTTCACGTGTTTCTAAATACATTTTTACAACTTAATTTTTTCTTTGTTCATATATGTCTTTTTTATAACTTTATTTAATTAATTTGCCAATTAGATGTCTATTAACTCAACTACAAAAAATTTTATCCAAACGATAATCATATAATTATGAGTTCTTACGTAGCTAATACGTAACAAACTTATATTTATCATATTATCATTTGGATCAATAATTGCATAGTTCAGTTAATTGATACCTAATTGAAAAATATAAATGAAGTTATAAAAACAAAAAACATATATAAACAAAAAAAAAAGAAGTAAAAATATATTTAAAAAAAATGAAAACGAACTAAAAAACGTAGTAAAAATAGTTTCTAAAAAAACATGAAAAATACAGTAAAAAGAAGTTATAAAAACGAATTGTAAAAAACATATATAAATGAAGTAGTAAACATTATATATATATATATATATATATATATATATATATATATATATATATATATATATATATATATATATATATATATATATATATATATATATATATATATATATATATATATATATGTGTGTGTGTGTGTGTATATATATATATATATATATATATATATATATATATGTATATATATATATATATATATATATATATATATATATATATATATATATATGTATATATATATATATATATGTATATGTATATATATATATATATATATATATATATATATATATATATATATATATATATATATATATACAGAGAGAGAGAGAGAGAGAGTTATGATCTTTTGAGAACCACAAGTCCCCCGAGAACCCGAGAACTCCCAAACCGATATTTTTTTTTTCAAAAAACCGACCCCATAGGCCTCTAAATCGCACATATTTAAGCATTTTCAAAAAAAAATTTCGAAAAAAAGACTTTTTTTTTTAAAAAAATTTGCACATGTGCAAAAAAAAAAATTTGCACATGTGCAAACTTTTTTATACGTACACTTTTATTAAAAAAAATTTTATAGAACGCCTTAAATATATTTTAGAAAGACATCCATAAAAAAAACTTGAAAAAAAGTGTACGTATAAAAAAGTTTGCACATGTGCAAACTTTTTTTTTTTCGTTTTTTCGGAAATTTTTTTCAGCGACCCGACCCTATTTTGAGCGTCTAAGAGGCCTATGGGGTCGGTTTTTTGAAAAAAAAAAAAATCAGTTTGGGAGATATAGGATTGATCCAAAAGGAGTTGGGAGTTCTCGGGTTCTCGGGGTGAAGTTGGTTCTCAAAAGATCCTAAGTATATGTAAGACCCGTATCCTGATTATAACATATAGATAGTGGCCGGTCAAGTCGATGTGTGGGACAGTGAGAAACAGTTAGAGTTTTTTTTTGTGCATCTAGAGTAATTAGAAGAAAAGAAGTATGGAGTGAATGAGAATAATAGGACCTTAAGCATTATTACAGAGGTATGTGAATGTTGAAAGGGAAAGATAATTAAATCTTGTAAGGGTTCGGCAATAAGACGAGGAGGATTTTTGAAGGACATAAGGACTCGATGGGAAATACATAGAGGCGTTCGAGAATGCGGATTTCGGGACGAAATCCGAATAAGTGGGGGAGACTTGTAAGACCCGTATCCTGATTATAACATATACTTAAAATAAGAGTGTTAGGAATTATATGATTTTTGGTAGTTATAAAGCTAAGAAAAACTTTAGTTACAATTTCATATGAAAATCAGCATTTTGTGTTGTTTTTAGAAAAATAATAATTAATTCTAGAAAAATCGTTTGGACCTCAAACCAGTGCACAAAGTTTAAAAATTGAGTCTAGTACAATTACCAAAAATAATAGTAATCTTGAAAATCACATTATCTATGGTAAAAAATGCAATCTTTACTGATTAGTTCGGAATTGACAGATTAGATAGTCTGTTTTCAAAAATTCATAATAAATCATAGAAAAATCGTATAAATACGTAAAATACATCCCTGGAAAGGTATTGAGATAAGTTTCTGGAATATCAAATAAAAACGTGAATTTCATGGGTTTAAAGTCGGCTAAACCAGTCTTGAACAGACTGATTCTAGAAGGTATTAATTTCAACAAAGTTATATTATTAAAATCTTTTGTCAAAAGTGTCATGCCATTTTTTATTGAAGAATTCAAGTATAAATACCCCTCAAAACATCTCATAAACCACACAACTAAATCTCAATCCAATATATAGAGGTTTCTAAGCATTAGAGTGTAAGCAAGTGAGCGGAAGGAAGCTCAAAAGCCTAACGAAGGAGTTATAGATCTCGACTACGGGTCATAAGGTAACTACAAACCTTTCTATAGCTTAATTAGGTATTGTAAAATAATTTTTGTATTAAGAAGTAGAATATGTAATAAGTATAACATATTCATTTCCAACAATAGTAAATAAAAAACCTTAAAAACGTCGTTATTATAACAATTCGTAATTCTGAAAATAATACCGATTGATTTACTTACGGGGACGGTGCCTAGGCCGATTACTTGGGATCTGGTTGTTGGATTTTCCGAAAGGCTAAAATGCTGAAAGGATCCTGCCACCCCATCTAATCTTCTACCTGGCCGTTCTTTACTTGATAAATCATGGAGTATCATGTTGGAATTATTGAAGGGTTTTATGATGCGACTATAATATAGTTAAGGATTAAGAAATGATAGATTTCTTATTATGTTAACAGTTAAAGTTGAAAAGAAATACAAAGGCGAGAAAGATAAACGATATAGTCAACTATAATCAGGTGAGTCTTCTCACTATATTATAGGTGATATTGTATGCGTATGAAGGAAGATATGTTAGACTAAGGTGATCTTACATGTTATGGTAATTGTATGAATTATTGCTATGATAATGATTGTTTGTGGATGGAACGGGATAGCCCGCGAGCCAATATGCGGAACGGGAATAGCCTGGGAGTCATTAGACGGAACGGGAAAAGCCTGCGAGCGATAAGACAGAACGGGAACTGCCCGTGAGTCTTCAGCAGAACAGGGATAGCCCGCGAGTCTCACAGACATATGAATGGTTATGATGTGTTGTATGTTATGTGATGGATCGTATGGTATTTTGAGGAACTCACTAAGCTCTATGCTTACCCTTTCCCTATATAAACTACTGTTTCAGGTACATCAGGTACCATGGATGGTAAGGCGTGACGTGTATACACTGTGCTGCTTCATTGGAGGACTGTTTTTGAATGGATGTTCCGCTATATTGTGATTTCGTTAACTTTTGTTAATCCTGGGGTGTTTTCATTAAACTTATAAGTTATGGAATTTTATGAAAATTAATTAAGTGGCTTTTCTTATATTGAAGTTTTCGTTTAAAAATTTTTGATGAAAACACCCCAGGATTAACAAAAGTTAACGAAATCATAATATAGCGGAACATCCATTCAAAAACAGTCCTCCAATGAAGCAGCACAGTGTATACACGTCACGCCTTGCCATCCATGGTACCTGATGTACCTGAAACAGTAGTTTATATAGGGAAAGGGTAAGCATAGAGCTTAGTGAGTTCCTCAAAATACCATACGATCCATCACATAACATACAACACATCATAACCATTCATATGTCTGTGAGACTCGCGGGCTATCCCTGTTCCGCTGAAGACTCACGGGCAGTTCCCGTTCTGTCTTATCGCTCGCAGGCTTTTCCCGTTCCGTCTAATGACTCCCAGGCTATTCCTGTTCCGCCTATTGGCTCGCGGGCTATCCCGTTCCATCCACAAACAATCATTATCATAGCAATAATTCATACAATTACCATAACATGTAAGATCACCTTAGTCTAACATATCTTCCTTCATACGCATGCATATATATATATATATATATATATATATATATATATATATATATATATATATATATATATATATATATATATATATATATGTATGTATATATATATATATATATATATATATATATATATATATATATATATATATATATATATATATATATATATATATATATATATATATATATATATATATATATATAGGGAAGGGTTTAAATGAGAACCACTTAAAGGTTGGAAACCGTGAGAACCATTAATTCAGATTTAAGAATGTTGTATTTTTTTATTTTTAACACTTATTTTTTATCAAAATAAAATTACCAAACACATAAAAGTATATAACTATCATTCATTTGCTATTAGATATCAATAGATGTGTTTTAAAGAAAAAAAATTACATTATAGTATTCACAGTTTAATAACTAAAATTACATTAGTTTCTATAAACCTATATATATATATATATATATATATATATATATATATATATATATATATATATATATATATATATATATATATATATATATACATTAGTTTCTATAAACCTATATATATATATATATAGAGAGAGAGAGAGAAGGGTTTAAATGAGAACCACTTAAAGGTTGGAAACCGTGAGAACCATTAATTCAGATTTAAGAATGTTGTATTTTTTTATTTTTAACACTTATTTTTTATCAAAATAAAATTACCAAACACATAAAAGTATATAACTATCATTCATTTGCTATTAGATATCAATAGATGTGTTTTAAAGAAAAAAAATTACATTATAGTATTCACAGTTTAATAACTAAAATTACATTAGTTTCTATAAACCTAAATCTAAGGATAACAATTATAGCAATTCAATTAGAAAACAGCCAAACCTGGCTCTGATACCACTAAAAGGTTTTCTGCAAATCTATGAACTAAAACCCTAAGTTCACATGCAACCTATATTGGATCTATGTTTTCTATCTTTGAACATATAATAAAATCCCTAAAGGCCAACAAAAATTTTCTAAAGAAAATAATTAAGAAAACTAACCTTTAGTTTCATATTGAAGCTAGCAGCACAAGTGTCTTGCCTCAAATGAGATTACACCCAGGGAGCAAGAGGTAGAGGACGAAATCCAGACAGGGAGGAGAGATCAAAAGTGGCACAGGATTTAGGGTTACCAGGGAGCTCTATTTATAGCCTCCATGTGGTGACAGTCAAAACCCTAGACAAGCCCAAATCTGGATAAGCCTTTTATCATTTGGACCAAGTCTTTAAAACCATTTTAGGGTTTCAAAATTAAGAGTAACCCTACTCATAATTTCGCCACCTATAGATTCATCTGGACAGTTATTATTCAACTATTGAATAATTACAAAACCAATCCCTACACCTTTAATTAATTAAATTAATCACTAAATTAATTCCAATTAATTCTAGATAATTAATTAATATAGTTTCTAATTAATATATTATCACCATAATATATTAATAAACTATTTATTATATTTCTATTGATTTATTAATCATATAATAAATAAATCTTTCTCTCTCCTGGAATTTCTGCCAAACCTTTAGCTATGAGGGCAACCCAAATGGACTTTGCTTCTATTAATAAGATAAATACAAATTATAAGTCATGGCTTAGACACCTAACCCAACAGTCTCCTACTTGTATAAGTCTATGACTTTAATTGTCCATTTATCTTCAGATTAATCAGCAAACTGTAACTTCCTAGAAGCTACTGCCGAACTCTGACCCAGTCAGTTCTGTCCATAGATAAGTAATCATATGATCCCCCGTCCAACAAGATATTTCCGGGCATGAGACATGGATTGAGATCAATCTATGTCCGATACTCTGTTTCCCGATTTCCGATTTGCATATGACATAAGACTTCTAATTGAACACATCAATTCAGTCCTGGCTGTCCAGTACTTTAGTCAACTTCAAAATCATCGAGAGGCCTACAGATATCTATTTCCCATCAGGGTCAAGGAAAGAATAAGCTTCGACTCATATACTTGTGTCTTTTACTCATCAAAATCGCACACAACAATACGTTTTATAACATTGAGTTACCGATGCGTTTAAGCATTATCAATGCACAACCGACTTGTAAATTTCAACCCATATGTCTCTGCTTCAAGACCATAAGATATTATCATCTCAAAATTGCTCGTGATATAATCCATGAAGCAATTATTTGAGCGTGGGTTTATCCAATACTCAAATCTCTATTTCTAAGTACTCATGAACGTTGTAGCAATGTTGTTGCTATGTCTAACTCCTTAGATATTCTACAATCCAATTCATGGCCGTCTAGATTCAATACTTACTTCCCAAAGTATGAGCGACTGTGGACCTTTTGAATAATCAAATTATTCGGGAACTAAAACATGCGAAAGTGAAACATAAAATCTGACTGGCAGCTACTCTTGCTTATTACCAAGTCTCCACGAGGTAATCACCAAGTCAGATCATTCATAATACTATTATCGTTTCTTGTTTTCTTTTAAACTTTCAATTCAAGTTTTATATCTATGTCTATATGAATCTTTTATTCTTTCTATGTATCCAAAGTGTCTTACACTTCATTGCAAATGATCCAATCGGATGCTCCTCCGATGACATCTCAATATATTATTTTGTCTTTCTCTCTCCTAACTCCATTCTGGTGATGTGTACAGTGACTTCCCATGGTTCTCGGGGTCTTTAGTCTACATGACTGCACCCTAAGACTATTTCAAGGTGTTATGATGTGCCGGTGAACCACACGCGCTCCATTAGAATACCAACGAAACTCTTTAATCATGAAGTCCTTCAGCACCACGTCTTGGTGTAAACAATTACCGATTCGAAACTCCTTTCAAAGTGTTACTAACATTCACCCCAATCATTTCCCAATGATTTCTCATGTGTGTCCAAATAATACATCCAGTATTCTTAGCCATGTCATATCCTGAATCCAACTTACTATGCGTTAAGCATTAAGTCATCAGGACATGTTCATGACACTTTTGGTCGATCCAAGAAGCTCGGGGAATCCAATGTAATCTTATTCCAAACCCTTTCGGAATCTAAATATTACTGATAATCCTTGTGTCATGACTTTCGAAAAACTATTTCCTTTCAGAGACTCTTTCTCATGCATCTTGAATCTTATCAAGATTATACTCACAATGGCTGGATCTATACTGATGATTTCATCTATCTGATAGATGTCTGTGAACTACGTGAGTATGTTGCACCTTCTTTATTTCTTTCATGGCAAGTCATCACACTTTGTAATGATATGAAACTCCTTTCCTGGGTTTGTGCATCTTGAATCTCATCAAGATCACATTGGCAGGGTTTTGATCTATCTAATAGATGTTTGCAACCACTTGAGTACGCTGTATCTCTATTAAGTCTTTCATAGCGAACCATCTCTTAATGTATAGTCATTACACTTTGTAATGATAATAGACGTTTCCTAGAAGCAGTATGTAACCAACATACAGTGATAGGCAGATGACAACGATACTCCCACTGGCTTTGACATAGTTTTATGACTCTTTCGGACTATTCACAAAATCCAAACCTTTTGGCACATTTTTAGAATCCAAAGTCCAAACCTTTCTGACATATTAATGGAAATCTTTCAGGCTATTCACAAAATCCGAACTTTCGGCATATTTTGAGAATCAGAGTATCATTTCTTGCGAGATGCCCGTGGGATTAATCTCGGGCCCATGTAACTTTATATTGGCACGCTCTTTGTGAGTCCTTATTAGTGTGCTGGTAAACCACACATGCTCCACTAACGACTCACAAGGTACAGCTATACTAAACAGTGTCTTTTCGGATTTCATCTTCTATTGAGAGTGCTTCTCTCGGAATCAATTACTTGACTCTGAGTATCGTGTCATTCAACCAGATGTTCTGTAAGTACATTTCTATATATGTTGCTTTCTTTTGATGATTCAATTACTCCCACTGGTTTTTAGACTAGGTGTAAAATCAGTCAAATTATCACATAGACTGTATCTCGCCCTTAGGTTCTCTTATTTGGCAGCAACCGGGTTCACCAATGCTTCCAAGTAGTCGGATTGCTTATCCGTACCAACTTTAGTGTTTTACCACTAATCGGTGTGTGACAACGCCTAGTAATATCAAGTATTTTAGTCGTTTTTGAGCCCTATTCTTGGTAAAAATATATCATATATGCCTTGGTATTCTCACTTTTTATGTCAGTGCTTGTTTGCAAAGAAAAGTTACAATCAGGGGTTAAACGCGTGCAAAATGAAGAGGTTTTGAAGATAAAATCAATTTCAGCCGTCTGAACACGCACGTCGCGGATTGCACACGTGCGCGACGCGCCAAGTCAAAGAGATGAGGCGGTGGAAGAATTCAAACTGCGAGAAAACGGGGACAAGGCACTACGCACGCCGCGGTTATCAGCTCTGCGCGGCGCGGTTTCTTATTTTCCACAACTATAAATAGAGGCTTTTATGTCAAATTTCGGAGGCGAAGATCAGACCCTAAGGTGGACTTACGGCTACTTTGACTCAAGTTTCAAGATTTCAGCAGCCCATTGTGGTATTTTTTTTTGTTTTCACTCTACTTTTAGTTTTAGTTTAGTTGTTTAAAGCTTGTAGCTTAGTGTTTTTGGGTGTGACAACCATTAGCATTAGGTTAAAGTTTCTGAAATTTCATTGTTACTGTTTTGGATGTTCTGGATCTGAAGTTTATGCACGTAATCATTCGGTTCCATGTTTATTGATGTTTTTCGGTATTTTGGTATTTGAATGTTTGAATGCTTTTGGATTGATCTTTATTGTTTCTGATTTTGAATCTGATTTCTGATTTTAGTAAGCAATCTAGGTTAGGTTTAAGTTTAAGTTTCATTTAGTTTATGCTTTGTTTTGGATTTGGTTTGAAATTGTGTTTTTGGATTGTTTTTGGGAAAGTAGAAGTTAGTTCCTCCGCAGGGCCGGTCCAATAAGTTTTACTACCCTGGGCGAAATAACAATTTGATGCCCTTATACAATAGACAAAATACATAAAAGAATTTTATAAAACAAAAATGCATTAAAACTTGTAGTCAAACCAAATCCATACTAATACAACCTAAAAAAACACAAATATCACCTAAAACGAGGTCTTCGTGTATTTTAGGATAATCAAGATTCTTTAGGAATCGACTTTCGATACATAAAATTGCTAATCCGTTCAATCTTTCTTGATTCATGGTGCTACGTAGATATGATTTCAAAAGCTTCAATTTTAAAAAACTTCTTTCCGCCGAAGCTACCGTAACCGACACCGTCAACAAAATTTTATATGCAACCAACACGTTCGGGAACATGTCCATTCTTCTTGCAAACTCCATTATTTGAATAGATGTCCATGGACTTTCACCTTTGTATGCTTTACCCGACAATATTTTCTGCAAAAGTTGTAACTCTATAAATAAACCTTCACCATCAATATCAACTTCTTCACCATTTGTTAAATTGGATTCTAGATTTAAACAACATTTTTTTAGTTCATCATCAAGTAAAGAAATTAGTTTTGAACCTTCAAACAAAAAACAAAAATAGACTCAAAATATTTAATTTGTTCAAATCTAGTTCTCAATTGACTAAGAGCCATATCTATAAGAATAAGAAAATAATCTTTTCTAAATGCTTCTTGCGAAGATTGATGTTCTCTTTTGGTATTTGGAATCTCATCAAATTGTTTTTTTCTATTAGAAATACGTTTTCTTGGAAATTTGGGTTCAATTTCAATATTCATTGCTATTTCTTTAGCTTCAATAATAGCCTTATCAAACCCAATTTCTCTATATTCTTCAAAAAAATTAATTAGCCCCTCTAAATTTTTTACCGCAACATCAATAAGCATATATTTGGATTGTAATTTCTTACTAACAAGATTAATTCTATATAAAATTTCATACCATATAATTAAACTTAAAATAAATTCGAAACTAGAAAATTCACCATTTACAAGAGATTCGGCATCTCACACAACTTTTCCATCTTCACTTATTTTGGCTAATTTTTTCAAAGCTTTTCTTATTTGAGGAAATTGAGTTTTTATTGCTTTAACACTTTCAATATGACTTTCGCAACGAGTGGCGGATAATGATTTAAGTGTTAGTTCATCAATATATTTAAGTAAAATACTCCATCTTTTTGTGGAACTAGAAAAAACATTATAAATTGTTTGACATGTACCAAAAAAACGTTTTTGCCTTGTGGCAAGAATTTGCCATATCACATAAAACTAACTTTAAACTATGACATCCACAAGGCATATAAAAAGCTCTAGGGTTTATATCAAGCAAACGTTTTTGTACACCATGGTGTTTTCCTTTCATATTAGCTCCGTTATCATACACTTGACCATGAACATTATTAATATTCAAATCAAGAGATTTTAGAGCATCGCGTAAAGCATTTAAAAGACCTAGACCGGATGTATCTTCTACAATTAAAAACTCTAAAAAGAACTCTTCTACTTTTATTGGAATACTTACCATATCCACACATCTTATAATCAAAGTCATTTGTTCTTGGCGACTTGCATCCGGAGTGCAATCAAGAATTATAGAAAAATATTTTGACTCTTTAACTTTTTTAATAATTTCACTTTTTACTTCGGATGCCAACATTTCGATTAATTCATTTTGAATTTTATGACTAAGATAATGATTATGTGTTTCTTTGTCTTGAATTAATCGAAAATGTTCTTTCATTACAAGATCAAAGTCAGCAATGCTTTCAATTACACTTAAAAAATTACCATTTGATTCTTCATAAATTTTTTCATTTGTGCCACGAAAAGCAAAGTTATTTTTTGCTAAACATTTTACAACAACAATAATTCTAACCATAACATCTTTCCAATGTTCAGTATCCTTTTTAATCATTTCTTGTAACTCTTTATCAATTGTTTCACTTTTATTTAACCTAATTCGTGTTTCGGTCCAAGTTCTTAAGTTAATCATATGATTGGAACTATTTTCATGTTGCCTTAACGTTTCACTAAGATGTTTCTAATCATTTAATCCTTCAAATTCCAACTTACTTTTAGTACGAACGGTTTTAAACAACTTACAACAAAAAAAAACTTTATCAAGCTCTTTTGAATACACTAACCATCTTCTATAAAAAAAAACATCACCATTTATTAATTTACGAATAAAAAAATCATTAGAAAAATGTCTTCCAAATGCATCTTTTGGAAAAATTGTGTTTGTTTCAATTTCCCTATTAGGGCATTTTTCTATAAGTAAATCTTTCATTTTTGAATCTAATTCATCCCACACTCTAGGATCAAAAATATTAAAATCATTTGGTTTATCTTTATCAACAAACTCATTATTTTCAAAATCCTTAGAAATATCAATCGGATCATTAGAACTTCTAATTGGATCATTGTTTTCAAAATCATTTAGATTATCAACGGGATTAGGATTATTTTCACTTGCATTTTGATTTCTAACAAAATATTTATTTAAAGACCCTCGTAAGGAATTAGCCATTTCTTATCCTCTTTTTTTCCGTTTTCTGTTTTGAGCACCCGATGGTTGTTGTCGGGGAAACATTTTGAAAACTTAAGAACTATAACAATAAAAGATAAAGAAAAGAAATATACAACCTGAACAAAACCGTGATTCCAGTTCCCAAGTTCAAACAATAGGCCTCTTCAAATCAAAATCTGATTGGCATACATCATAAACAAACTAAAAGTTAGAAACCGAGAGACAAACTAAAAGACAAACTCTAAAAACTAGAGGACTTCAATTCAGAAATACCTGGAGCCTGGAGATATGGAGTGTATAAGATTATAAAAATTAGAGGACAGTACTGTCACACCCCCGGCCGAGGCGGCGGAATATGCCGGGCTGTGCGACTTAGTTCATGGATCACAAGCAATTGAGTATACAGCACAAGTACAATGATAAACAAAAGGATAGTTGCATTTCATCTTGAAGTTTGAACACATGGTTCTTACAGATAATAATAGTAAAGTACATGAAACGCCTTAACAGATAGGCATATATAACAAAAACTAGTAAACTAGGTTTCCTGAAATCCATGAACATTTCCATCTTCTGAAGGGCTTACTGATTTCCTGAGAACACATGTAGTTTTGAGGGTCAACACAAGGTTAGTGAAAGTTACAGGTTTTTTTCTAAACATAGCAGTGATACTTTTAAAAATAACTAAAAGTATTTTCTTTTTTTAAGTAAATCCATACTTATAAATGATGTTGATAAAGAAACTTTGAAAACCATAAGTAATAACATACTTATAAATAAGTTTGTAAATAACCTTTGAAAAACCATAAGTAATACCATACTTATAAATAATTGTGTGAGTTTTTGAGAAACCATCAATGTTTATAATGAGTCTTATAACCGAGCTATCCGACTAGTATGTACCCTCCTACAACTCTTCATGGACGTCGTAGTAATGAAAAGATAAGTATCACCTACTTCGATTTGCCGTTGGGGTTGTAGCTAGCAACCATAGGTGGGGGTGTCAACCCGTATAGATCTATACATATGTATCTCGCTCCGATGATTAATGGTTATAGTAGGGTGGTTTCTAAGCATTTTTACTTAGGTCATGAATAGTGTCTCACTATAAAAGCCATTGATAAATGAAAGATAATTCTCAACCCCAAACTTATGCATGGGTAAATCACTAGGCAAAATGAAAGTTTTGCTATAAAAGCTGAGTATGTTGATAAATATATACGTAAAAGCGTACAATACTCGCTTAAATAGTTGATAAATCTTGTAGGAGTTGTAATACTACAAAGGTGGTAAAATTTCATAACGTTTTCATATGAAATCATAAGTTTATGCTTGACATAAAATGATAAGTTTTTGTTGTAAATTGATGTATTATTTCATCTAGTTGTATTACTTTAAAATCATTTATAATATATCACCTTTTAGTTCATAACTAGTTTCTAACAAAATATGTGTTACTTAACGACAACTTTTATAAAGCTATAATAGCATTTATAAAACTAGATATGAAATTGGTAAGTATTTATCATCAACAAACTAATATTTTTGCACATGTATTATCCCCCAAAATATATAAAAGCATAGAAAAAGGGGCCGTAACACTCACTTTTGAAGCGTGAATTTGGTTTAGATTTGAGAATAATCACGTTTAAGAAGCACCGCGAAATAACACCAACGAGCTTTGACTAGAGCTTGGACTTGAACTAACACTACAAAACAACAAGATCTTGTGCGGCAAAGTGATGGTGCGCCGGTGGTGGAGTGGTGGCCAAGGGTGGTGGTGTTCTTGGCCAAAAAGAGAGCAATTTGAGAGAGGAAGAAAAGCTAGGAGCTTTGGTGAATTGGTGAAGAAAAATGGGTGGTGGAGCCTTCTATTTATAGTGTCATGGAGGAGGTGGAAGCCTTAATGTGATGTCATAATAGTGATGTCATAAATAGTGGTGTCATAATAGTCTTCCAATTTTCCTAAATTGCGTGCCAAGATCCTGACGTCTAATATTTTTTTCGAGAGCGGAGAATTATCGAGCCAAGTGTACCGATTCCAGAAACCCAAACGGATTAATTTTTCGAGTTGTAGAACTCCGGGAAATCGCGTTTAAATATTTGCGTTCGTTTATCTAGAACGTCCAATTTTTCGACTTTTATAAATATTTTTACTAAAAATATTTCGAGTATGGAATCAAATAATAGACCATAGTCTGAGTCCAAAAATGTTCTCGGTATTTCCATCTAAGGTGTGCAAGTGTCTCAATGGATCTAAGCAGTTTATGTAATTAAAGAAAACCAGTGTTGTACTGGCTTGTTTTCTTATAACAGCCGTATCTTTTACATACGAACTCTGTTTTGAACGTTCTTTATACCTCCGAAATCAGGGGAACATGTACTACGAGGTTAGAGTGTTTGTTTTTGTTCATGAACGCTTAATACTTATTTTCAGTTTTTCAGACATATTAACTAGGGTTTCAGTTTGTGCATGAGATTTTCCACTATCGAAATTAAGATTTCACCTCGTATCTTATTTTAATTGTACTGACACTATATATTTTCCAAAATATGCATTAAAGCTCGAAAGTCCAGGTTACAAAAAGGTTCACGGTGAATTGACTGTTTATAGTTCTAGGCATAAATTTCCGGGATGTCACAAGTACTTCAATTCAGCCTACAAACAGCAAACCAAAACCAAAAGATGAAATTGAAATCTCAAATCAAAAACTATATACAAGTAGCAGAAATAAGAAACTATATATAATCTGATTTAGTGATTTGAGAATCAAGAATTCACAAGTGACAACTACCGAAATCAGAAAAAGATTAACTTCATTGAGTTCCAAATAAGATAAATAGCATACCGATTGTCTGATTGAGTGAGTCTTCTGTGATTGAGTTCCAAATAAGAGGCAAAATCAGATTCTGAGTCTTCTGAGATTGAATTCCAAACCGTGATTGTCTGATTGAGTATTCTGCGACTGCGACTTTGTCTTCAAAACGTTCCAGTATTCCCGATTTCCAATTGATCGAGTAGCAAAAAAAAAAAACGATTGACTGATTGATCGAGTACCAAAAAAACGATTGTCTGATTGGTGAGGCTTTGAGCGAAATCAGTGAAAGAGGGAAGATTGAGTATTTGAGTTCTGTTTTGAAGCTTTGAGCGAAATCAGAGAAAGAGGGAAGGAGAGAAAAATCAGGAAGGAGCGTATTTGAGCGAATCACTGATTACCGATTACTAACAGAAACTCCTCGGTTTGATCTTTTTGGTTGAATTATTTCCTTTTTCCAACGCATCCATTCGTTTCCCGCTCCAATTTTCGGATTACGCTTTCAATTTCAATCACGCGTGAAATCAGACTTGGACTTTTAATCTAAGATTGGGCAGCCTTGGACTTTTGGACCTAAGAATTTGGGCTTGCGGTATATAAGGGTATAATGGACTTAAAACTTGTGATGCACCCCCTTTTTATGCTGCCCTTGGCCTAAGCCCAGCTCGCCCATGTATTGGGCCGGGCCTGTTCCTCCGGCTGTAGCGTGACACTACAGTTGGCAAGCTATCGTCTTATCTTGACCACGAAACTCCTATAGATCGACCCTGACTACCACTGTACTAGTGAGAGTGAGGTTTTATTATTTTTGGCCGCACGACGACCAAGGCGTGTCAAATTTTGGCGCCGTTGCCGGGAGTTGTGAGCTTAAGATAGACGATCTGTAGGAGAGTTTTCTGATTTTTAGTGTTAGTTTTGAGATTTGAGTTTGGTTAGTATTTTTGTTTTGGATTTGGCGGGCGTGTTGCACTAGTGCATGCGTACCCGTTGGGGTGGGCAATCATCACCCTTGCTTTTTGACTCTAAAATCGAACGAACTGCGCACAAGAATCGTGTGCGTATGCGCTTAGATAGAATGAGTCCCAAGTAGTGTTAGTATAGAGGATGTTACCCATGAGCCTGTGGGCGAGGTAACAGGAGGGGGAATTCCATTTATACCCCCAGTTTCAGAATTTCATTTTGGTAGCACGAGTGCTACTGGTGGTGCGGTTTTAGCCCCCCCATCGATACCAGCATGCACTCCGTCGTCAGTTCCACCTTTAGGACAAACCACAACCAACCCTTTGTCAGCAGCGATGGTGTGGGGAGCGGCGACCAAGATGGCAACCCACTGCCACGTCAGCAAACAACCATTTCTCAACCGCAAGAATCCCAACCATTACAACCACAATACCAATCAACCATGTTTAAACCACAACCTGCTTTAAAAAACTTACCACAACAAACCCAATATGTGCAACCACAACAGCCTCCACCACAACAGTATCAATACCAGGAGGTCGAGCATGGATATGACGAGGAGGATGAAGGCTGGATTCCTCCACAGCAGCAACAACAGTGGAACCGAGGTCGGGGACCTCCACGAAGGATGCAACAACCGCAGCAACCGCAAGGTCAACCAGGTTACAACAATGATCACTATAACGGTAACTTTGTTCAACCTTTATACTTTGCACAACCGAGAGGGCAATCAGTTGCGTCACACTTCCAACCGCGAGAGTATGCCGATGCGTCGCCCATTTTTATTCCTGAAAATGTAGATACTCAAATAGAAATTAGGCATCAGCTGATAGGAGTGTTAACTCAATTTAGAGGATGTTCGATTAGGTGTCTAAGCCATGACTTATAATTGTATTTATCTTATGATTAAAAGCAAAGTCCATTTGGGTTGCCCTCATAGATAGAGGATAGATATATAGTTCAGTAGAGAGAATAGTTGATTTATTAATTGTATAATAAATCAATAGAATATATATATATGGTTTATTAATATATTTAAGTGTTAATATATTAATTAGAAACTATATTAATTAATTGAGATTTAATCTAGAATTAATTGGATTTAATTTGGAGATTAAATTAATTAGTTAAAAGGTGCAGGGACTGGTTTGGTATTTATTCAATAGTTGAATAACTGGCCAGGTAAAACCAGGGACCAAAAGTGACGCCACCCTGGAGGCTCCTCCAGGGTTTGGCGAAACCCTAATTAGGGTTTTGGTAAGCCTGGTCCAAGTGGTCAAAAGCCTTGTCCAGTTGGAGGCTCCTTAGGGTTTCAGGTGTAACCCTAGGAGGCTATAAAAGGAACCCCCTGGCACCTCATATTCATGCCATCTCTCTCTCTCTCTGTGTTACTCTGCTGGAATGATTCTTCCATCACTTGGGTGTGACTTGCATTTGAGGCAGGATACTTTTGCTGCTGCTTGAAAGGATCATAAGATCAAAGGTTGGTTTTTTCTAATTCATCTTTAGAATTGAATTGTTTCCTTTAGGTTCTTAGTTCTAATCTTCATAGAAGAAAACATAGATCAATATTAGGGTTGCATGTGAACCTTAGGTATTTTTGTGTTCATTGATTGCATAGAAACCCTTTAGTGGTATCAGAGCGAGGTTGTTTTCTTGTGAATTGATTTGAACTGCATGATATCTGTTCTTGCCTCAAGGTATTTTGCGAAAATACCTCCTTGGGAGGCTTGATTATCGACGGCTTGGCTAGGGTTTCCTAACCCTAGCCGCCATGCCCTAATGGTCCCCTTAGATTGCTTGATTTATTTGCCATATTTGTGTGTTGTTATTTTTGGTAACTAGATCAATTAAAATAACTTGAACCCTAATTCCTTGGCTTGATATTTTCGAGAATCATAGGGACAAATACAGATAAATTAATTTGATTAATTTGGTAAGCTGTAACCTAGATTTAATTAGTTTAATGAATTGATTAATTAAAGGACCAATTAAATCAGTTTAAAGAATTAATTAAAATTTTCAAAAAATTTGTATAATTTGCGAAAATTAGAATTTAATTAATTCTAAAATATTTTAATGAGATTAAAATATATCTTATATATACTTATGATTAAAAGTTAATTTAATATATATAAGAAAATTGGTTAGTCTACCGCTAGTAAGCCTCATTCACAAAACTGTCCTATAAAGAGGGTATAAGGCGACTGACTATAAAATGTTAGTCTAATGGGTATCTACTCTTACCCACCGCTCTCCTGGTCAGTCGAGTGTCGTTAGCCGAACGGGTATGATAGAACCGCTAAGCCTCTTAAAAGTATAATGCTATAATTGAAAGTACTAGAACCCTAAAACAAATCCCAATCTAGTTACTTTAGGTTAAAAATGTGAATTGGTGCTAATCCATGAAATTGCACATTGCACTTTGTGGAACGTTGGTGGAGCGCATGTGGTTTACCGGCACGCCAACTGGGGTCCGCAAAGAGTCGTAATGGGTTTCTTGATTTTGTCATTATTAACGGAGCGTGTGTGGTTTACCGGCACATTAATTAGAGATGACAATTGACTTCAAGAGTACCAAGCAATTTGCATGGTTATTCACACCCGGTTTGTGATCCTCGGTATCCCAGTCACAAACAGCGGGGCATTCCCGAGATTAAAACATGCTATCGAACAGTTCGGTAAATCTCAAAGAAACTAGGAATTCCATTATAATATGATTATGTTTCCGCGGTGGAATTGGCTGAATCGTCATTCGCCTACCTTGTAAAATATGCAATATTGATTACGGCATCCCTTTTCGGTATTGTAGATTGTTATTGTAGGATCCTAGCCTCGTATTTATTCTTGGGTGAATATGAGGATTATTATTATTACTCTATCTAATTAAAACTACCTTCTTCTTGTTCAGATGTCTTCTGACCAATCCGTTCCCCACTCAAATCCCGGTAGTGTCACCTCGATTCTGTCATTATGCTCAAAGGTGACGTTGGACGGCACCAACTACAATGACTGGATCCGCAACATCAAAATGGCTCTAAGGTTTGAACATAAAGAGTATGTTCTAGAAACCGAGCTTGTTGATGTGGACACTGAAACCGCTACTCCCGAGGAAATCGCTGCATACACTAAACACTCTGATGATGCAACCAAAGTGGCTTGCATCATGATCGCTACTATGAACCCTGAACTGCAGCGTATCTATGAGGACTATTGGCCTTACAAGATGTACAAAGAGCTCGCGGAAAGGTTCCGTAAGCAAGAACGCATCGAAAGGCGTGAGGTTGTAAAAGCTTTCACTAACAGCAAGCCCAAGGAGGGCGAGTCCATCTGTGCACATGTGCAGAGGATGCATGGTTACGTGGAAAGGCTTAGAAAGCTGGAAATGCCGGTTCATGAGGACTTAGCAGTTGACATAGTGCTAAACTCATTGCCCAGTTCTTATGACCAGTTCACACTGGCGTATCATTTGAACAACAACTAGGAAAATCTAGCTGAGTTACACCGCATGCTTTGTACGGCTGAGGACGGGATGAAGGGAAAAGATGTACTCCCTGTCAACCCGCCTGTCCTAGCTATTGGCTCCGGAAAGGGAAAGAAACGGAAAGGCCCTCCTAAGCAGAACTGGAGGGAAAAGACTCATGTCGGGTCATCTAGCGGTTCCCCGAAAGGTAAGTCTTCCGGAATTCCACATATTCGGAACCCCAAAGAGGCCGACTTCTTTTACTGCAAGCAGAAGGGTCATTGGAAGAGGAGTTGCCCAACGTATCTGCAGGATGTCAAGGACGGTAAAGTGAAACCGTCACAGGCAGGTACATATTCAATATCTAATAACTCATCTTTTTCCCATTCATGGGTCCTTGATACAGGATGTGGTTTTCATATCTGTTCTGATTTGCAGGGCCTAGAGGAAAGTAGGGAACTGGAGCATGGAAGACTGAACCTGGTCATGGGCAATAGGCGAACGTCACCTGTTACCAAGATCGGTGTTTATAGACTGATGCTGAGTAATGGAGTTAGATTAGATTTAAATAATTGTTGCTATATGCCTGATATGGCAAAGAACATAATTTCATTTCATGCACTGTTCAGACAAGGCTTCTACTATGAGTTTAATAAATTGAATGGTTCAATTTCGGTTTTCAAAAAATGATGTTTTTATATTTAATGCTATGCCTTGTGATGGAGTGTATGAATCTATTATGTGTGTTGACAATTATGGTAAAAATGTTTTAACTATTGATGCTTCAAGCGGTGTAGAAAAGGCATGTCTGTGGCATTGTCGCCTTGGCCATATAAACAAGAAACGCATCGCCCAACTCCAAAAGGATGGAGTGTTGGGATCATTCGACCTCGGGTCGGATGATGTATGCGAATCTTGCTTACTTCGCAAGATGACAAAATCACCATTCAAAGGTTCCTTTGAAAGAGGTGAAGGTCTGTTGGATATCATACACACAGATGTGTGTGGTCCCTTCATAACAACCACTAAAGATGGCACGCGGTTCTATGTGACCTTTACCGACGATTTTAGTAGATATGGGTATGTCTACTTAATCAAGAATAAGTCGGATACCTTTGAAAAGTTCAAAGAGTTTAAGAATGAAGCAGAAAATCAATTGGGCAGAAAGATAAAGATGCTTAGATCCGACAGAGGCGGTGAGTATCTTAGTATCGAGTTTCTCGATTACCTCAAGGAATGTGGAATTGTTTCACAGTTGTTGCCTCCAAGAACACCTCAGCTGAATGGTGTAGCTGAAAGGCGAAACCGAACCTTGTTGGACATGGTTCATTCCATGATGAGTCGAGCCTCACTTCCAATCCATTTCTCGGGGTATACCTTAGAGACTGCCGCCCATATCCTAAATCTTGTCCCAACCAAAAAGGTTGCGAAAGCACCGCACGAGATGTGGATGGGGAAAGTTCCCTCGTTGGCACACATCAAAGTCTGGGGCTGTGAAGCATTCGTGAGATGAGACACGTCAGATGAGCTCGCAGAAAGAAGTGAGAGGTGTTACTTCATCGGATACCCGAAACAGTCTTTTGGATACTTGTTCTACAGACCAAGCGAGGACGTGGTCTTTGTAGCAAGACGGGGGTTCTTTCGAGAGAGAGAACTCATATCCAAAGAGGACAGTGGGAGTACGATCGATCTCGAAGAAATTCAGGAGACACCCGATGAAACAACCTTGGAAAAAACTAGCAACCAACATGAGGAAGAAGTTCCTGTTGGACCCACCGACATTTCGTTGCCCCTAAGGCGTTCAGGTAGAGTTAGCATCCCGCCCGAGTTCTATGGTTTTCATATTACTTCGGACGGAGACACGTTAGTCAGTGATCGTACATTGACTAATTTGGATGAGCCAGCTAGCTACCGTGAAGCAGTGGCAGGCCCCGAGTCTGCAAAATGGAAAGAGGCAATGGACAGCGAGATAAAGTCCATGTATGACAATCAAGTTTGGAACTTGGTTGACAATGTACCGGGTCGAAAGACACTCGGATGCAAGTGGATCTTCAAGAAGAAGAACGACATGGACGAAAAAGTGCATACTTATAAAGCTCGGCTGGTTGCGAAGGGATTCACTCAAACCCCGGGGGTTGACTATGATGAAAGCTTCTCACCAGTAGCCAAGATTAAGTCAATCAGGATAATGCTTGCCATAGCTGCGTTTCATGATTATGAAATTTGGCAGATGGATGTCAAAACCGCTTTCCTTAACGGGAAACTGACTGAAGATGTTTACATGAGTCAGCCAGAAGGTTTTGTAGACACTAAGCACCCTGATAAAGTATGTAAGCTTGAAAGATCAATCTACGGGTTGAAGCAAGCATCTCGCAGTTGGAATCTTTGCTTCCATGAGAAAGTCAAAGAGTTTGGCTTCTCTAGGAGTGAAGATGAGTCCTGTGTATATGTCAAGGCTAGTGGGAGTATAGTCACTTTCCTGGTGCTGTATGTTGATGACATATTGCTCATGGGAAACGACATTCCGACCTTGCAGAATGTTAAGGCTTGGCTCGGGAAGTGTTTCGCCATGAAAGACCTAGGGGAAGCTGCTTATATTCTCGGGATAAGAATACTTAGAGATAGAAAGAGAAAATTGATAGGCCTAAGCCAGTGTACATATTTGGAAAAGGTGTTAAAGAGGTTTAACATGGAAAGTTCCAAAAAGGGAGAGTTACCAATCCTAAGTGGTGTTAAATTGAGTAAGACTCAAAGTCTGAGTACCGATAAGGAAATAGCTGAAATGAGCCGGGTACCTTATGCTTCGGCAGTAGGATCGATCATGTATGCTATGACATGTACTCGTCCCGACGTATCCTATGCACTAAGCATGGTTAGTCGGTACCAGGGTAATCCTGGAAAAGCACATTGGATTGCAGTCAAGAACATACTCAAGTATCTGCGAAGGACAAAGAACATGGTATTAGTCCTTGGTGGCAGTGATGAGTTAAGAGTGAGTGGATATACAGATGCCAGTTTCCAAACAGATAAGGACAGTGGACGGTCCCAGTCGGGTTGGGTATTTCTTTTGAACGGTGGAGCGGTCACTTGGAAAAGTTCCAAGCAGGAAACGGTGGCTGATTCAACGTGCGAATCAGAGTACATCGCAGCGAGTGAAGCGTCTAAGGAGGCGGCTTGGCTGAAGAATTTCATCGGGGATCTTGGAGTTGTCCCGAGCATTCAGGAGCCGGTGGAACTTTTCTGCGATAATGAAGGAGCGGTCGCCTTGGCAAAGGAACCGCGAGACCATGGAAAGTCCAGGCATATCGAAAGAAAGTACCACTACATTCGACATCAAGTAGAAGAAGGGTACTTACTGGTTAAGCGAGTATCATCCGAGGATAATCCTACAGATCCTTTGACTAAGGCTCTGAATAGGATCAAGCACAATCAGCATGCTCGGAGCATTGGATTGAAGCATGATATTAGTTTTAGTAATTAGATAGATTAGAAACTTGTAACAGTATAAATGTAATTGAATCGGTGATTTTATAATGGAGATTTATAAATGAGTATTGTTACTGCCTTTGTCAATTGTTTATTTCTGTGTTTCTATATTTGCATGTTTAACTTCCTTAATAATTAGATTATTTAAAACTCCACAGTCGATCATACTGTTAGGAAGTAAGTATGAACTAAGACTGTCATGAATTGGCTGCAGACCTAAAGAGTTAGACATTGCAGTAAGATTGCTGCAACGTTCATGAGTACTTAGAAATAGAGATTTAAGTATTGGATAAACCCGCGCTTAACAGATTGCTTCATGGATTATATCACGAGCAATGTTAAGACGATAATATCCGGTGATCTTTAAGTGGAGAGATATGATCTATTATTTGCGATACAAGTGCTTATTGACAATATGAAATCGCGCCAGTAACTCGGTGCTATAAAACGCATTGTTGTATGTATTTGGACCCGCAAAAGTTATGGACATATGAGTCGAAACTTATCCGTCCCATGACCCGATGGGAAACAGATATCTGTAGGCCTCTCGATGATTTAGAAGTTGACTGAAAGTGTTGGCCAACCGGGACTTGATTGATGTGTTCAATTAGTAGTCTCTAAAGTCATATGCAAATCAGAAATCGAGAAACAGAGTGTCAGACCAAGATTGATGTTAGTCCATGTCTTGAGTCTGAAAATATCCTGTTGGACGGAGGACCATCAGATCACTTATCTTTGGACAGAATTGACTGGGTCAGAGTTCGGACAATTAAAGTCATAGACTTATCCAAGTGGGAGACTGTTGGATTAGGTGTCTAAGCCATGACTTATAATTGTATTTATCTTATGATTAAAAGCAAAGTCCATTTGGGTTGCCCTCATAGATGGAGGATAGATATATAGTTCAGTAGAGAGAATAGTTGATTTATTAATTGTATAATAAATCAATAGAAAATATATATATGGTTTATTAATATATTTAAGTGTTAATATATTAATTAGAAACTATATTAATTAATTGAGATTTAATCTAGAATTAATTGGATTTAATTTAGAGATTAAATTAATTAGTTAAAAGGTGCAGGGACTGGTTTGGCATTTATTCAATAGTTGAATAACTGGCCAGGTAAAACCAGGGACCAAAAGTGGCGCCACCCTGGAGGCTCCTCCAGGGTTTGGCGAAACCCTAATTAGGGTTTTGGTAAGCCTGGTCCAAGTGGTCAAAAGCCTTGTCCAGTTGGAGGCTCCTTAGGGTTTCAGGTGTAACCCTAGGAGGCTATAAAAGGAACCCCCTGGCACATCATATTCACGCCATCTCTCTCTCTCTGTGTTACTCTGCTGGACTGATTCTTCCATCACTTGGGTGTGACTTGCATTTGAGGCAGGATACTTTTGCTACTGCTTGAAAGGATCATAAGATCAAAGGTTGGTTTTTTCTAATTCATCTTTAGAATTGAATTGTTTCCTTTAGGTTCTTAGTTCTACTCTTCATAGAAGAAAACATAGATCAATATTAGGGTTGCATGTGAACCTTAGGTATTTTTGTGTTCATTGATTGCATAGAAACCCTTCAGAGGATACAAAACTGACGATCCATACAATCACTTATATGAGTTCATAGCAATAGCCAATGTCAACACTCCTAGGGATACCAATAGAGATTTTTTTAGGTTAAGATTATTTCCTTTTACCTTAAAGGACAAAGCCATGTACTAGTTAACTTCTCTTCAACCTAATAGTATCACCACATGGGAGCAGTTAAAGGCTAAGTTTTTGCAAGAATTTTACCCAGTTAGTAAAACCACCGAGATTCGACGAGCGATTCAAGATTTTCAGCAAAGGCTGGGAGAAGCATTTGACGAGGCTTTCGAGCGTTTGAAGGAGTTGATGAGGTCGTGTCCACACCATGAAATTACAAAGTGGCAATTAGTGAAATTATTCTTTAAAGGGGTGAATGAAACATATCAAGCAATGATCAATGCTTCATCAAGCGGAACTTTCATGTGGCAGGAACCAGAAGACGCATGGAGATTTCTGGAACAGTTAAGTTTAGGTTCCAAGGTTAGTGGGTCCATGAAAGACAACACCGTTTATGTGGCGAGCATAGAGGCAGATGCTTAGTGCTGTTACTAAGAAGTTCAGAGCGAGTTTAGTGCTGTTACTAAGAAGTTCAATCAGATGCTTGTCAGGTTTCAGAAAGAGAAAGGAGGGTATGTATTACACGGGCATGTTGTTTGTAATACATGTGGTGAAGTCGGTCATAACCATGGTGAGTGCTCAATGGCACACGAGGCAATTAGTCAAGTACACGAATATGGTCAGTTTCATAATACGCCACGACCATTTCGAAATAATCAGCAGAAGGAAAATAGGTAGCCGCAAGTGAGGCAACAACAGGTGTAACCAGCACCATAAGCAGGAAACACAAATGTTGGCACAAAGGAAATCTATGAAGTTTTACTCAAGCTCAATGAAGCCGAAGATGCGAATACTCAAGCAATCTTGAGACTGGGGGAGCAGTTGAGGAAGTTAGAAAAGGAAAGGGAGCAAAAAAGGTGTAACTGCAGAAGATGCAAGTGAATGAAGTCATCACGCTAAGAAGTGGGAAGAAGGTGGACAATAAGGTCGTTGCTCCACCAGCAGAAGAAGATAGTGATGTCGAGATAGTATTCGACGAAAAAGAGGAATTAGAGAAAGAAAAGAAGAAAGAAAAGGAGCAGAAAAAGGAAACTGCTGGTAAATGGGAAAAAGGGGAAATGAGTGGAACTGCACCTTTTCCCGCGGCTTTGGAAAAGTCGGATAAAAGACCTTATGGAAGAAAGGACCGCAGGCAGATGAAATGTGGGAGCTGTTCAGCCAAATCAAAGTCAATATTCCGTTAGTCAAGCTCATTAAGGAAGTCCCTGCCTATGCAAAGTTTTTGAAAGACATGTGCATTCATAAGCAGCACATCTTGTCACATCTTCCCAAGAAGATTGAATTGACTGAGTATGTCAGTTCAATAATTATGGACGCTTTACCACCCAAGATGAAGGATCCGGGAGCGCCCCTTATTTCTGTTGATTTGGGTGATGTGCATATTAAGAAGGAATTATTAGATTTAGGTGCGAGTGTAAATATTTTTCTAGGTCATCTTTTTGATAAGCATGAGTTCGGTACTTTGAGGCCTACAGATGTGATTTTACAACTTGCTGATAAGTCTACAAAGATCCCAAGAGGAATGCTCTCCGATGTCATCATTAAGGTTGGAAACTTCTATTATCCAGCTGATTTCTTGGTTCTGGATACCCGTCAAGCCGTGAATGGGGAACAACCCACCATCATTATTGAACGACCATTCTTAGCCACAGCAAACGCGAATATCGGTTGCTACACAGGATAGATGGGGATATCATTTGCGCACCAGCATACCAAGATTAACATCTTCGATGCCAAGGGAAGTGCGATAAACGAGGAAGAATGCTTTCAAGTTGATATCATCGACGAATTGGTGCAACAATACACGCCTGAAGTATTACAGCAAGAAGTAGTTGAATTTCATGAAGAAAATGGCTAGGAGGAAGAGAAGGAGAAAGGACAGAAACATGAAGAATGTTTGCAAATTGAAAAGTTGCCAACGGAGATTCCGAAAACATTGAAGCCATCCTTACAGGAGCCACCAACCCTGGACTTAAAATTGTTGCCAGCTCATCTTAAGTATGCGTTCTTAGGAAAAGAATATACTTTACCAGTAATTCTGTCTGCCGATTTAACAACAGAGCAGGAGGGTGCATTGCTTGAAGTTCTATCTAAGCACAAGGAAGCCAATGGCTGGACAATCGTAGACTTGAAGGGGATCAGCCCCACGACATGCATACATCGGATCATAACTGAAGAAGGATCAAAACCAGTTAGAGACACTCGGTGTAGGCTCAATATGAATTTGAAGGAAGTCGTCAAAAAGGAGGTTTTAAAATGGTTAGTCGCAGGAATCATATATCCAATCTCCGACAGCGAGTGCGTCAGTCCAACGCAAACTATGCCAAAGAAATCCAGAATTACTGTAGTGGATACTAAGGATGGTGATAAGGTATCCACAAGACCCGTGACTGGATGGAGAGTGTGTATAGATTATCGGAAACTTAATGCTGCAACCTCTAAAGACCATTTCCCGTTGCCTTTCATGGATCAGATCGTGGAGAATTTAGCCGGACAGAAATATTACTGTTTCTTGGACGGATACTTAGGATACAACTAGATTGCCATTCACTCAGAAGATCAGGCTAAAACGACATTATACTTGCCCCTATGGTACTTTCGCATTCCGAAGAATGCCATTTGGCCTGTGTAATGCTCCAGCAACGTTCCAAAGGTGCATGATGGCTATATTCTCAGATATGATTGGTGATGCACTGGAAATCTTCATGGACAATTTTTCGATCTTTGGGTCGAGGTTCGACGCGTGTTTCAATCAATTAGAAAAGGTATTAGAACAATGTGTAGAGTCGAACCTGGTGCTTAGTTGGGAGAAAAGCCATTTTATGGTTAGGGAAGGAATCGTTTTAGGTCATGTAGTCTCCGAAAGAGGGTTCGAAGTGGATCGAGCTAAGTTTAAGGTGATTTCGACACTGCCGCCCTCGACATCAGTGAAAGGGGTGAGATCATTCTTAGGTCATGCAGTATTTTATCGTAGGTTCATCAAAGACTTTAGTACTATCTCCAAACCCCTTTGTGGCATTCTTTTGAAGGATGCACCATTTATTTTTGATGAAGAGTGTGTCAAAGCATTCAACATCCTTAAAAATAAATTGGTCGAAGCTCCTATCCTAAAACCTCCCGACTGGACCCAACCCTTCGAAATCATGTACGACGCAAGTGACTACGCTGCTGGTGCAGTGTTAGGTCAAAGGATCGACAGAAAGCCAGTAGTCATATGTTACGCTAGTAAGACTTTCTCTGGAGCTCAATTGAACTATACAACCACAGAAAAGGAATTACTTGCCGTAGTGTTTGCTTTGGATAAGTTCAGATCCTACATCTGGGGATCAAAGGTGGTTGTTTACACTGACCACAGTGCTGTCCGTCATCTACTTGCGAAGAAGGAATCGAAGCCGAGGCTAATTAAATGGATATTACTGCTCCAAGAATTTGATGTGGAAATCAAAGATAAGAAGGGGACGGAAAACGTGGCGGCGGATCATCTCTCACGATTGCCAGCAGAAGGTTTGGAAGCCGGCATCAAAGGCACATTTCCGGATGAACAATTATTGGAACTTACTGGGGCTCCATGGTACGCGAATTATGTTAACTTTCTAGCAACAGGAACAATGTCGTCACATTGGACGAAGAAACAGCAGAAGCAGTTTCGAACCTACGCATGGAGGTTTATTTGGGATGATCCCGAACTTTTTAAGGTGGGAGAAGATAAAATAATCCGTCGGTGCGTGCCTGATAGCAAAATCAACGATGTGCTGGAACACTGCCATGCGTCAGCCTATGGAGGACACTTCAGTGGAAAGAAGACGAGATACAAAGTTCTAGAGTCCGGGTTGTATTGGCCGACTATCTTCAGGGATGCCCATAAAACCGCCAAAGAATGTCTGAATTGCTAGCAATTGGGAATATCTCAAAAAAGGACCAAATGCCACTGACTCCGATTTTAGTGGTGGACATTTTTGACGTGTGGGGAATTGACTTCATGGGACCATTTCCCACCTCACATGGGTATGTCTATATTTTGGTGGCTGTTGATTACGTTTCCAAATGGATCGAGGCGGAAGCGACTCGCACAAATGACGATCACGTGGTATGCAAATTCGTTAAGAAGAACATCTTCACTCGACATGGAGTCCCACGAGTGATCATCAGTGATGGTGGATCACATTTCAATAATTTTAAGTTTGGGCGGTTGCTAAAACATTACGGGGTGAACCATCGGATCGCAACACCATACCATCCACAAACGAGCGATCAGGTGGAAGTGTCTAATCGACAGATCAAGGAAATTCTTCAGAAGACAGTTAGAACAAATAGAAAAGATTGGTCACAACGGTTGGACGATGCACTCTGGGCCTAAAAAACTGTCTATAAAACACCGATTGGAACTACACCCTATCGGCTGGTTTATGGGAAGGGCTGTCACTTGCCTGTGGAACTAGCCAATCAGGCACTATGGGCGATCAAACAAGTCAACATGGATTATGATGAAGCTGGAAAGGAGCGAAAGTTGCAGCTTTCTGAACTGGAAGAATTGCGGGATGAAGCTTATGAGAATGCCGCTACGTACAAGTCAAAAATGAAGCGATACCATGACGCTAAGCTCAGACTGAAGACTTTTGTGGCAGGGCAAAAGGTGTGGCTCTACAATTCAAGGTTAAAGATGTTTCCTGGAAATTTGAGGAGTAAATGGAATGGACCGTACGAGGTCATGAGCGTCACAAAATATGGTGCTATCGAAATTCGAGACTTCAAAGGAGGGCCGCCATTTAAAGTCAACGGGCATAGGTTGAAACCCTATGTCACTTCAGGCGCTTTCCAAAAGCTAGAGGTAGAGACAGTCGAATTTGTCACCAACATTCCAGAATATGTTCGATAGTCAGGTAAATGCATGTCCGGCTGAAGACATTAAACTTAGCGCTTGTCGGGAGGCAACCCGATCATCATGTGTATAAATTGCATTTTTCATAGTTTTAATTGTATTTGATTGATCACGGTAAGAAAAAAACAAGTGTGGGGTCAATTTGAGAATTTTATAACACCGCGACGCGGGGTCCTAGAGTCCGCGCCGCGCGTGTTGATGTTTTCGCGATTGTTGATAGACTTGAATTATATATATGTGACGCGGGTAGAAGCTTCCCGCGCGGCGGCCTTATCTGAAATTGAATTTAGAGATAATCACTAAAACAGAGTTTTAAACTTAAACCAATTCCCCCAACTTGTATAAAATCGAATTTGCACCAATCGTTCAGTTTCTTACTGTCGATCATTCTTTTGCAATTCATAATCACTTCGTCGTCATTCTTCATCATAGATCAAGTAAGTCTCCTGAATTTATCTCTTTTATCTTCAAGTTCTTGGGAATTATGAGAATCGCTTGTATACTGCAATGTAGTGGTCTTAGGATTAAATTGATGTTACCATTTAGTTTAGGACGCTGTGTGCTACAAAACCAGTAATTAGATTTGTGAATTTGGTCTGAAATCGTGTTAAATCATCAACTCTGTTCTGAGTTTCATATGCCGCATCGCGGGGTATTACAGCTTGCGACGAGGGATATGAAATTTCAAACAGCACGGCGCGAATATTGTGTCCTGCGTCGCGGCGTACACTGGATAGTAGCTTAATTTCGGGTTTTTGCTAAATTTTGCAGGCAAAATGTCTTCATCTGGGAGCTTAGAATCAATTGATTGGAACTCATTGGCTACTGGAGTCGACAGAGTTCTCAGTTACAGCTTCTACAATCGCCGGTCGATTTACCAACACAAACAGATTCTTCCTTCCCGAATGGTCAATTGGGAGTTGACCAAGGAATCAGGAATCCTCGAGCACATACAAGATTAGCTGGTGCAAGGGGGATGCGAGGCAAACGAATTAACTTACACATGTCGGGCAGCCGAGAATGCGGTCCAAATAGACGAACCAGTTTATCGCGAGGTGTTCTTATAATTCCTTGCGAGCTATCACTTCGACGATCAGCCACTGGGGGTGGACACCAAGGAGATGGTCAGATTTCGGTTGGGGAATCACAACCGAAGTTGTAGTTCGCAGGAGTTCAGATATAGGATCAGATTATACACTCAGGAGGAGTCAGAGGTACCGGGGTTCGGGCCATTCCACAGACATGCCAACTATGCCACTGACGATTCCTTTTCACCTGCTGACTATTGGAGTACCATTTCGTCCACTCGGTATCACGAGAATACCATTCGGGAGGGGCTGATGCATTTGTCGGCACCCGGATGTTGCACCGGTTGATCTCGACCATGTTCTGGCCACTGCTGATGAGGAGCGGGTTTTACCACGGGAGTTGCACCTCATGTGGGCGTTGACACGAATGCTCCAGACGTGTAACATTCCATATTTCATCGCCAGTTCCTTCAAGCAGCTGAAGAACGCGCCACTGAAGTACATAGCACTTGGTGGTGGGCACTTTGTGACACGGCTGTCACATTCTTACGGGCTGTTGTCCGAACACAACACCCGTGAGTTGACGATTATTCCTCCAGTCGCCTTCAGCCCACCAACCACAGTTTCACGGGATGTTATCTACATTGATGACGGGGTTACATTAGTCGAGCGATCACATTTCTCGTCTTGCACAAGGGCTGTTGTCCGAACACAACACCCGTGAGTTGACCATGGAATCACAGTTTTCAGCTGACGAGGTAAAAGCGGTTCAGCGGGCCATGCATAACCACAAGCTGGAGCATACTGTACAAGCAATGGCAATGAGGGATATCGATCGGAGGACACGGAATACTCAGAATCAACTTCTTTGGCTATCTGAGTGTGTTGTGAATTTCCTTAATGGTTCAAAAACGCCCATACCGAGGCCTCAACCACCCTTAATTGAGGATGAAGAGGAAGAACCGATGGAGGAAGGAGACGAGAATGAGGATGACGACACTACCCACAATTAAGGGGTATAATGTAATTATCTTGTTTAGTTAGTTCATTTTGTTTCAAATTTTTAGGTTTGGTTCAATTTTGAACATTTAGTTGGTAATTCTTAGGATCATATGTTTTAGGTTGTGAATAAGCCTTCGGACATTAATAAAAGAGTAACAAAATTAGGTAATTCTATGTTGGATAACTTTTTACGAGTGTTTGAATATGGTTCAATTTTCTGAAATTACCGCATCGCGGCACCCTCATGGTACGTGTCACGGTCATTTCCAACATGACGGTACTTTGGATATCTGTTGTCGTCAAAACAACTCACTTGTAGTTGTTATGTCATTTAAGTCTTAATCCATTTATTTACCTTATTATTTGACTATTAGACTTACGAGCAACCATTACTCGATCATTTAATAGTATAGTTTTGGTAAGTAAAGGTATCGAATTTCCGCAGGGAGTTGTTAACTAACTTAGAGTTTGCAATTCTTAATCAAACAGTTTTAGGGCGAGTTTTAGTGAAAACACGTAAAACCAAGTTTTGGAATATTTATAAAAGAGATAAAATAAAGATATGCTATGGTTGTAATAACACAACAATAGAGATATGGTATGATCAAATAATAACAAAGCAAACTTTCACCTAGGATTTGTTGATTCATATAAACTTAGGTTGACTAGTTTTTGATTATGTGCAATGAGTTTAAATAGGTTGCATTAAGTATAGGATCCTATGGTCAATTCACCAATTCTAGTGACTTTTAAGTTATTATAGCACAATGGTCATGTAACTAAACAACTTATAGTCATGAAATATTTATATAAGCTAGCATGCAAACATAGTCCATATCCTAATGGTCATAGCAATATGTTCATACAATCAATGGTCATGAGTTGTAATTAAATGTGATATAAGTTTTATTTCACTAATCAAGTTCATAACTTAGACAACCTTCCTAGTTAAATGGCCAATAACTAGTCCAACGATATATAATTGTCAATTACACATCATTCGGTTCATATAATCAATAGGTTTAAATGTAATCAATAGGTTTAAATGGTCAATAAACCTTAATCACATGAAGATGGTTATCAAGAATATAAACCCTAATCTCATTTAATATGTATAGCATGCATGTTATATATCCTAACCAATGCTAAACTCGAATCAAGAACTAAATCAACACATGTTTATATTAATGAATCAACATCTCCTAGGCAAAAGTTACAGGGATTTAGCCTAGCATGGTATCAAATGTACAACAACAATATGAAGAAGACATGATAAAAGATACCAACCGGTTTACAATCGATGAATCCTTGCTTATAATGAAGACCTTAACTCCTTGTTATGAAAATCACTCTCAATAACATGTAAAAATGATAAATACACGAATATATATATATATATATATATATATATATATATATATATATATATATATTATATATATATATATATATATATATATATATATATATATATATATATATCTGAACTATAGTTTCCTTGCTCTCTATGGTCTGTTCTAAAAGAAGGGGAGAAGGCCTCTATTTATAGTTCCTGTTTCAGACATCATCGCGTCGCGATCCAACATAGGTCGCGTCGCGATCTTTTAAATGCATTCTTTTTGCTAGTGGTCTATGGCCCGACGAGTGGAGCGTAGTAGTTTTGATGATTATGCCCGATCAGTGGAAAATAGTTGGTGAGGCAATCGCGTCGCGATCCCAAGGGTGATCGGGTCGCGATCTTCAGTCAGATGCAATTCCTTGGTCAGCAAAGTGTCACCATCTTGTCAGCATATGGGGTCGCGATCCTTAGTTAGATAGGGTCGCGATATGGCTCCAGTTGAGCTTTTTCGTCTGTTTTACGCTCAAAAATCTCTATATCCAGCTCCTTCACTCCAGCAATGTCATCTCACTTCATTTGATCACTTTTAAGCTCGAATTCAACTCCTTCTTTATCCGCAAAGCTATTTTCCTGAGTTTTGGTAATTTTGGCGTTATAAGTATCTTTTATCTTTAGATAATACCAAAAACACATGTTTAAGCACTCGATATTGCCCGAAATATATTTATAAATTAGGCAATATCAAAATACCCCACACTTGAACTTTGCTTGTCCTCAAGCAAACTACAATTTAGAATCAAGCCACAAATTTACATGTTCAAACAACTTTCCATATGCTATCAATGATCTAGCATTTATTACCGATGTTAAGAATAATGTTTTAAGAATAAATATAGTGGATTATATCTAGTCTTATATCTATATTTATAACTTTTCAAAAATTTATACAAACTCTCTTTCTAGAAATGACAAGTCTTTAGTTTAAAAAATACTCATCTTTACATAACATTGAATACACCCTTTAAAAATTCTTTTACCTCAAAACTTTTTGTCGAGTTTCTCATATTTAGAAATTGATGCTGAACTTGATTTATCAAATTGCGTTGATTATAATAACATTCTCTCGCACCTTTGAAACTCGTGACTTTCTATGGAACTCTTGATTACAAATTTTCAACTCAAGATTGTACAGAGTTTACTAATTCAAATTCCAAAGGCCACTAAGAAAATTCCATGACTTTCGATGACACCCGTGTAACGAGCTTTCGACAATATTATCCCAAACCAGTTGGTTTTAGGTAATAAGGAGTAGAAATGCCCGTAGGCCCCATTTTATGTCTATTGGCTCGAATGTCAAAGGCCACTGATTGAATTTTCCTTCCTGAGTTTCTCTTTTATGGATTTACTTGACTTTTGATTTTCATATCGTAAGATTTCTTGAGAATTTTCTTTTCTCATTTTAAGGCCATTTATTGAGGCTTAGCTTCCTCAATTCAGTAAATTCATACATCTGTAAATAGAGAAACTGACTCAATCTTTTTTGGTAAAAACTCAATTTTTAACAATTGATAAATTTTCAAAAGGGTCTATTTCTTAATTTATGCAAAACATTTTGTAACTACCACCCTAGAAACTTGTCCTCTAAAGAATTTGATTTTGTACAAAAGTTTGAAAAACAAAAATATACGCATAAGATTAAATTTAATCTACGAAATTATTTTCAAAATATTTTTCTTAACAATTAAATATTAACATTTAATTTATTTATTTATTTATTTATTTATTTTTTTAGAAAAGCTGTTTGTAGATCAAATTGGTTTGGTTGATTTTTGCAGTTCGACGCTCTTACCTCACACTTATTTTATACAATAATTTTTATTGTATATAACATTTAAATCAAAAAGGAGTTTTAATTGGAATGGACTCCCCTTGGGTAATGAGCTGTGTTGCTTAAAGGAATTTTTCCACAGAAAGATCTTGCTGAACTGACTGCCAGCGTCTGATTAATACCACATTCTGCATCAATACTTGGAAACATATTAAACACACATGCAATTATAAATAAAGCACACCAAACTTAAATAAAAATTAAAATAATCCCAAAATATTTAAATACACAAAATAAAATAAAATCAATCATCAACGTCATCAAATGCAGAACCTGAAGTACCAGTGCCATCGCCATAGTCCTGCAGATAGTCTGGTGGTACAAACCAAGTGGGGACAGGAGGAACATAAGTCGGGTACGGAATGGATGGCTGGAACCCCTGACTATCGTAGAACTCCTGCATGCTGCGCGATACCCACTGGTCGTGTACCTGTCTCCTCAAAATATCACGCTCTATCCTCTGTATGTCGCGCTCCCTACTCAGATCCATCCTGCTCATCTGCTGGGATAAGTAGCATAAATCAATCTCTGGCTCTGGGTCAGCATGCTGTACTGGAGATCTCTGTCGGCGTCGACGCTGAGCTCTAGGAGCTGGCTCTGGCTGTGGCTGTGGGTCTGGCTGTGGCTGTGGGTCAGGCTGAGCATCCATGTCATGACCCTCTTCAGCAGGGTCATCTGTCAGAATGAATGAAGCACCGTGATCGTCTCGACCGATCACTCTCATCAGCTCCAAGTAGACCCTCTGCATGAGTCGCGGGTCTGACCTCGTGAGTCCCCGCGCGTGAGGAGAAGAGAAAACATCATAAGATCTGGCTAGCCTGGAAATAAAATGCCCACCACTAATGAGGCTCTTCCCCTTCGCTCCCTTTGCCTTCCTGGAAAGGAAAACTGCCAGTGTGTATGGAATATTGAGGCACACACCCTCAGATAGTAGGCACCACAGGTAGAAGACATCGTCAACTGGTACCTTCTCGCCTGCCTTACGGTGATTAACCGTAGTGGCTACGAGTCTATGAAGTAAACGGTGGACAGGGGAGCGGATACGGCTCTCCACTGCTGTGTGTGAGTCACACACCTCATCGGCTAGCAGACGCCAAACATCTACTAAATAGAAGTCCTCGGGCTGGTGTTTGAGGCAAGCCTCAAATAAAGTGGAGAAATTAGGGAAGATAGTTTCCTCCCTCGTGTATAGACCTAGGCGCATCCCTAGCTCCAATACACTACACTCGCGGCTAACTCCTCCCAGCCTGAAGGAGAAAGTAGTCCTATCCGTCAGTTCCTTGTGCTGCTCAAAATGTACAGTGGATAGGAACTCCAGTGTGATCTCTCGGAAGATGGGCTCCTGGAAATGGAAAAGTCTGTCCCAGGCATGACACGTGAAACCGGACGCAGCGTGAATCTTGGTGGTGAAAGGTGCTAGACGGTGGTGTAACCCGACCGTGGCTGCGAAGTCCCAGTCCAGAGAGGGAGGTACATGAATGTCTTTTTTATGAATTTTAGCCAGCTCTCCAAAGTACCGCTGTCGCCTCGTATCGTTAATTGTGGCGGGAAATTTGAGCCACGGATGCGTAGGTAAATCCTCAGGTGGTTGATTTTGTCCTCTTCTTCCTGCCATTTTCCTGTAAAAAAATTAGAATAATAAAAGAGTAGAGAAGTTAGCTTGAAAATAATAAAGAAAAAATCATATTATAGCTTCTGGTCGGAGATCGGGTCGCGATCCTGGCGGATCGGGTCGCGATGGGCTGAAGGAGTCGGGTCGCGATGGGCGGATCGGGTCGCGATCCAGATAAGGATCGGGTCGCGATCTTTAAACGGGTCGGGTCCGTAAGTGTCCGGATCGAAATTTGTTTTGCCTTTCAATATTCAACGATCGGATCGCGATCGATGATGACACCAATGGTAGGGTCGCGATCTATAAACAATATCGAAGAACATCAAGGATCGGGTCGCAATCCAAGAATGTTTTCAATGATAGGGACGCGATAGGTAAACAAGTCCGAATAACATTAAGCATAGGGTCGCGATCTAGGAACACATTCAACGATCGGGTCGCGATCGTTGAAGATCCGACTAGGGTTTGCGATTTTTTTATCAATTTTCAAGCCAAAATATCTCTAACTAATAGGGTTTTGTTCGGAAATCAAATTCTCGGAGGATCTAACAATCTATTGTGCAAATAGCATTTAAAACCGAGAATCAAACAAAACCTAATTTTATTCCAATTTTCACAAAATATCTACCACATTCGTAATGTAAATCGAAAAGGGAGTGAGGAATTACATACCTTTGTTGATGATTTTGATTTCTTAAAAACTGGAAAAATCCTAGATCGCGATTTACCGTAGAGATCGGGGTGCGAAGTTTGTATGTGGGTAAAAGTGAAACCCCAATGAACCGATCTGCTTTTTACCCTTGCTGCTTCGTCGGGTCGCGATCCCATATAGGATCGGGTTGCGATCTATTAAAAACACGGGTTTTGGGCTTTTTCTGTACGCTGAGATCGCGCCCCTATAAGGCTCATGATCGGGTCGCGATCCTTGATCAAAGGCATTTTCTTTTCCTGTTTTTCCTTTGATGATCTTATTATTATTATTATTATTATTATTATTATTATTTTATTTTATTTATTATATATATATATATATATATATATATATATATTTATCAACACATGAAAGACAAAAATAAATCATACCAATCAATAATCTCGGGTTGCCTCCCGGAAGCGCTTCTTTTTCATAGATTTGGAGTCTTTTTAGCAGGACTCCATTCCCCTCTAAGGTTCTACTGTTTGGAGTGGGATGTCTTCGCGTTCGTTCTTGTTTTGAACGCCTTCTTCATACCTTTTTAACCTGTGCCCGTTCACTTTGAAACTTCCTCCACCTTCCTTGAAAAGATCCACAGCCCCGTGTGGATACACTTCTTTGATTGTGAACGGACCATACCATCGTGTCTTCAGCTTTCCAGGGAAAAGTCTTAAGCGTGAATTGTAAAGTAAGACTTTGTCCCCTGGTTGGAAATCTTTGTTTCCTTTTAACCTTGAATCGTGCCACCTTTTGATTTTTTCTTTGTAAATCGCTGAGTTTTCGTAAGCGTCATTTCTTAGTTCATTTAGCTCGTTTAATTGACACAAACGGTTAGTACTGACAAGATTAAAGTCCAAGTTACACGTTTTTAAGGCCCAGAATGCCTTGTGTTCAACCTCTACTAGGAGGTGACAAGCTTTTCCGTACACCAATCTGTATGGGGTAGTGCCAATTGGTGTTTTGAAAGCGGTTCGAAAAGCCCAGAGTGCATCGTCAAGCTTTTCTGACCAGTCCTCTCGGCTACTTCCCATGGATCTTTCTAAAATGCGTTTTAAGACTCGATTTGTGATCTCTGTTTGACCACTTGATTGCGGGTGATATGGTGTGGATATTCGATGGGTTACCCCATACTTATTTAAAGCATTCTCCATTTGTTTGTTGCAAAAATGAGTACCCCTAACGCTTATAAGAGCTTTAGGGACACCGAAACGTGCAAAAATGGTTTTCAGAAATTTAACCACACCTCGAGCATCATTTGTTGGTAAAGCTTTTGCTTCAGCCCACTTTGATACGTAATCCACCGCAACCAATATATATTTATTTCCGTGGGAATTAGGAAAAGGTCCCATAAAGTCAATACCCCATACATCGAAAATTTCACATACCTGGATAGAATGCAATGGCATTTCATTTTTGGACGAGATATTACCCGCTCGCTGACACGGATCGCATGTCTTGACGAAATTTGTTGCGTCTTTGAAGATAGTGGGCCAATAAAAGCCCGCTTCAAACACCTTTCGTGCGGTGTAATTTGCTCCGTGATGTCCACCTGTAGGTCCTTGATGGCATTGCTTGAGTATATCTTCTATCTCTTTCCCGTGTACGCACCTCCGTATGATGTTATGCGGACATGAGCGAAAAAGGTATGGTTCATCCCACAGGTAGTACTTAATATCGGCAAAGAACTTTTTCTTTTGTTGGTGAGTAAGCCCTTTGACAAGCACTTTGGCTGCAAGATAGTTTACAATATCCGCATTCCAGGGGGTCTCCATATCAACATGAATTGACATTACATGTTCTTCAGGGAAGGAGTCGTTCACTTCCTTTTCTTCCCTCGCCTTTTGCTCCGGATTTTCCAGTCTTGACAAATGATCAGCTGCCAAATTCTCAGATCCTTTCTTGTCTTGAATTTCTATATCAAATTCTTGTAACAACAAGACCCAACGAATCAAACGGGGTTTGGCATCTTGCTTGTTGAACATGTACTTGATTGCAGAGTGATCTGTGTAGACAACGGTTTTTGATAAAATTAGATAAGGTCTGAATTTATCAAAAGCATACACTACTGCCAGGAGTTCTTTTTCAGTCGTTGTGTAGTTTTCTTGGGCAGGATTCAGAGTTTTGCTGATGTAGTAGATTGGCTTGAATTTCTTGTCGATTCTTTGGCCTAGGACGGCTCCCAACGTGATATCACTTGCGTCTGTCATCAGTTCGAAAGGTAGGTTCCAGTCTGGGCCGACCATGATCGGGGCAGTAGTCAATTTAAGCTTCAAAAATTCAAAAGCATTAACACATTCATTATTAAAATCAAATTTTACATCATTTTGTAACAGTTGTGTTAAAGGTTTGGTTATTTTTGAGAAATCTTTTATAAATCTCCGGTAAAAACCGGCATGTCCCAAGAAGCTTCTGACTCCTTTTACGTTGGTCGTTGGTGGAAGTTTAGAAATGACTTCAACTTTTGCCTTGTCGACTTCAATCGCATGTCTTGACACTTTGTGTCCCAAAACTACTCCTTCTTTCACCATGAAGTGGCATTTCTCCCAGTTGAGCACTAGATTGGTTTCTTCACATCTTTTAAGCATTTTGTCTAGATTAGACAAACATTCTGTAAATGAGTTACCAAATAGTGAGAAGTCATCCATGAAGACCTCCATTGAGTTTTCCATCATGTCATGGAAGATTGCCGAGACACATCTTTGAAAACTGGCTGGAGCATTGCATAGACCAAAAGGCATTCTTCGGTACGCAAAGATTCCTAAAGGGCATGTAAACTCGTTTTGTCTTGATCTTCTGGGTCAATCGGAATTTGAAAGTAAGCTGAAAAACCATCAAAAAAACAGTAATAGGCTTTTCCTGATAATCGTTCCAGCATTTGATCGATGAAGGGAAGAGGAAAATGGTCTTTTCGTGTTGCATCGTTTAATTTGAGATAATCGATGCACACCCGCCATCTTGTCACTGTTCTGGTAGGTATAACTTCATTCTTCTCATTGGTGATGACTGTTATTCCTCCCTTCTTTGGAACGACATGGATTGGGCTGACCCATTTGCTGTTAGAAATCGGGTAGATGATACCAGCATCGAGCAGCTTCATGATCTCTTTATCAACCACGTCTTGCATTTTTGGATTAAGCCTTCTTTGGTGCTGTGCTGATGGTTTTGAATCTTCTTCCATCAGTATCTTATGAGAACAGATGGTTGGGCTTATTCCTTTTATGTCAGAGATGCTCCAAGCGATGGCATCTTTTCTCTTTTTTAGAACTTTCATGAGTTCTCCTTTCTCTTCTTGGCTTAATTCAGATGAAATGACAACCGGGTATTCCTTGGTGTCAGTCAAAAATGCATACTCCAAATGGTTTGGAAGTATCTTCAAGTCCGGGATGTTCTGGTTCCTAGGAGATTTTTGCTTTGGTAGTACCGTTTCTTCTTGGTTAGCGAAATGTGGTTCATTTTTCAAGAGTTCTTCCAGCTCCTTCAGATCCTTTTCTGGATCGAATGATTTCTCAGCAAGTTGTATTTCATGACTATAATCTTCTTCCTGTATGGCTCTGGCTTCTTCTTCCAATATTAAATCGAAGGTGTCGATATGGAAGACTGTGTCATCACTCATCGTTGAGTGTTTGATCGTGTGATCCATGCCAAAGGTGATGGCTTCAGTGCCCACCCGAATGGTTAATTTAGTGTCATGAACATCTATCAAAGCTCTTGTTATGGCTAAGAAAGGTCTTCCAAGAAGAATAGGGACTTCATCATCTTCCTCCATATCCAGTATGACAAAATCTACAGGAAAAACAAACTTGTCAACTTTTACCAGAAGGTCTTCTACTATCCCTCTTGGATATGTAACCGCCTTGTTAGCAAGATTAATTGCCATTCGAACTGGTTTTGGTTCTGGTAAATTTAGTTTCTTGTAGAAAGAATATGGCATTAAATTGATGCTCGCACCTAAGTCTGCCAAACCATAGCTGCTGGCATGGTTTCCAAAGGTGCAAGGAAGATGTAAACCGCCTGGATCTCCCACTTTTTCTGGTAGGTTCTTCATCATTGATGCGTAACATTTTTCACTTAATGTTACCAGTGACACCTCTTCCATTTTCTTTCGGTTAGTTACGAGGTCTTTGAGGAATTTGGCATATTTTGGCATTTGTGTTATTGCATCAATGAATGGAATGTTGATGCTCAGCTGCTTCAAGTGCTCAAGAAATTTCTTGAATTCTTTATCCTCCTTCTCCTTCTTCAACCGTTGAGGGAATGGAATGGTCGGTTGGTGTGGTTGAGGTGAAGCTGTTTCTTTTGTTCCTCCATCCTTAGTGCTCCCCGGATCTTTTCCAGCTTTATCTTTTTGTGTTTCAGGAGTTAAGTTGATGGCTTCTTCAATGACTGCTGGTGGGATGATTTTTCCGCTTCTGGTTGTGATGGCTTTAGCCTGTGCTCGTGGGTTTGGTTCGGTGTTGGTAGGAAGTGTTCCTGGTAGTCTTTCTTGTAACACTTTTGAAATTTGGCCAATTTGGTTCTCTATGTTTTGGATAGAGGCGGCTTGATTTCTTAGTTGAAATTCAGTTGCTGTGTGTCTCTTTTCTGACCCTTCCATGAATTTACCCAATATGTCTTCCAAGTTTGGTTTCTTCTCTTGGTTATGTTGTGGGTTAAATCCTGGTGGTGGCTGTTTTTGTTGATTATAGGTATTTTGCTGGCGTTCAAATGGTGGTTGTTGCCTTTGTTGCTGGTTGTAGAAATCATTTCCTCCTCGCCAGTTGTTTCTACGTATCGGGAAGTCAAATCTGTCTCCAGATAAGTAACAAGCTTCTGCTTTCTTATTACCATCTTCATCGTATGGACAGTCTTTCTGTAAGTGAGGACCGCTGCAATTGTCACAGCCTACCGTTATTGCATGGATATTTTGAGTCATCTTTTTTAGATCTCTCCCAAATTGATCCAATCGGTTGTGAATAGCGGACATTCCTTCCACTGCCTCTTCTTTTAACTTTCTTTGGCATGATGGATCTCTTGAGGAATGGTAATGGTGAGAGTGTTTTGCCAGTTCCTCAATTCGTTCATAAGCCTCGGTAGCGGTTAAGTTGATGAGGGGTCCTCTCCCGTCTAGTAGTTGTCTTGTTTGTGTGTTGATGCAGTCGTAGAACTTCTGAATTTTTTGGTGTTTGTCCATGTCGTGTTGTGGACAATCCTGAATCAATTCTTTGAATCGACTCCACGCTTGGTACAAAGTTTCATCTTCGTCTTGGAGAAAGTTCTGAATCTTTGCTTTCAGTTTATTTATTTTGGACGGTGGAGTGTATTCTTCTATGAAGTCCTGTTTCAGTCCGTTCCATGTAGTGATGGAACCTGGAGGCAGTCTTTTCAACCATTTCTTTGCTCCTTCGCGTAATGTCATCGGGAAGATTCGTAGCATTATCGCGTCTGAGGAAATTCCTGGAATGTTGAAACAATCAGTTATTTCTGTGACTTGCTCGATGTGTTCGACTGGATCTTCTTCTTCTGTTCCTTTGAAAGTAATGCCCTTAAGAGCTGAAAGGTAATGGCCTTTAAGCTCAAAATTTGCATTTTCCGGTATCTTGGGCCGTACAAGACTTGGTCATGTTCCGTCTCGTGCTCTGTTGTAATATGCTTTCAAAGTTGGTTCTTGCTCGTTTACTGGGATGTCCATTTCTTGTCTAGGTTTTTCTTTCGGAAAATGCTTCTTCTTATTCTTCTCCTTGCGTTAAACTCACGTTCTGGTTCGTTCAGTGCAGGTATGATATTCGGTTGTGAACTTCGGGTCATACACCGTACACAAGAATTAGAAGAAACTACACTCAAGTTGGTTGCACCCCCCTTTTTTTTAATATAAAAATAAAAAAAATAAAAATTTGAAACCTTTCTAAACCTTTATGTAATCAATTAGTTATAAAAAACTGAATATCTTATCAAATATACTATAATGCGTTGACTATCAAATAAAGACCGGCCAGGCAGGACAGTAAGGAGGCAGGACTCTTTCGGTCAATGACCTTTCGAAAATCCAACAACCAGACCAAATCTGTCTATTCTGACACCGTTCTCTTAAGTAGAATTACTAGCATTATAGTTGGACCGATAATCAATTTAGTTTGACATAACTGAATAAATTGCAAGCAGGTCTTGAAATTATTTAGCAAAGAAACAAGAGAAGCATATGAAAGATTTGAATCAACTTGAAATTTCAACTTCCCACGGTAAAAACCGTAAAAAGGATCGATTGATTAACAATTGTAAACAATAAAATTAATTGAATAACTCCCCAGCAACGGCGCCAAAAACTTGTTGTCGTCAAAACAACTCACTTGTAGTTGTTATGTCATTTAAGTCTTAATCCATTTATTTACCTTATTATTTGACTATTAGACTTACGAGCAACCATTACTCGATCATTTAATAGTATAGTTTTGGTAAGTAAAGGTATCGAATTTCCACAGGGAGTTGTTAACTAACTTAGAGTTTGCAATTCTTAATCAAACAGTTTTAGGGCGAGTTTTAGTGAAAACTCGTAAAACCAAGTTTTGGAATATTTATAAAAGAGATAAACTAAAGATATGCTATGGTTGTAATAACACAACAATAGAGATATGGTATGATCAAATAATAACAAAGCAAACTTTCACCTAGGATTTGTTGATTCATATAAACTTAGGTTGACTAGTTTTTGATTATGTGCAATGAGTTTAAATAGGTTGCATTAAGTATAGGATCCTATGGTCAATTCACCAATTCTAGTGACTTTTAAGTTATTATAGCACAATGGTCATGTAACTAAACAACTTATAGTCATGAAATATTTATATAAGCTAGCATGCAAACATAGTCCATATCCTAATGGTCATAGCAATATGTTCATACAATCAATGGTCATGAGTTGTAATTAAATGTGATATAAGTTTTATTTCACTAATCAAGTTCATAACTTAGACAACCTTCCTAGTTAAATGGCCAATAACTAGTCCAACGATATATAATTGTCAATTACACATCATTCGGTTCATATAATCAATAGGTTTAAATGGTCAATAAACCTTAATCACATGAAGATGGTTATCAAGAATATAAACCCTAATCTCATTTAATATGTATAGCATGCAAGTTATATATCCTAACCAATGTTAAACTCGAATCAAGAACTAAATCAACACATGTTTATATTAATGAATCAACATCTCCTAGGCAAAAGTTACAGGGATTTAGCCTAGCATGGTATCAAATGTACAACAACAATATGAAGAAGACATGATAAAAGATACCAACCGGTTTACAATCGATGAATCCTTGCTTATAATGAAGACCTTAACTCCTTCTTGTTATGAAAATCACTCTCAATAACATGTAAAAATGATAAATACACGAATATATATCTGAACTATAGTTTCCTTGCTCTCTATGGTCTATTCTAAAAGAAGAGGAGAAGGCCTCTATTTATAGTTCCTGTTTCAGACATCATTGCGTCACGATCCAACATAGGTCGCGTCGCGATCTTTTAAATGCATTCTTTTTGCTAGTGGTGTATGGCCCGACGAGTGGAGCGTAGTAGTTTTGATGATTATGCCCGATCATTGGAAAATAGTTGGTGAGGCAATCGCGTCGCGATCCCAAGGGTGATCGGGTCGCGATCTTCAGTCAGATGCGATTCCTTGGTCAGCAAAGTGTCACCATCTTGTCAGCATATGGGGTCGCGATATGGCTCCAGTTGAGCTTTTTCGTCTGTTTTACGCTCAAAAATCTCTATATCCAGCTCCTTCACTCCAACAATGTCATCTCACTTCATTTGATCACTTTTAAGCTCGAATTCAGCTCCTTCTTTATCCGCAAAGCTATTTTCCTGAGTTTTGGTAATTTTGGCGTTATAAGTATCTTTTATCTTTAGATAATACCAAAAACACATGTTTAAGCACTCGATATTGCCCGAAATATATGTATAAATTAGGCAATATCAACATCTCGTAATTACTACGACGCGCGCCGTGCCATCATGCGCCGCAGTCATCCGCAACACACAAATTTCATATTTTAGTTGTTTGTTTCTGTTTGCATTTAATGTGTTTGTGAGTGATTCATGTAATACCCAAATGGAGAATCTCTAGAGGAGTTGTTTCAGGCAAGTGTGGGGTCATTATGCCCCCTCCACTTGCCATGATCACCGACGTATTTTACTGTTGCGCCACAACTCCTGGAATTTGAAGCGTGAAATGTTCGTGTTTTTGTAACCTGTGACAACCGAGTTCTATCAAGCAGTCAACCGTTTAAGGGGTAACTCTTTCTCCCTTGTTTTGAAATAATTTTGTACAACGGGGACGTTGTACGGTTTTAAGTGTGGGGTGTGGACGGTCGAAAGAGTATTTTTTGAAATTTTTGCGGGAAATGATCAATTTTTAAAAAAATTTAGCAAATTTTCAAAATTTTTAAAAGATTGTAATTTTGAAACGAATAGTTTGTGAATGTTATAGCTTTGGTATTTTTCAAGAAATACTATTTAGTTGTTATCATGCTATGAGTTTAGTCAAATATGTTGAGTTTTAGGAGTTATAAGATTGGAGTATTTTAGGATTTGAATTTAGGAAGTGACTGTCAATCAGTGGCATTTGTTGTTCGAGCCGGTAAGCTTAAAATGGGTGGGACTTGTGCACCTTGCCAGCTAAGATCGTCTGGTCTGGGATGGTATTTCTGAAAGCTCGTTACACGGACAACATCGAAAGTCATGGATACTCTTTTAATGGCCTTTAGAATCTGAATGAGTACGTACACTTCATTGTGGACAGAAAATTTGTAATCAAGGGTTCTTTAGAAAGTCATGAATTCCAAAGAATATTCTGGTTATGTTTTCACAAACTATTTCAATTTAACTCCTGAGGCAATAAGCTTTGAAATTGAACACGTTCAAAAATTGTTTGAGTCTTAGCTAAAATCTGTTAAAAACTCTCTTGCTTGGGGACAAGCAAGGCACAAGTGTGGGGTGTTTGACAACGCCTAGTAATATCAAGTATTTTAGTCGTTTTTTAGCCCTATTCTTGGTGAAAATATATCATATATGCCTTGGTATTCTCACTTTTTGTGTCAGTGCTTGTTTGCAAAGAAAAGTTACAATCAGGGGTTAAACGCATGGAAAATGAAGAGGTTTTGAAGATAAAATCAATTTCAGTCGTCTGAACAATCGCGCCGTGGATTGCACACGTGCGCGACGCGCCAAGTCAAAGAGATGAGGCGGTGGAAGAATTTAAACTGCGAGAAAACGGGGATAAGGCACTACGCGCGCCGCGGTTATCAGCTCTGCGCGGCACGGTTTGCTATTTTCCACAACTATAAATAGAGACTTCTAGGTCGAATTTCGGAGGCGAAGATCAGACCCTAAGGTGGACTTACGGCTACTTTGACTCAAGTTTCAAGATTTTAGCAGCCCATTGTGGTATTTTTATGTTTTCACTTTACTTTTAGTTTTAGTTTAGTTGTTTAAAGCTTGTAGCTTAGTTTTTTTGGGTGTGACAACCATTAGCATTAGGTTAAAGTTTCTGAAATTTCATTGTTACTATTTTGGATGTTCTGGATCTGAAGTTTATGCAAGTAATCATTCGGTTCCATGTCTATTGATGTTTTCGGTATTTTGGTATTTGAATGCTTTTGGATTGATCTTTATTGTTTCTGATTTTGAATCTGATTTCTGATTTCAGTAAGCAATCTAGGTTAGGTTTGAGTTTAAGTTTCATTTAGTTTATCCTTTGTTTTGGATTTGGTTTGAAATTGTGTTTTTGGATTGTTTTTGGGAAAGTAGAAGTTAGTTCCTCCGGCTGTAGGGTGACACTACAGTTGGCAAGCTATCATCTTATCTTGACCACGAAACTCCTGTGGATCGACCCTGACTACCACTGTACTAGTGAGAGTGAGGTTTTATTATTTTTGACTGCACGACAACCAAGGCGTGTCAGTATGTCACCCAGATCATAACTACTTATGACGGTGACCAATACTACTGGTCAAGAGAAGAGTATGTCAGTTTTAACAGGAATCCGATTCCTGGTCAAGGCCTAGTGACGACTTAAAGGTTCTTTCAATTGGCTAATCCTGAACTCATTCAGGATTATTCTTACTTTCACTGTTTCCTTAGAATATGAGTCCTTTCCAAAATAACTCTTCTTTCACAGTTATAGTCGGGATAGCCAACGAAACGACATTGCTGATCAGGTACAGGCTAGTCATGAGGTTCGGACGAACGCTACATGACCCTGGACTTTCTATGTACAAGTGGGACAATCCCAACTTTACATTTCAGACAGTGTCTGCAAAACCTACTTAGTCTAAGATGTGGTCGGAATATGGTTTCTATGACTGGTTGAATATTCAATTCATCAAAAAATTAATTGGAAGTGTATCTTATACATCGAAGATCGAACTATTTCGACCAATGCTCCATCATCTTCCATAAGACACATTATAACCATTAATGTTATTGGAAGAGAATAAACTATGAAACATTTTCTCAGTTTATGTTGTCACTCAGGTTCTGTTGATCTTATACTTCCTTTGAAGTCCTTGAACAGTTCAAGGTTTCAATCAATCACTTATTCTGATAAGCGAAGCCATATTTGTCAAACTAATTGGAAAATTATTATAAAGTATAACTAATTGTGTTTTGTTCCAAGACTCGAGCAATACATAGTAACTAGTGTGTCCATTGCTCATCTTAATGCCCTTTACATCTCTATGTAAATTTATGACTTTGTTAATTTTGTTCAATATATACAATCATCACCTGACTCTAAGTCAACTGATTCCAAAATCCTATCCATTGGATCTTTGGGTGATTCATTTCTTGCCACAGATGATTTTATTTAGAACTCAATTCATCATGTGACTCTAAGTCAAATTATTCCAAAGTCCTGTCTAACTGGACCTTTGGTTGAATTGATCCTTATAAAATTTACTTTAACAATCATAGAGGACACAATTCATGAATCCAAACACTTTAGATGTATCAACATTTAAGTTATTACCATTCATGCAATTAACACACTCATACAACATTTCAAGGATAATTTAAACAAACACGTATTAAAAGAAAATCAACCCTTTTATTAAAATCAAAATATCCTCGAACAATGTACTATATGACAGACAATGTTGCACGCATCTAGTAAGCGAATAACAAGATCATAATATCTAACTAAACTTCAAAACTACATGAGCTGGAGATCACATCATGTATCAAGGAATTATGGACTGTATCCGATCCTATGGATTCCCAGTTTGAGACATCTTAGAACATGTCCAGACGATCTGGATCATCTCTTGCTGCGTCTCCTCACTGGACTCAATCCAGAAGTAGCCAAATCAGTGGAACTATGCCTCTCAATGAGTGACTCATATAAAGTCAACATTGAACGCATTTCCATTAGAGTGTTTTTCTGGTTTCCCTTTCTATACGTCTGAATAAACAGATCGTACCTTCTAGTCAGTGAGGCGAGTATGATGTTAACACTCATCTCCTGATTAAATGGGTGACCAAGTTTGTACAATTTGTCTATGTATCCTTCAATCTTGAGAATATGCGAATCGATGCTACTTCCTTCTTTTAGCTTGCACTATGCAAGTCTTTTGAAGATCCTAGCTCGTTCCTCTTCAACCGGTTCTTGGAACGTTTCCTCAACCAGTTGTATTAACTCATATGGCCCTAGGAATTCAAAATCCCTACGGAACTCGGGGTCAATGGTCAATAGCATGAGATTACGAACTTCCTCGGATTCATCAATTAAGAAGTCATGCTCATCATAAAATCTATGAGTGATGACATGTTTCGGTGGAACGGGGAGCGGATACTCAATGAGATCTAGCTTGCGAGCAATACAAGAACCAGTCTCCAATTGCGAAGCCATTCCTTATAGTTCAGGCCAGTCAGCCTTTCCATATTTAACAGGTGCTTTCTGAGGCTCTCAGAAATGGGTGAAGGATGAGAATTGACACTATATTTAGACATATATAAATTAAACATAATTTATTAGTTTAATTAATCCTTTTAAATAATTACCCAATTTATTATTTAACAAGCCTAGGATCCAAAATACCCCAACTATGGTGTGAAGAGGGATGTCGTAATCACAACATAATGGTCATTAAGGTAGATAAACATTTATCAATTTCATCTTATGAAATTCCTAGATCTGTGAGATTCATTGAACTGTTCAATGGCATGTTTAATCTCGGATATGCTCTACTGTTTGTGACTTGGATGCCGAGGATCACAAACTAGATGTGAATAACCATGCAAATTAGCTTGGTACTCTCAAAGTCAATTATCATCTCTAATTGATGTGCTGGTAAACCACACACGCTCCATCAACAATGATAAAATTGAGAAACCCATTGCAACTCTTTATGAGCCCCTATTAGTGTGTCGGTAAACCACACACGCTCCACTAATGTCTTATAAAGTGCAATGTGCAATTTCATGGATTAGCATCTATTCACATTTTTCCTAAAGTAACTATATTGGGATTTTATGAAATTGTTCTAGTACTTTGATTAATAACATTATCCTTTTAGTGAGATTAAGCGGTCCTATCAAACCCGTTCGGCTAACGACCCTCCACTGATCAAGAGAGCGGTGGGTGAGAATGGACACCCATTAAACCGCCATTTTATAGGCAGTCTCCTTATAGATCAGCTTCGTGAATGAGGCCTACTATTGATTTGACTAACCAATTTTATATTATACATATAATATTAACTTTTAATTATAATATATATAAGATGTATTTTAAGCCTTTAAAATATTTCTGGTTTATCTATTTAATTTTCGAAAAATTAACTATTAATTTTAAAATTAAATTTAAACCTTTAAATGATTTAATTTATCTTTTAATTAAACAATTAATTAAATTAATTAAATCTAGATAGGCATCACAAATTAATCAAATTAATTTAATCCTATCTTAAAACCCTAAATCTCGAAAATAGCAATTAAGTGGGTTTAAGGTTTCCATTTATTAAATAATCACAATTACCAAAAATAGAAAACCTTCTAAACCCTAGCACAAGAAATCACAGATAGAGGGGGGGAGGCTAGGGTTTCGAAAACCCTAGCACTAATTTTGATTAAGCCTTCTTTTAGGATTTAGTTTCTATAAACCCTAAATCTAAGGATAACAATTATAGCAATTCAATTAGAAAACAGCCAAACCTGGCTCTGATACCACGGAAAGGTTTTCTGCAAATCTATGAACTGAAACCCTAAGTTCACATACAACCTAGATTGGATCTATGTTTTCTATCTTTAAACATATAATAAAATCCCTAAAGGCCAACAGAAAATTTCTAAACAAAATAATTAAGAAAACTAACCTTTAGTTTCATCTTGAAGCTAGCAGCACAAGTGTCCTGCCTCAAATGAGATCACACCCAATGAGCAAGAGGTAGGGGACGGAATCCAGAAAGGGAGGAGAGATCAAAAGTGGTATAGGATTTCGGGTTAGCAGGGAGCTCTATTTATAGCCTCCAGGTGGTGATAGTCAAAACCCTAAACAATCCCAAATCTGGATAAGCCTTTTATCATTTGGACCAAGCCTTTAAAATCCTTTTAGGGTTTCGAAATTAAGAGTATCCCTACTCATAATTTCGCCACCTATAGATTCATCTGGCCAATTATTATTCAACTATTGAATAATTACAAAACCAGTCCCTACACCTTTAATTAATTAAATTAATCACTAAATTAATTCCAATTAATTCTAGATTAATTTCTAATTAATTAATATAGTTTCTAATTAATATATTATTACTATAATATATTAATAAACTATTTATTATATTTATATTGATTTATTAATCATATAATAAATCAATCTTTCTCTCTCTTGGAATTTCTGCCAAACCTCTAGCTATAAGGGCAACCCAAATGGACTTTGCTTCTATTAATAAGATAAATACAAATTATAAGTCATGGGTTAGATATATATATATATATATATATATATATATATATATATATATATATATATATATATATATATATATATATATATATATATATATATATATATATATATATATATATATATACGAATTCTAAATATTATTGTGTGACTGCAGGATCGAATACGGTCCATTGATTTCACAAGGTTAAAATAGGTATTTTATCTGATTTCAAATTTAGAAATAGGGATTGGTATATTGGAAACTTGGGATTTGATTTGATTATCGTAACCGATATATTACCATTGTAAATACAAATTAAATTGTAGATTCAATCGTATCTTGGAAAGTTCCGATTAAATGATTGTAGTCGGATTGAATATGTCGATTGTCTGATATTGTTATCTTATAGTTCAATTCGTTTATTCAAATTGTTAGGATCGAACAATTTTTAAGTTTTTCTCGGATTGCAGTATCCGTTCGTTGTGTATTTTCCGGATGCAATATATGTTTTTTTTTCAATTTGAAAGGGTGGAAAAAACCGGTGGTATTGTGTAATGACATCTGTGTGTATAATACGATTTTTGTTGGATTAGGTGTCTAAGCCCATAAATATAATTGATATATACTTGAATTGATGGTAGCATAGCCCTTTTGGGCTGTTTTCACTAGTCCAAATAGAATTAAGGTTAATTGTGAGAGAGAGAGAGAGAGAGAGAGAGAGAGAGAGAGAGAGAGAGAGAGAGAGAAATAAATGGTTTATTAATTTATTATATGACGATAAATTAATTAGAAACTGGTTTGGAATTAATTAGAATTAATTGGAACTAATTTGAATTAATGAAAAGTGCAGGGGTTGAATTGTACTTGTTCAATAGTTGAGCAATGGATAATGTAGGGAGATAATGTTGGACGAAATTAAGGGGATATGAACCTTAATTTCACCAACTATATATGGCAACTAAAGGTTTTTAATTTAATGATAAAAGGTTTATCCGGTTTAAATTAAAATAAGACTTATCTCCAAGGTTTATCATTAATCACCATTGAGGCTATAAATACCCCTCCTTGGCATCACATTTTCTGCGCCAATTCAGAGTAGACATTCCTCTGGGTTTTTCTCTTCTCTTTCAAGCGGAATCTATAATCATTCTCTAAGGTTTTGTAGCGAGCTTTTCTTATTAACCTAATTGTTTGGACTTTTGGGTGTGAACCATTAGAGGCACGGCATTTGTGGTGCTTGCTTCCAAGAGATCTACAAAGAAGGAATCTTGTTATGTACTACAATAACAATAATGTATGTAATCATATACTCTTTTCTTAGGTATAGGTTCAATAATGAAAGCATAGATCCTTTAAGTTGCTTGTGAACTTAAGAGTTTTAAGTTTATTTTGTTTTACCTAAATCATATCAATTTTATCATTAGGAAGCATTATCAGAGAATGGGTGGTAATATGTATAATAGTTTCGAAAGTCAATTCCTCCGAGAATATTTAGTTTTCAAAGTATACGTAAAGTTAATTATTTGAATAGCCAAATCTCACATTATATGTTGTTTTCAAAGTCAATTATTCAAGAATGTGTATAGTCGGAATCAACATATGTATATGAAAAGTAGATTCTTCGAGAATATTTAGTTTTCAAAGTCTTAGTATGACTAAAAGTTAACAAATTCTCAGATAACTATTTATTTATAACATTCATAGGATATTTGGCTTATGGAGAATTGGAATTATATTATGAGAATTTTAAAGACTAACAGTTATCCTAGTCTGATTAATAGTTATCCTAGCATGACCAACAATGAATATGCTCCTAAAACATTACTACAGTTCTGTATAATTTTTCAAAATTCATTACTTCCTCTCAAATATATACACAAAAAATTATTCAAACTTGTATTTATTTAAATCTATTTATGTAGTCCTAATTCTCAGAGAATTACTTGAAATATTTTTACATGAGACTCGAGTCTCATATCCATACTGTATAAAATTTTCAAGCGGGTAACGTACACAACCATTCTTACCAAATGGTTATTGTGATATTTGTATACGAAATTTGAATTCTTCGAGAATATGTACTTCTCAACGTCTTAATAAAACTAACAATTAACATATTCTCCCAAAAATATGCATTTAGAACATTCATAGAATGAATGTGAAGAATATGTCTTCAAATTGACCAAGTAAACCAAAAGGCTGCTTAATGCCCATGTGAACAAAAGAGTTTCCAACATTGGCATGCAGAAAGTTTCAACACATGAGCCATTTTCTTTAAATGGCATGCAGAATTTTTGTTCATAAGAAATTTCTTCTAAAATGGCATGTAACCAAAATCTTATAAATAGGATAGAAAACCATCTCAAAATACCAACACCAAAACATCTCAATCTTCTCTTCTTGTTAATACATAAGAGTTTTATAAACTCTTTGTATTTTTTATATTCTCCAAATGTTTTGTAAACACCGCACAATATAGTGAATTGGTTCTCGGCTTCCTCCGCCCGTGGTTTTTCCCGATTTGGGTTTTCCACGTAAATCCTCGTGTCTCTATTTTATTTACTTCATTCGTATTTCGTTGTGATTATTATTGTTTGATAATTTTGATCCCATTCCGCATTGAGCTAATATTGTCTAAAGTCAATTCGGATCCGTCGTATTTTACAACAATTGGTATCAGAGCATCCGGGTTTTGATATTAGCTTGTTGGGATCATTTTATCAAGTAATAAATCATGTCTTCAGTGAAATACGATATTCCGCTGCTGGATCGGAATACCCGATTTCCGCTGTGGCAAGTAAAGATGAGAGATATTCTCATACAGATGGATTTACATAAGGCGCTCTTGGGCTTCGAAAGGATGCCCAATACATGGACCGAAGAAGAAAAGGAGATGAAAGATCTGAAGGCTTTATCTCAAATTCGTTTGCATTTGTCAAACGATGTTTTACAAGATGTTCTAAAAGAAACGTCGGCGGCTTCTTTGTGGCTGAAGTTCGAACAGTTATTGATGACAAAGAGCTTACCGAACAAGTTGCATCTAAAGCAACGGTTGTTCAATCTCAAGATGTTAGAAGGAGGCTCATTAGCTGAACATTTGTCCACATTCAAAGAGTTAATAAATAACTTAGAGAATATGGATGTTCAATATGAAGACGAAGACTTAGCTTTATTTTTGCTGTCATCGTTGCCCGAATCCTATTGCCATTTTCGTGATACGATCATCTACAGTCGTGACACTCTTATTTTAGATGAAGTCTTTACAGCTTTGGATTCTAAAGAGAAGATGAAATATATTACCGGTGGTGGTTCAGATGATGCTAAAGCCGAAGGTTTAAATGCCAGAGGAAGAACAACAGAGAGAAGTAGAACTTCTCAATCTTCCAACAGAACCAGATCCAAATCTAAAGGCAAACGAAAGTTTTGCAACTATTGTCACAAGAAGGGACATGTGCTTGAAGAATGTTTCAAGTTGAAGAATAAAGAAAAAGAGAAGGCGGCAGCAAATGGTAAACAAGCTAGCACTTCGGGTGAAGCCGATGTAGCAGAGGTCGAATGTATTGGAGAACTCTTGATAGTTTATTCAGATAAACTGGATTCCACTGGTGATTGGATACTCGACTCTGGTTGTACTTTTCATATGTTTCACAACAAAAGTTGGTTTTACACATTTGAAAAGGTTAACCAGGGCTATGTGTTGATGGGTAACAATACTACATGTCCAGTTCTTGGATATGGTTCAGTCAGAATCTGTATGTTTGATGGCGTTATCCGAACCATTGGGGATATTAGATATGTCCCTGACCTTAGAAGAAACTTGTTATCTCTCAGTTCCTTTGATAAAAAGGGATACTAGTTTGCCGGTAAAGGTGGAGTTCTCAGGGTGTTCAAAGATGGTTCTGACAAATTGAGAGCCAGTCGAAAAACCTCAGACCTCTACTTTCTTGACGGGCAAACAATTTCGAGTGATGCTGCTGTTGTTTCAAAGTCTCTTTCTGATCCAGATCGGTCCCGTCTTTGGCACCTTCGACTCGGCCATATGAGTTTTCAAGGCATGTCAGAATTGAGTCGAAGAGTTTTACTTGGTCAACAAAAGATTGTTGATTTGGAGTTTTGTGAAGACTGTGTATATGGCAAGGCAAAACGAGTGAGGTTTGCAAGTGGTATCCATATAACGAAAGGACCACTCGACTATGTCCACTCGGATTTATGGGGACCAGCTCGAGTTGCTTCTAAAGGTGGAGCTAACTATATGCTCACTATCATTGACGATTTCTCCAGGAAGGTATGGTGTTTCTTCTTAAAACATAAGGGAGACGTTTTCTCTACCTTCAGAGACTGGAAAGTTCAGGTTGAAAAGCAGTCAGGATTGGTGGTAAACTATCTTCGTACGGATAATGGACTAGAGTTTTGCTCAGAAGAGTTTAATGCCTATTGTCGAATGGAAGGCATTACTCGACATCGCACGGTAGTCCATACGCCTCAACAAAATGGTGTAGCTGAAAGGATGAATCGCACCATTATGGAGAAGGTCCGATGTATGCTTTCAAATTTCAAATTGCCAAAGTCCTTTTGGGCGGAGGCTGCTTCTACTGCTTCCTATGTTATCAACCGATCACCGTCACGAGCAATCGAAAAGAAAACTCCGTATGAGTTATGGTCCGGAAAACCTGCCGATTATACACATCTGAAACCTTTCGGATGTCCAGCTTATGCACGAGTTGACAATGGGAAGTTAGAACCGAGAGCACTTAAATGTGTCTTTCTTGGTTATAATCCAGGAGTTAAAGGTTACAAGTTATGGAGAAATGATCTAAATAAAATCATCATCTCAAGAGATGTTACTTTTGACGAGTCTGCTATGATTCATCAAACTTCAGACTCTACAGAAGATACAGTCGCATCATCAAATGCCAATGAAGAGAAACATCAAATGCCAGTGGAGTTTCCTACTTCACCTGTCACCATTCCGAGTCCAGTTGAGAAACAAGAGTCTTCCTCGCCAAATGAGCATGTCGTTGTTGAAGAAACAACAAGTTCACAACCACAAGCTACTACTCGAAGCATTGCAAGAGATAGGCCGAGAAGACAAATTGTTCTTCCAAAAAGGTATGCTGAAGCTAAACTTGTTGCTTATGCTTTTATTGTTGCTAACGATATTGAGTCGGAAACGGAGCCTCTAAATTATGATGAGGCTATCAAATCTAAAGACTCAAGTGATTGGATGATTGCTATGCATAATGAGATGGAATCCTTGCAAAGAAATGGTACTTCGGATTTAGTTCCTATTCCAAAAGGGAAAAGGTCAGTTAAATGCAAGTGGGTCTACAAGCTTAAAGAACCTGTTAACCCGAATGAGAAACCAAGATATAAAGCTCGGTTGGTAGCTAAAGGCTACAGTCAAATTCCAGGCATTGACTATACTGACATCTATTCCCCAGTAGTCAAACACACTTCTATTCGTGCATTGTTGGGGTTAGTTGCTTCAAATGATTATGAGTTAGAGCAACTAGATGTTACTACAGCTTTCATAAATGGTGAGCTTGAGGAAGAGATTTTCATGCAACAACCTGAAGGTTTTGTAGTTCCTGGCAAGGAGGACTACGTATGTAAATTGAAGAAATCTCTCTACGGCCTCAAGCAGTCTCCTAGACAATGGTACAAGAGGTTCGATTCTTTCATGATCAGTCACAAATTTAGCAGGTGCACCTATGATAGCTGCGTTTATTTCAAGAAAGGTGATGATGGTTCAAAGATCTACTTACTCTTGTACGTGGATGACATGTTGATTGCAGCAAAAGATATGAAGGAGATTCAGAATTTAAAAGACCAGTTGAAAGCTGATTTTGAAATGAAGGACTTAGGAGCTGCCAAGAAAATTTTAGGTATGGAAATTGTTCTTGACAGGAAGTCTAGGATCTTGCATCTTTCTCAAAAAGGTTACATTGAGAAAGTCCTAAGACGTTTTAATATGCATGAAGCAAAGCCTGTCAACACACCTTTTGCAGCTCATTTCAAGTTATCATCCGCTTTAAGTCCTACTACTGAGACTGATATGGAGGACATGGCACGCGTACCATACTCTAGTGCTGTTGGATCTTTGATGTATGCTATGATCTGCACACGCCCTGATTTGGCTTATGCAGTTAGCATGGTTAGTAGATATATGGCGAACCCGGGAAGAGAATACTGGAAAGCAGTACAGTGGATCTTATGTTATCTACGCGATACGTCTTCTATGTGTCTACGCTATGGACAATCTAACACTGGAGTGGTTGGATATGTTGATTCAGATTTTGGCAAAGACTTGGATAAATGAATATCCATTACAGGGTATGCGTTTACACTGAATGGTTGTGCTATTAGTTGGAAAGCCCAGTTACAGTCTACAGTTGCACTGTCTTCTACAGAGGCAGAGTATATGGCGATTACAGAAGCAGTTAAGGAAGATATTTGGTTGAAGGGATTGTTTAGAGAACTCGATGATAGAATAAAAGTTACCATAGTATTCTGTGATAATCAAAGTGCTATTTTTGAGTAAAGATCAGATGTTTCATGACCGTACAAAGCACATTGATATTCGTTATCATTTTGTGCGTGATATCATTGAAAAAGGTGATTGTGTCATAGAAAAGATCGATACAGATTATAATCCCGCTGATGTGTTCACTAAAAGTCTTCCAATATCCAAGTTCAAACTATGTTTGGACTTAATGGGTATTTCTGATCGCAGTTGAGCATGATTAGGCTCGTGGTGGAGGAAGTATTTCATTTTTCAGGATCAATTTTTCTCTATATGGTGATTGCAGTTTCTTATGGAGTTTTGAAGGTTGATGAGTTGTTTTTTGATGGTTAAACATGTTGCAGAATCAATCTGTTACTTGCTCAATTTTGAAGTCAAGGTGGAGATTGGAGAATATGTCTTCAAATTGACCAAGTAAACCAAAAGGCTGCTTAATGCCCATGTGAAGAAAAGAGTTTCCAACATTGGCATGCAGAAAGTTTCAACACATGAGCCATTTTCTTTAAATGGCATGCAGAATTTTTGTTCATAAGAAATTTCTTCTAAAATGGCATGTAACCAAAATCCTATAAATAGGATAGAAAACCATCTCAAAATACGAACACCAAAACATCTCAATCTTCTCTTCTTGTTAATACATAAGAGTTTTTTAAACTCTTTGTATTTTTTATATTCTCCAAATGTTTTGTAAACACCGCAAAGTATAGTGAATTGGTTCTCGGCTTCCTCTGCCCGTGGTTTTTCCCGATTTGGGTTTTCCACGTAAATCCTCGTGTCTCTATTTTATTTACTTCATTCGTATTTCGTTGTGATTATTATTGTTTGATAATTTTGATCCCATTCCGCATTGAGCTAATATTGTCTAAAGTCAATTCGGATCCATCGTATTTTACAACAGAATGGTTTATGGAGAACTCGAATTATTTTATGAGAATTCTAAACGCTAACATTTATCGGAAATTGAAAAACCCTAGACAACCCATTCCCATTTTCCATTTTCAAATTTCACAGACTTGTGAGTTTACGGAACGTAACACATATTCTTTGAGAATGTGAATGAGTTTCAAGCAGTGTTGCAGAAATTGACATTGGTGGTCAATTAATCGGCGATTAATCGCTTGGCGGTCTTCAACCGATTACGATTAGGCATAATCGGTCAGTTTGACAGTTTGCTGCAAAAATCGGCCAAATACCGGTCTTGGCGGCCAATTAATCGGTCTTGACGGTCATTTTTTATTACTTTTATTTTTTAATAATTTTTTAATTTTTTATTTTTTAATGATGACATAAACACTCTCTAATAACTTACGAGAAATGAAAAAAAAATCAAAATTAAAGAATAAAAATAAATAAATGTATAATCGTTGATGCGTATCTCTATCTAAAATGAATAAAACTTTGCTATTTTGTCCTATTTATATATTTTTAAATAAATTTATATATAATGTAGGGTCTCCGATTAATCCTTTAACTTCACTCGACCGTCAAGCGATTTTTACAACATTGGTTTCAAGTTATCTCCAATTAACAAACCCTAGATCGTTAATGGGTTTACAAATTTTAGCTTTCAGTGGTCAACGAAATCATCTAGATCGTCCAATGTGAGTGGGTTTTCTACTGTGTTGGTGAACTTAAATTGGAAGTTCTCCTTCAAATGTGAACTTGTTCTTCTGTGCTCCATCTTTAGTTCTGAAAGAATCGGTGTGTTGTTTCGTCGTAGGTACTGTACTGATAAGAGTGATCGCATAAACGAACGGTTTTATTAATATGATCATGCCCGTGATCGTAGCATTTTTTGTTTTAAACATAATTCATTCCTAAGTTACAGGTATATGAAATTTACTTTTATACACTTTCCCCCATTTTTGAAGTAAACGATTTATTGTTTACGTTTATTTACAAAATGCCATCATCATCAAAGCCACTTCGGTATATCTCGCAAGACATCCAAAATCATGCGTATGTCGTTATCGCCTAGGTTTATGGTAATCATTATGTGATGGTTCATTTACAAGGAGCATATCCAATGCCCTCTATTTTGTCCAGGTTTGTGTGTGCGTACATATCAGAACATTATGTTGAATAGGAAACATTGTATGCTTCTCGAATAAATGCTTATGTTCGTTATCCAGATAACGCCTCATGCAATCATAATATTGGACCATTTGTTATCCCTGATTACCAAAGAAAAACTTTTCTTTAGTATTATTATTTATATTGTTATGTTTTATACATTTGTTCGAATTTGACATACTTGTTTTGATATAACTTGACATAATTTTATAAAATTATAAAACTTCGTTCAATGTGTGGTAATTGCTTATAAAAAAACTATTGTTTATTGCTACTAAAATATAAAAAATATAAAAGCTAAATGTATTATTATCGTTTTTCTAATAATAATAATAATAATAATAATAATAAAACAAATCAATCACTATTAATAAAATGAAAAAAAAACAATGAACAAACAAAATAGGCAAAATACAAAAAAAAAACAACAACAAAAATAAAAAACTCAAATCAGTAGTACAATACGAAACTAGAGGGTATGTATAGAATGAGCCATAACTTTGTAGTGCAGATAAAATAACGCATATATATATATATATATATATATATATATATATATATATATATATATATATATATATATATATATATATATATATATATATATATATATATATATATATATATGACCAATTGTCGTCCAATTATTTATAAGGGCATCAAAGTAATTTAACATAATAATTCATTAATTATATTTAAAGTTTATCCTTTAATTAACATAATTGATTAATTATCTTCTACGTTTCCTCTCTCTCTCTCTCTCTCTCTCTCTCTCTCTCTCTTCTTTTTATACGGACGCCCCATCAACCCCTAAGCACCCATCACATCTTTACCTCCCTTCCTCCATTTTCAGTCCACCGTAAATCATTCTAAGTCCGTACATTCTGTCCAACTGCGCCTCATTCTGAAGATTTATGATTGGAAAATCTGCTCCAGCGGGGAAGATGGTCTCGGAATAGGTTAGTCGTTCTTCCCAATAATCTGATCTTTCTCAAATACTCCTCATGGGGCCTCCCTCATTATTGCCTGAGAAACAAAAAAACACAATCACAAAGTTCCGAGTTGGTTGATCCTACAGTTACACAAGGTATTTCAATACTAGGGCAAAATAAATCGCTGATTTTGTGTTCCTTTTTGTTAATTTTTGGCGATTTTTCAATCGTGTTTCAGTTAAGTTTTTAATTTTTCAATCGTGTTTTAATCGATTCCATCTCAAGTAATAAATAATAAATTTCATTTGATTTAGGTTTAGAATAAGACTATTTTGACTTGTGTATCCCATTTCTTATTGTGTCTAATTCCTACTATATCACCGAGTGAAGAATTAGAGATGCATAAAAGATTAGTTCTTAGGGGACATTAGTTTACCATATTCCATGTGATTTAGCATGAAGTCGGGAACAAGAGTTACAATGCATTTCAATTCCATGCTTTTTAAGATGGATATAGAACTAAGATTTAATTGGAATTATAAAGCTTAGACCAACAAATTTCTACATTCCATTCTAAACTAAATTGAATCAATTACCAACTTTATGTCACTGTAAAACATACTCAAATACCCTTCCACCATTAAAATTCCATGTCTGCCATCCAACAAAATCAGCTTCATAGAGCCTTGCTGAGTTTTCACCAAAAGATTGTGCTTTCAAATTGTATTCACTAAATGCTTGTATGTGTTTTAATTTAGTTTTTAAAACTAACAAAAAACATGAGAACGTCATTTTCTCCAAAGTTATTTTCCTGTGAAATTAGTTTTACTTGTATAAAATCCAAATATTTGACTTTTAAAAGTCATAAAAGGAAATAATCCGTCAGACTTATACTTGCTATTGATATATATTGTATGTATATGTCACATTCCAATCATTAATTAACCATGGAAGCATGGTATGCGATTAATTAAAACGAAGGTGTTTTTTTTCTTTTAAAATTACATAAGAGGATGTCCTAATTTTTATATTTTCTGTTGGCTTGTCATTGATATTGTAAGACCCTAATCCCAGAAAAACCAAGTTTAGAGTTTAAAATAATCAAAAGTAGAGAATTCGGCTGAAAGTGAGGTTAGTGCCGCTGGATTAGCGAGGCTAATCGTTAAGTTAGCGATGCTATTCCTCGTTGGTCAGTGGGTTTGCACGATGTGCAGTTAGCGACGCTAACTGCTGATTTTGGGCCAAACCCCTAGATTTTAAAGTTTGTGCCACTTATAAGGGTAGGGAACCCTACGGCAGCCGCCATAGTCATCATTTCATCCCCCAATGATGTTTTTCTCCTCACTCTCTCTAGCTCTCTTAGATATTTTTGGCTCATTTGGTCACATTGGAAGGTTTTATTGAAGAGATTATGATGCTAGAATATGCATGGTGTTGCTAGAAGACATTCTTTAAGTGGGAATCAGCTAAAGCTCATTGTTTCTAGACCATTGTGAGTAAATTTCTCACCTTTATGCATTTTTAAGGTTCTTAATGTGTTATTAGTGAGAATTTATGGATTGAACATCCGTGTTTTGGGCCTATGATTTTGAGCTTAAACCGACAAAATATAACTTATTTTGTAAATAAAGAAAGCAAACAAATAAATAAATTTAATATTTTTTATTGTGATGCATGAGCCAAATATAGTTTTAAAATCTCTTTTTAAAACAAAGATGAGAAATTTTATCATGGGGACTAAAACTGTCAATTTGGCCAAACTTACCCTAAGTAGATTTGACTAGTCATTAGTTTGGAAAATTAGAAAATATTATGAAGGAAATTGATGTGGAAACCTAGAGTAAAGTTAAATAATTTCCTTAAGTTTATATTAATCACTAAATAGTGAAGAATTTTAGTGTAAGGGACCAATTGTGTTAATTTGGGAAACTAAGGCTTAGTGTTGACCTAGACAATGACTCAAGTGAAATAAATAATTATATTTGGGGCATAAGTATGAATACGGAGACTTCTAATGGGAATAATGGACTTTTGGGTGTTGGGTGAAGAAAGATCAAACTATAGGGACTAATGTTGCAAAGTCTTGAAAGAGGTAAGGTTTTTGATGGGGGTTTTCCCCTTTTAAGCCATAGTCACGTTTTTTAGAGAAATAAAGGGAGAAGATGGCGATTTTCATGGCTTCTAAGGAGATGTATGTTTGGTTTTGAAGGATTATGCATATACTTGAAGATTCCAAGCAACCTAAGGTATAAACCCTCCTTTCTAGCTTTAGATTTTCGAGTTACGTTTTGGGGTTTGGATCCAATCCGAGATTTATGTTGGGATGAGATTATCATTCCCCAATGTTAATTTAATGTTTCTAAGTTATTGGGGTCTACATTCAATCCAAGAATGCTCTAGATCAAATTACTTGATTGATTTGAGTGTTATGAACCCTAGAATTTGGGGATTTGATGAATAGTTGAGGAATCTAGAAATTGGTGGATGATTATGGTGGTTTTGGATGAGGGGATTCAGTTCTAATGATTCCCTAAGGATTCCAACCTTTGATGTGTAATCTTAAACCTTGAATCACTAGAATATGGGAATTAGGTGTTGAAATATATATATATATATATATATATATATATATATATATATATATATATATATATATATATATATATATATATATATATATATATATATATATATATGATGAATGGATCTTTTGGTTTAATGGATGAATGAGTTATTGCATCAATTTGGAAGTAATATTGGAGTAATGATCATTCCTAATGATTCCATGGAATGGGAGAAGGAATATCCACTTGTAATCATCAATTAATGGTTTGGAATTAGGCATTCCATGGGTTTAACCTTTTGAACCAATGATTGGAATTGGAGATTCCATGAGGCTATCTTCTTTAGAGTTATGTGGGAATGACTCCCATAAGGGATGACCTTGGTTAAGAACTTATTGGGGAGTTGATGGTGTTGAGTGTAATGATTGACATGGAACATAGTTCATTAACTACTTATGGTTTCCTTTGATTTAAGTCATTAACATTTGGACAGGAGTGGAATAATTGGAAATGAGTTCTTAGATGTGTATTTTCATGTATAATTAGTCTTGGGTTGAATTGGAACTTGAATCGGGTCAAAAAGGAGTTAAAAAGACCAAAAACCAAGCTACAGCACATCGTGCACGATCCGTGTGCTGATACACGACCCATGTAAGGTTTCTGTCTAGTTTCCCCCTGGGTGCTACACGACCCGTGTCAATGGGTCAGGCCAGATTTGTCACTTTTTGGGTTTTGAGCTTTGTGGCTTGGGCTTTGGGTCATTGTTTTAATGCCAATCTTTGGGGATATTTTAACTAAGACTTTCCTTATATTAGGGAGCTAAGGACTTCATTTTTGGATGATGGATGATAATTCCTTCTTAGTTCAAGAGAAGTAATTATAGTGCAGCTTTTAGATGAAACGAGTATGACACCTTTCATTCTTGTCTTGTAGGAAGGAGGTATATTGTAATGACTGGGAGGTGGGACTAACGACTTGAGTTATCACTCAACTAAGAGGATTTGATGGAAGAATTGATGTCTAGGAGCGCCTCCAAATGCATCAAACCTTGTGTGAAGTTAGTGTTGACTCGTCAGTTGACCTTGGGTGAGTTACTGGGAGTACACATCCCTACCGTTATCTTTTGTGTGTGTTATCAACTACTTTCATGCATGCTTTTATGTGCTAATTGTTGTATGAGTACTATGTGTGCATTGCATGAAATGAGTCATTTTAAAGATGTTTTCAAACAAAGACTATGATTTTGTTTTTGAAAGACGTTTTGAGCATCCTATTGTGCATTGCATTTCATATACGATGGGATTGACCGTGTGAGCCCTTGAGAACGAGTTTTGTCATTTTATCAATTAAAAAGGATGAGGAGACGTTATGAGTTTTGTCCTTCTCGAAATTAAAAAGGATGAGGAGACGTTGTTCCCGCCAATAGGGAATCGCATGAGGGAGTTGCTACCCCTCATGAGGCTAGTGTGATGGCCACTAGTCTTAGTTCAACTTACATGGGGATCAAGTATTATGCTTTGTGCGTGTTACTTGTGAACTTGGGTGGGTACCATTGAGCGTGAGATTGACTTTTATGAGATGGACGTGGGTTGGGATAGTTGCATCATGCATTGCATTACATTTCATAACTATCCATTTATATAAAATCTTTATGACGTACTCATGTTTTTATACAACTTAGGGGATGAGGAATTATACCATTTTAAAGGGTGTGTTGAAACTATTTTTGGGGGTTATTCTGAGTGTGGTGGTTACACTGCCCACTCTGAATGGGTCAACCTCGGGTAAGCTCACTAGGCATTCCATTGCCTAACTTATTTTGATGTGTACTCAGGTTGAAGAGTTTAGAGGACTTTAAAGGAGCTGGAGGTTTTAGAAGGCCACGGATCGTGTGGTTTCATTTAAACTGTGAAATGGTATTTTAATTGTAACAACCTCACTACTTTATAAACTAAAATGTTTTATCTAAAGTGGGACCAAATGATGCTTTCCGCAATTTAAACTCTAAAACAAGTTTTTAACGAAATCCCATGTGTTTTTAAAATGATGTTTAAACGTAAAGAGACTTTTTGAAGCTTTTGAAATTTAAAGTTTTTCACCAAAAGGGGATTTTTGAACAATGATGATAATATATTGGTAATAAAAGGGTATTTTATGAAAATCCTTAAGCGATGGTGTTTCACTCGCGTGGAGTGCTGTCTAGCTTGAGGTCGCGAATCAGGTGAGTCTTCTCACTATGCTATTGGTGAAGTTACATGCGTAGGTAGCTTAATTACTATGTGTAGAAATGTGTTGTATGTGCCAAACGATGATTACTGACGGATCGGGACAAGTCTGAGAGTCAAACGATGATTTAATTACTGACGGATCGGGGCAAGCCTGAGAGTCAACCGATGATTTATATACTGGCGGATCGGGGAACGTCCGAGAATCAAACAATAATTTTATGTGATGAATTGTGTGGTATTTTGGGGAACTCGCTAAGCTTTGTGCTTACTCTTTCACCCTAACTATTTTTCGGGTATATGCTGGCTTGAGTTTGGAGTACGGCGCGACTATACCGTATCTGAAGTTTTGGTATGTAAGTCTTCCCCTGAATAATGTATTCATAAATACGATTTTATATGTTTTAAATATTAAGTTTTAATTTGGATGATTTTATTTGACAACCCTTTTTATGTATTTGAACAGTTTTTAATATGAAAAATTTATTACGGAATTTGGGACGTTACATATATAATTTTTCAAAAAAGATTATCATGTTTCATTTTTGCTTATAACGATTGTCATTGATGTATTAACTCCACCTTCGTTTTTCGTTTTTTGTAGGCTCTGTGTGATCAATTGCAAGTGAAAAGGATTAGGGGTTGAGTAAGATTAAGAATAGAAAGAGTATGTGTATTCTTTCAAGAATGACAACATTTTTTTCAAAAATTCAAGATAGCAGTGTGTATTATTTCATGAATGAAATGTATCCGTTGAAGAATGAAGCGTATTCTCTAAGAATGGTTAACATTCAATAAATTATTTGTTGTTTTTGATGCAAATACTATGCTCCAACATATTTGTTTGAAGAATGTATTTTATTTTTTTCAATAGTTTTAATATTATTTTTCAAGAATGTCAGTTATGCACTTATAATTCATGTCTTATTCTTCATGAACGAGAATGATAAAAATACAAGTTGAATTATAATTTTTATTCTTCTAGAATGTCTTTCTTTTCTAATAATATGTTAATATTATTCTCCAAGAATGTAAGTAATTCATTTTTAATTCATGTCTTATTCTTTAAGAATGAGAATAATTAGAATCGAAGTTGCATTGAATTCGTTCAAACCAATCTTCAAGAACAGGACGTGTAATTTTATTTCAAGAGTGTTAATTTGTATTTTTAAATTTTCATATAAATATTCCCTAAAACTTTGGTTTATCTCCCTTAATATCTGAAATTTCCTAATTTGATTTTAAACAAAATGTCTAATTTACCCTTATTGATTTTTTAGTATAAAAATAATTACTTTTTTTCAATTAATTACCATCATGCCATTGTTCATCTTAGTCATCCATTCTTTAAATCTATTGGTCCTACATTCACACTATATTTGTAGTTCACATTTAATCCTAACTCTATCTCTCTATTTTTTCTATCTATATATATATATATATATATATATATATATATATATATATATATATATATATATATATATATATATATATATATAGAGAGAAAAAATTACACGATTGGTCCTTGTGGTATGGGGTAACCTGCACTCGCTTGGTCCCTAAAACATTTTTTTAACTCGGACGCTCCTTAATTTTTAGTTTTGTTGCGCGCTTAGTCCCTCCCAGACATAAAAAGTCTATTTTACCCTTAACAATTTCATTTTTATTATTCCTTTATTTGTTTATTATTTTCAAATTAAAAAAATTATAATTACCCCATCAGCCCTAAGCCTCTTACGATCTTGATTCACACTTTCATCTCACATTTTCTAAATACCCACAACCTCCATCTCCGGCTATCTCCTCCACGGCGTCTGCCCTCCCCTTATCTCTTATTTCTACCCTGTAACACTCATCAGCTACTCTTTATCTCTCTATTTCACAAGCCTAAAGTAGCGATGAAATTACTTGGTCTGGATTCGCATTGAGTTAGGGTATGAGAAATCTTTGAATCTGCACAGGGCATGGAGGGACCGATGACGACCATTTGTGTATATCATCATCGGCTAACAGCTAACATGCTCAGGGTTGTTGCTGACAAACCTCAATACGATACAATTAGTCATGCGTGATGTCGGCTGGATGTAATTGGATCTGTTCTGTTCCACTAGACTTTTCAAATTCACACTGCAACCAAATCATACAGTTTCACACTGAATGCAGTAATGAATATGGAAAATATTTTAGAATTAATTTATTATTAGTTTTTGCAAATTAATATCTATTTTTGAAAATTTAAATTAATTCTCTAAGTGATTTAATTGGTCTTTTAATGAAAAAAATTAATTAAACTAATTAAATCAAGTATGGGGAAGCACAAAATTAATCAAATTAATTTCCTATCCCCATCCCCTAATCTCGAAAATACCATGCTTGGGATGTGGGGTTCCAGTTATTTAATTATCCAATAATTACCAAAAATAACAACATACTTATCCAAGGCAGCAGGAAATCGCAGAAAAGGGAGGGGAGGCTAGGGTTTCCAAACCCTAGCCGTCAACATGAAACCCTGGCCACACAAGGATCAATTTTCGATGATCCTCATGAACACATAAACAGTTATATCAAATTCACAAGAAAAACAAGCAGGCTCTGTTACCACTAAAGGGTTTTACACAAACTATGAACTAGAAATTCCTAAGTTCACATGCAACCCTAAATAAGATCTATGTTTTTCTACTATGAACATAAAATAAAAAAACCTAAAGGCCAACAATTATTTCTAAAGAATAAATCAGAATAACCAACCTTTGATTCTTGATCCAGAAGCTAGCAGCACAAGTGTCCTGCTTCAAATGGAGTCACACCGAAGCAACGGAGGAGAGAAGACAGCAGAATTCCTTCAGAGAGATATGGTTGGCGCAGATTAGGGTTCCCCAGGGGTTCCCTATTTATAGTATCAGATGGCACAACTTAAAACCCTAGAGCCCAACTTTGGCAAGCCTTTTTACCAATCGAACAAGGCTTTACTTAAACCCTAATTAGGGTTTCGAGATCCTTGTGGTGGCACCACAAATCTCGCCACCTTTAACCCCTAGACTGGCCAGTCAATATTCAACTATTGAATAATTACAAAAGCAGTCGTTGCACTTTTAATTAATTAAATTAATCTCCAAATTAAATCCAGTTAATTCTAGATTAATTTCTAATTAATTATTATAGTTTCTAATTAATATATTAACACTTAAATATATTAATAAACTATTTATTTATTTCTATTGATTTATTAAACAATTAATAAATCAACCTTTCTCTCTACTGACTTCTACATCAATCCTCCTGCTATAAGGGCAACCAAAATGGACTTTGCTTCAATTAATAAGATAAATACAAATATAAAGTCATGGCTTAGACACCTAATTCAACAGTCTCCCACTTGGATAAGTTTATGACTTTAATTTATCTTCTAATTAATAAACAACCTGCAGCTTCCTAGAAACTGCTGTCGAACTCTGACCTAGTCAGTTCTGTCCATAGATAAGCGATCATATGATCCTTCGTCCAACAATATATTTTTCAGACACGAGACATGGATTGAGATCAATCTCTGTCTGATACTCTGTTTCCCGATTTCCGATTCTGCTTATGACTTTAGGACTTCTAATTGAACACATCAATTTAGTCCAGGCTGGCCAGCACTTTAAGTCAACTTCAAAATCATCGAGAGGCCTACAAATATCTGTTTCCCCTTAGGGTCAAGGAACGAATAAGCTTCGACTCATATGCTTGTGTCTTTTACTTATCAAAATTGCGCACAACAATTCGTTTTATAACATCGAGTTATCGATGCGTTTACGTATTATCAATGCACAACCGACTCGCAAATTTCAACTCATATGTCTCTGCCTCAAGATCATAAAATGTTATCGTCTCAACATTGCTCGTGATGTAATCCATGAAGCAATCTATTGAGTGCGGGTTTATCTAATACTCAAATCTTTATTTCCAAGTACTCGTGAACGTTGTAGCAGTCTTACTGCAATGTCTAACTCCTTAGACAATCTACAACCCAATTTACGACAGTCTTTGTTCATACTTACTTTCTAAAAGTATGAGCGACTGTGGACCTTTGAATAATCAAATTATTCGGGAAGTGAAACATGCAAAACGAAACTTAAAATCTGACTGGTAGCTACTCTTGCTAATAACCAAGTCTCCATGAGGTAATCACCAAGTCGAATCCTTTATAAAACTATTATCGGTTTCTATATTCCTTTTAAACTTTCAATTCATGTTATGTATCTATGTCTATATGACCTTTCACTCTTTCTATGTATCCAAATGTCATACATTGATACACTTTATCCAATCGGACATTCATCCGATGATATCTCCATTTAGTCATATATTGTCATTCTCACTGACATCTCCATTCTGTGTATTGTGACTTTCCATGGTTCTTGGGATCTTTAGTCTACATGACTGCACCCTAAGACTATTTCAAGGTGTTACGATGTGCCGATGACCCACACGCGCTCTATCGGAATACCAACAAAATTATTTAACCATTAAGTCCTTTGTTGTGCATTCTGACATACATATAAAACACCCAAAAACGGCACCAAGAAACTTGATGTGTTATTAGCGTTTATAAGATTTTCGAAAATGATTTCACATTAGTTTTACATTTATGAACAGGGAAATACCATGTATGAATAGAACAACACAATTAGGCAAGTGTACCTAGTCGATTGTAGTATAGTAATGGTAAATCCGGGTTGTCGACCCAAGGGAAAACGGATATCTTTAAGTTAAGAAAATCAATTATCAATTAACAATTATTCAAGCAAACACTCAGGGGCGAGTTTTAATGAAAACTCGTAAAACTTTGATTATAAAATAAATGACGAAATAATAAATGATCATAACAAAAATAACAAAGGAAACTTTCGTCTAGGATCTGTTGATATAAACCTATGCAAAAGCTACGGGAAATATAAATTACAAAACATAAAAATAAACATTAATACTTAGATTCGATTGAACCATCTAGTTATGTTTGATATGTTATTAGTGCAATGGATATAGAACGTTAAATATCGATTTCTAAATTGATTAGATGTTTTGGTCCAACTACCTAATCCTATGATTATAAGGTCATTAATGGCAATGGTCATGCGATTATGTATTCCAAATAATCATGTATTGGTTCGTATCATACAGGGTTCATTCGAGTTTTTGATCTCAATGGTCATGACAATCAAGTTGGTTTGTACAGACTGGCCCTCTAGTACAAACTTTGCATATACATACAAGATTCTACCTTCGTGACCTAACCCTAGGATTTGGTCCATCACTAGTCATATCTGCCTAATGGTCATAGCACAGTTATGATAAAAGTCATATAGTCAGATTGGTCCTCTAGACTAAAATAACTCAGCAATAAGTCCAAAAGGAAGGTTCTTTAACATAAATGACGTCAAATGAATTATGCAAGATAAAATATAAAACGTTCAATATCCGATAAATAACAACCAATTCATAACTAAACAGTAATCAAATCTAAGTAATAAATAATACAGATAACATAATCTGAAGAATACGGCTTAGGAAATCATAATAGAATGCAATATATATATAAAGCAAACCGAATGAAGTCCCGGCCGAACATTCTTCAAGCTCTCGATTCCATAGGTTCCCCTTTGATTCTACAAGCTTTCTGGCCGAGTTTGGTGGTGTGGAGGTGCAGAGATGTGATCTGGTCTGAAGGTGGTGTAGGTGTTGTGAGGTGTCTTTGTTTCAAAGAAGAGCTGAACGGCTTGCATTTATAGTCGGCACTGGCGCTGGGCGCGGTGCGCCTAAAGGGAGGGCGCGGTGCGCCTAGGGAATCTCTGCACGCGGCCAACTTTCGCACGAGGGAGCACGTGGGCTTGCAGCTTTTAATGTCGGATCTGAGGCGCGGTGCGCCCAAAACGTAGGCGGGGTGCGCCCTTGCACATGCTCGGCAAGTCCGTTTAATCATTGGATGAACGCACGCTTGAATATTATAATCAAAAGTCTGACGAAAGTGTGATCTGGATTCCTCCTGGGCGCGGTGCGCCTGTATATGGGCGGGGTGCGCCCTTGCTTCTGGCAGATTTTCAGTTTGCTTCTTTTTAAGCTCAAATGTTTGTGTAATTCGTTCCTTCGCTCCAAACGCGTTTTTTTAGCTTCAAAACGAATATTTAAGCATATTAGGTATCTTTTAGTTCATAACATGTATAAAACTAAACTAAAATCACACTGATATCGTGCGGAAAATATGTATAATTTACGCGATATCAAAATACCCCACACTTGAACTTTGCTTGTCCTCAAGCAAACTACAATTTATAACCAAGCCAAAACGTTTTGATGCCCAAACAACTTTTCATACGCTACCACAGATCTAGCGTTTATTACCGATGTTAAGAATAAAGAATTAAGAATAAACATAGTAGATTATACCTAGTCCTATTTACATATTTTTAACTTTCCAAAATCTTAAATAAACTCTCTTTCTATAAACGACAAGTCTTTTAGATTGATAAAAACTCATTTTTACATAACATCGAATACACCCATTAAAGATTCTTCTACCTCAAGACTTTTTGTCAAATTTCCCTTATTTAGAATAAAAATCATGCTGGACTAAATTTATCAAGTTAAGTTATTATATCCATTTTTCCGTACCTTTGAAACTCGTGACTTTCTATGGAACTCTTGATTACAAATTTTCGACTCAAGACTGTACAGAGTCTACTAATTCAAATTCCAAAGGCCACTAACGAAATTCCATGACTTTCGATGACACCCGTGTAGCGAGCTTTCGACAATATTATCCCAAACCAGATGGTTTTAGGTAATAAGGAGTAGAAATGCCCGTAAGCCCCATTTTATGTCTACTTGCTCGAATGTCAAAGGCCACTGATTGAATTTTCCTTCCTGAGTCTCAATCTTATGGTATAACATTACTCGACTTCTGCTTTTTAACACATCAGATTTCTTGAGAATTTTTTCTCATTTTAAGTTCATTTACCGAGGCTTATTTTTCTCAATTTAGTAACAGCATATAATTCGCACATTTTTGCAAGTAGGGAAACTGACTCAATCTGTTTTGGCAAAAACTCAATTTTTAACAATTGATAAAATTCCAGTGGGTTTATTTCATTATTTATACAAAACATTTTGTAACTACCATTCTAAAAACTTGTCCTCTACAAAACTAGACTTTAGATAAAACAATGAAAAACAAAAATACATACATAAAATTAAATGTAACCTACAAATTTATTTTCAAAACATTTTTTTTTCTTAACAATAACCTTTTTAGCGTTCAATTTTGGAAAAGATGTTTAAGATAACAAAAATTTTAATTGGCTCAGTTAATCATTGCAGTATGACGCCTTAACCCTACACTTATATTATACAATAATTCTATTGTATATATAATTCAAAATAGTAAAGGGAGCAAAATGGAACAGACTCCCCTTGGGTATTGGTCGACGTCATATATGAGGCTCTTTCCACAGAAAAGAATTCATTGAACATGCTGCCAGCATTGAATCTTAGCAAATCTGCATAAACATCACTCGGACAAAAATTATTTACACACAAATAAACACACAAAAATTAAATCACAAAAGTAAAAGTAATAACAACGAAAGAAAAATATCACTCATTTTGTGGTCCCTGAAGTTTCAAATCCGTGGCTACCGGTTTGCGGGTGTAGTGTGGCTGTGCGACTTTTGACCGTCGTCAGTATCGCTGCCCCCACTGTAAAGAAGCGTCCCCCTTCTCAGTAGTAGCTGATTTTTAGCCATGTATCATTATGTACGACCAGTGTCTGCCTCGGGCGTTTACACGTCATGCACGTTTCCGTGTCGCGTAATTTTTGAAGTTGTCTTTTTGTCAACGCAATCCGGATTGTCGACGCGTCGCGTCCGGATGGCATACACGTCGCATTGCGTGAGCAGAAAAAACTTCAAAGGTTTTGTCACTTCATTTTTCCCCAAATATTCACCCCACACTTAAAATATGCTTAAGGTGTGCAAATATCTATTTTATGATTAGTGATATGTCAATCAAAGCAAATACATAACACACAAAAACAAATGTACAATCACACAAATATTAACTAATAGTTTAATTTTCTATACAAAAAAAATAAATCTGAATTCCCCGGCAACGGCGCCAAAAACTTGTTGTGCATTCTGACATACATATAAAACACCCAAAAACGGCACCAAGAAACTTGATGTGTTATTAGCGTTTATAAGATTTTCGAAAATGATTTCACATTAGTTTTACATTTATGAACAGGGAAATACCATGTATGAATAGAACAACACAATTAGGCAAGTGTACCTAGTCGATTGTAGTATAGTAATGGTAAATCCGGGTTGTCGACCCAAGGGAAAACGGATATCTTTAAGTTAAGAAAATCAATTATCAATTAACAATTATTCAAGCAAACACTCAGGGGCGAGTTTTAATGAAAACTCGTAAAACTTTGATTATAAAATAAATGACGAAATAATAAATGATCATAACAAAAATAACAAAGGAAACTTTCATCTAGGATCTGTTGATATAAACCTATGCAAAAGCTACGGGAAATATAAATTACAAAACATAAAAATAAACATTAATACTTAGATTCGATTGAACCATCTAGTTATGTTTGATATGTTATTAGTGCAATGGATATAGAACGTTAAATATCGATTTCTAAATTGATTAGATGTTTTGGTCCAACTACCTAATCCTATGATTATAAGGTCATTAATGGCAATGGTCATGCGATTATGTATTCTAAATAATCATGTATTGGTTCGTATCATACAGGGTTCATTCGAGTTTTTGATCTCAATGGTCATGACAATCAAGTTGGTTTGTACAGATTGGCCCTCTAGTACAAACTTTGCATATACATACAAGATTCTACCTTCGTGACCTAACCCTAGGATTTGGTCCATCACTAGTCATATCTGCCTAATGGTCATAGCACAGTTATGATAAAAGTCATATAGTCAGATTGGTCCTCTAGACTAAAATAACTCAGCAATAAGTCCAAAAGGAAGGTTCTTTAACATAAATGACGTCAAATGAATTATGCAAGATAAAATATAAAACGTTCAATATCCGATAAATAACAACCAATTCATAACTAAACAGTAATCAAATCTAAGTAATAAATAATACAGATAACATAATCTGAAGAATACGGCTTAGGAAATCATAATAGAATGCAATATATATAAAGCAAACCGAATGAAGTCCCGGCCGAACATTCTTCAAGCTCTCGATTCCATAGGTTCCCCTTTGATTCTACAAGCTTTCTGGCCGAGTTTGGTGGTGTGGAGGTGCAGAGATGTGATCTGGTCTGAAGGTGGTGTAGGTGTTGTGAGGTGTCTTTGTTTCAAAGAAGAGCTGAACGGCTTGCATTTATAGTCGGCACTGGCGCTGGGCGCGGTGCGCCTAAAGGGAGGGCGCGGTGCGCCTAGGGAATCTCTGCACGCGGCCAACTTTCGCACGAGGGAGCACGTGGGTTTGCAGCTTTTAATGTCGGATCTGAGGCGCGGTGCGCCCAAAAAGTAGGCGGGGTGCGCCCTTGCACATGCTCGGCAAGTCCGTTGAATCATTGGATGAACGCACGCTTGAATATTATAATCAAAAGTCTAACGAAAGTGTGATCTGGATTCCTCCTGGGCGCGGTGCGCCTGTATATGGGCGGGGTGCGCCCTTGCTTCTGGCAGATTTTCAGTTTGCTTCTTTTTAAGCTCAAATGTTTGTGTAATTCGTTCCTTCGCTCCAAACGCGTCTTTTTAGCTTCAAAACGAATATTTAAGCATATTAGGTATCTTTTAGTTCATAACATGTATAAAACTAAACTAAAATCACACTGATATCGTGCGGAAAATATGTATAATTTACGCGATATCATCCTTTTACTTATTTGAAACTCTTTTCAAATTATTATTAACATTCACCCCAATCATTTTCCAATGATTTCTCACGTATGTACAGAATCCGTTAAGTATTCCCAGCCAGGTCATATCCTGAATCTAACTCATTATGCTCTAAGCATTAAGTTATCAATACATGTTCATGACACTTCTGATCGATCCAAGAAGCTCGTGGAATTCGATCTAATCTTATTCCAAACCCTTTTGGAATCTTAAGATTACTTATAATCCTTGTGTCACGACTTAATAACTATTTCCTTTCAAAGACCTTTTCTCATGCATCTTGAATCTCACCAAGGTCATGCTTACTATGGTTAGGTCTACACTGATGATAATATCTATCCGATAGATTTCTATGGATTATGTGAGTATGTTGCACCTTCTTTATATCTCTCATGCCAAATCATCATACTTTACAATGATAGAAAACTCCTTTCCTTGGGCTATGCATCTTGAATCTCATCAAGATCATATTGGCATAGTCTTGATCTATCTTATAGATGTTCACAACCACCTGAGTATGTCGTATCTCTATTAAGTCTTTCATAGCGACCCGTCTCTTAACACCAAGTCATTACACTTTGTAATGAAAAGAGACATTTCCTAGAAACATTATGTAACCCACATATGTAGATAATAGATAACAGCGACACTCCCACTGGCTTTGACACGGTTATGGACTATTCACAAAATCTAGAACTTTGGCACATTTTGAGAATCCAAACCTTTCTGACATCTTAATGGAAATCTTTCAGCCCTTTTTCAAAATCCAATCCTTTGGCATATTTTGAGAATCTGAATATCCTTTCTTGCGAGATGCCCGTGGGGTAACCCCGGGCCCATGTACCTTTGTATTGAGACACTCTTTGTGAGTCCCTATTAGTGTGCCGGTGATCCACACGCGCTCCACTAACGACTCTCAATGTGCCATGCAGTATCCTTTCGGATTTCATCTTCTATTGAGAGTGCTTCTCTCAGAATCAATTACTTGACCCTGAGTATCGTCTCACTCAACCAGATGTTCTGAAGGTACGCTTCTGTCCATGTGCTTTCCTTTGATGATTCAATTACTCCTACTGGTTTTTAGACCGGGTGTAAAATCAATCAAACTGTCACATAGACTGTATCTCGTCCTAAGGTTCTCTTAATTGGCAGCAACCAGGCTCACCAATGCTTCCAAGTAGTCGGATTGTTAATCCGTACCAATTATAGTGTTTTACCACCAATCGGTGTGTCACCCCGATCATAACTACTTATCATGGTTATCAATACTGCAGGTTAAGAGGATATTATGTCAGTTGTAGAACAGAAATCTGAGTTCTGCTTCAACCCTAGTGATGATTAAAGGTTCTTTCACTTGGCTAATCCTAAACTTATTCAGGACTGTCCCAACTCCCACTGTTTCCTTAGAACATGAGTTCTTTCTAAAAGAGCTCTTCTTTTACAGGTACAGAGGGATAGCCAATGATACGACATTGCTGATCAGGTTCAGGCTAGTCATGAGGTTCGGACGAACACTACAAGACCCTAGACTCTCTATGTCTAAGTGGGACAATCCCATCTTTACATTTCAGACAGTGTCTTCAAGACCTACTTAGTCTAGGATGTGGTCAGAATATGGTTTATATGGTCTGACTGGTTTAGTATTTAATTCATCGGAAACTAATTGACAATCTATCTCATACATCGAGGATCGAACTGTTTTGACCAATGCTCCATCATCTTCCCTAAGACACATTATAACCATTAATGTTCTTGGAAGAGAATGAACTGTGAAACATTTTCCTAGTTTATGTTGTCACTCAGGTTCTGTGGATCTTGTACTTCCTTTGAAGTCCTTGAACTGTTCAAGGTTTCAATTCAATCGCTTATTCTGATAAGTGAAGCCATATTCGTCATACCGAATGAAAAATATCATGAAGTACAAACAATTGTGTTCTATTTGACGATTCGAGCAATACACAGCAACTGATGCGTCCGTTGCTCCTAATCTCAATGTCTTTTACATCTGTATGTAAACTTATGACTTTGTTAATTCTGTTCAAGACTTGTAATCTTAAGTTGACTCTAAGTCAACTGATTCCAAAATCCTATCCTCTGGATCTTTGGGTGATTCATTTCTTGTCAGATGTGCTTTATAAAGAACTTAATCATCGTCTGACTCTATGTCAAATGACTCCAAAGTCCTGTCCAACTGGATCTTTGGATGATTCTTTTCTTGAGACAGTAAGAACTCAATTCATCATGTGACTCCAAGTCAAATGATTCCAAAGTCCTGTCCAACTGGACCTTTGGTTGAGTTGATTCTTATAACATTTATCTTAACAGTCATAAGGGACACAATTCCTGAATCCTAACACTTTGGATGTATCAATATTCAAGTTATTACTAATCATGCATTCAACACATTCATACAACATTTCAAGGATATTTCAAACAACAGGTGTTAAAACAAAATTGACAACTTTATTAAAACAAAATCCTTGAACAATGTAATCTATAATAGACAATGTCATATGCATCTAACAAGCTAAGAATATGATTTTAATATCTATCTAAACTTCAAAACTGCATGAGCTGGAAATCCAATCCAAATGTGCTCCTATACGCCAAAGTCCCGTCCCTTACTGATTCCCTGCATACAAACCAAAATGTGACTATCACATTATGTATCAAGGAATTATGGAACAGGAGTTTTTGAGGTTTTGAGATATACCTGAGCTTTCAAAAGATTTTGACCTTGGAGCGTCTTCCAATCTTTCCGTGACTGTATCCGATCCTATGGATTCCCAGTTTGAGACATGTCAAGACGGTCTGGATCGTTTCTTGCTGCGTCTTTTCACTGGACTCAATCCAGAAGTAGCTGAACCATTGGAGTTATGCCTGTCCAAGAGTGACTCGTATAAAGTCAATAGTGGACGCATTTCAAAAAAAAATCTTTTCCTGGTCTTCCTTTCTATACGTTTGAATGAATATATCGTACTTACTAGTCAGCGAAGCGAGTAGGATGTTAATACACATCTCCTGACTCATGGAATAACCAGTTTGTACAATTCGCTTATGTATGCTTCAATCTAAAGAACATGCGAATCGATGCTACTTCCTTCTTTTAGCTTGCACTTCGCAAGTCTTTTGAAGATCCTAGCTCGTTCCTCTTCAACTGCTTTTTGGAACTTTTCCTCAACCAATTGTATTAACTCATATGGCCCCAGGGATTCAAAATCCCTGCGGAACTCGGGGTCAATGGTTAATAGCATGAGGTCACGAATTTCTTCGGATTCATCAACTAAGAGGTCATGCTTATCATAAAGACTTTTTATGATGACTTGTTCCGATGGAACCGAGATCGGATACTCAATGAGAGGTAGTTTGCCAGCAATAACGAGAACCAGTCTCCAATTGCGTAGCCATTCCTTACAGTTCAGGCCAGTCAGACTTTCCATATTTGGCAGGTGCTTTCTGAGGCTCTCAGAAATGGGTGAAGGAGGAGAAAAAGGAGAATAGACACTTGGTTCAGACATCTACAATAAGCAGAATTTATTAGTTTAATTAATCCTTTTAAATAATTACCCAATTTATCCTTTATTAAGGCTAGGACCCAAAATACCCCAACTATGGTGTGAAGAGGGATGTCGTAGTCACAACATAATGGTCATTAAGGTAGATAACACACTTATCAATTTCATCATATGAAATTCCTAGGTCTGTTGAGATTCATTGAACAGTTCAATGACATGTTTAATGTCGGATGTGCCCCACTGTTTGTGACTGGGATGCCGAGGATCACAAACCGGGTGTGAATAACCATGCAAGTTAGCTTGGTACTCTCGAAGTCAATTACCATCTCTAATTGATGTGCCGGTTAACCACACACGCTCCATCAATAATGGTAAAATCGAGAAACCCATTGCAACTCTTTGTGAACCCCTATTGGTGTGCCGGTTAACCACACACGCTCCACCAATGTTTCACAAGGCGCAATGTGCAACTTCATGGATTAGCAACTAATTCACATTTTTGACCTAAAGTAACTAGATTGAGATTTTGTTTAAAGTTCTAGTACTTTCAATTATAGCATTATACTTTTAAGAGGCTTAGCGGTTCTATCAAACCCGTTCGGCTAACGACACTCGACTGACCAGGAGAGCGGTGGGTGAGAGTGGACACCCATTAGACTGCCATTTTATAGGCAATCGCCTTATACCCTCTTTGTAGGACAGTTTTATGAATGAGGCCTAATTACAGTAAGACTAACCAGTTTTATCTTACATATAAATATTAACTTTTAATCATAAATATATAAGATATATTTTAATCTTATTAAAATATTTTAGAATTAATTTATTATTAATTTTCGCAAATTAATATCTATTTTTGAAAATTTAAATTAATTCTCTAAGTGATTTAATTGGTCTTTTAATTAAACAATTTAATTAAACTAATTAAATCAAGTATGGGGAAGCACAAAATTAATCAAATTAATTTCCTATCCCCATCCCCTAATCTCGAAAATACCATGCTTGGGATGTGGGGTTCCAGTTATTTAATTATCCAATAATTACCAAAAATAACAACCTACTTATCCAAGGCAGCAGGAAATCGTAGAAAAGGGAGGGGAGGCTAGGGTTTCCAAACCCTAGCCGTCAACATGAAACCCTGGCCACACAAGGATCAATTTTCGATGATCCTCATGAACACATAAACAGTTATATCAAATTCACAAGAAAAACAAGCAGGCTCTGTTACCACTGAAGGGTTTTACACAAACTATGAACTAGAAATTCCTAAGTTCACATGCAACCCTAAATAAGATCTATGTTTTTCTACTATGAACATATAATAAAAAAACCTAAAGGCCAACAATTATTTCTAAAGAATAAATCAGAATAACCAACCTTTGATTCTTGATCCAGAAGCTAGCAACACAAGTGTCCTGCCTCAAATGGAGTCACACCCAAGCAATGGAGGAGAGAAGACAGCATAATTCCTTTAGAGAGATATGGTTGGCGCAGATTAGGGTTCCCTAGGGGTTCCATATTTATAGTATCAGGTGGCACAACTTAAAACCCTAGAGCCCAACTTTGGCAAGCCTTTTTACCAATCGGACAAGGCTTTACTTGTAACATCCTCTATCTAGGGTAAATAATTTAATGAATAAAAATAATGAATTTAATAATTATAATAATTATTTAAAAGTAAAATTTATTAAAATGTGAAGATGAGGAAGTAACTAGTCTAAAATGATTTAATAAGGGTATAAATGGAAATTCCTCATATGGAGTTCTAAAATAAGGACTTAGGTTGTAATAAGTATTTTAGAAGTGATGGGGAAAGATTTTTAGTGCAAATATGTCATAATTTAAGTTCTAGAGGGACTAGACTTGAAAATAAGCAAGCTGGTAGTTTAAATTGGGGGGAAAACCCCATTCTCTTTTGCGTGGTTCACGTTTTTGAGAGGAGAGCAATGGAGGGAAGGCGATTTTCATGAGTTTCAAGTGGAAGAGCTTGATTCTAGCAAGATCTAAGTGGGTTACATCAAATTATTGAAGATTTAAGGTAAGAAATCTCATCTCCATGTTGGAAACCCACCATTTTGGGAAGATCAAGTTTAAATTCGGGTTTCATAGTTGGGGGAGATGATTTCTATGATCCCAAAGGTGTAGTTTATGTATTCCAATGATTATCTCTTTATAATTTGATGGTTTTATGCTTGGAGAATCATTTAGAATGCTTGTTGATTCACATGAACCCTAATTTTTGGGGAAAACCCCATCAATGGGTTAAACCTTGATGATTGGATCAACTTGTATCCTAAATGTGTTCTATGAAGAGGTTAAGTAAGTTCCTAGTGATTTCAATCCAATGGAAGAAGGAACCTCTTGAATCATTGATCAATTGTTTGATTGGAATTGGATATTTCTTGATTCAAGCTTATGAAGTAAATTGGGATTTGAATATGGATTTGATTCAATGAAGATGACTTTGGATGGTTAAACTAAGCCTAATAATGTGGTAAATCGGATTAAAATAATGTCCTCTTGATGGTTATGGGTTTGGATGAGTATTGGACATTGTTTGGGGTGAAAAGGAATGAAAATGACCAAAAATCGGGGTTGCAGTAGGTCTACACGACCCATGCAGGGCCACACGACCCGTGTGAGGGGTCTGGAGGCTACGAGTTGTTTTGCCTGTCACGCTACACGACCCGTGTAGGGCTACACGCCCCGTGTAGCTCTGCTTGGCCAGTTTTTCAGTTTTTAGACCTTAAGCTTTATGGTTTGGGCCTTGGGTTCCAAGGTTCAATCCCATTATTAGACAATGTATAACTAAGATATTACCCTTATTTAGTGAAGCTTAATTAGTCCTAGAACCATTTGTAATATGGATAATTATTTTTCTTATAGGAGGAGATTAATTGAAGTGGAAGCAAGAAGATAAAATTCTTTTGGAACTTAAGGAAGGTGAGTTACCGGGAGTACACATCCCTCTTTTAACTTTCGAATGTGATTTATTTCTTGTCCATGCATACCCTTATGTGCTAAATGTTGCATAAATTTTATATGTGCATGGCATCAAAAGAATTGTTTTCAAAGATGTTTTACAAGAGAAATATTTATGTGATTTTTAAAAGATGTTTGACCATTCCCTCATGCATTGCATATAGGAGGGGTGGACTGTGTGAACCTTATAACAAAAATGAGACGATTGTCCCGGATTTAGGGAAATCATGGGTTCAAACCCAAACGAATTGTTGTCCCGGATTTAGGGAAACCGTTCCCGACAATAGGGAACCGCATGAGGGACTTGCTAACCCTCATGGGACTAGTGTAGTGGCCAATAGTTTTAGTTTAGCCTATACGGGGATCAGATAACATGCTTCGTGCTTGTTGTCTGTGAACTTAGATAGGTGCCACTGTGGTGAGTTGGACTTCCAAGAGATTGACATGGGGTGGGATAGTTGCATCATACATCATGCTGCATTTCATACTATATATTTGAGTAAATTTTTAAACTATTCAACTTAGTTTATGTGAGTATAAAATCTATATATTTTTGGAGGATGTCTCGAGTGTTAGGGTTAACCTTTCACTCTCAAAGAGATAGCCTTGGGTAACTCACTAGGCATTTCAATTGCCTAATCGTTTTGATGTGTACTCAGGTTTGAATAAGAGCTCGTGAGGAAGCAAGGACTTTTAGAAGACCACGAGTTGTGTGGCCATTTAGACCATGTTTTGTACTTGAATTATGATACCACCTCGCTACATGTTTTAAATTACCCTTTTGGGATGTTTTGGGACCGTATTTTCCGCAACAACGAGATTTCTTTGGAATTAATGATATCTTTATTTAAAAAAATGTTTTAATTATAAATCCCTGGCGAGGGGTGTCACATTACTTAAACCCTAATTAGGGTTTCGAGATCCTTGTGGTGGCACCACAAATCTCGCCACCTTTAACCCCTAGACTGGCCAGTCAATATTCAACTATTGAATAATTACAAAACCAGTCGCTGCACTTTTAATTAATTAAATTAATCTCCAAATTAAATCCAGTTAATTCTAGATTAATTTATAATTAATTATTATAGTTTCTAATTAATATATTAACACTTAAATATATTAATAAACTATTTATTTATTTATATTGATTTATTAAACAATTAATAAATCAACATTTCTCTCTACTGACTTCCACATCAATCCTCCTGCTATGAGGGCAACCCAAATGGACTTTGCTTCAATTAATAAGATAAATACAAATATAAAGTCATGGCTTAGACACCTAATCCAACAATACTTAGGGTTAGCGAAGAGTGCGGCGGCTGAACCCCTACGGGAGGTGAGTGCAGCAGTGTGAGGAGAGTGATAAGGTTAGAGGCGAGTGCGACGAGGGTTCGCAATGATCTGAGGGTTAGGTTTTGAGAAGAAGGAAGGGATGGAATGAAGAGCATGGTGGCGGTGGCGGTTTTCGTGTAATTGTCGAATCTGTGATACCGCCACATTTTCAACAATCCCGGAGCATTAAGCTTTCGTGTTAACCCGTCGTAGTCTTGCCCTCTTGGGGTTAATTGTATTTTTAAACTATTCATGGCTTAGTGCTGATGGGTTAATTGTATTTTTAATTTGAAAATAATAAACAAATAAAGGAATAATAAAAATGAAATTGTTAAGGGTAAAATAGACTTTTTATGTCTGTGAAGGACCAAGCGAGCAACAAAACTAAAAATTAAGGACTGTCCAAGTTAAAAAAGGTTTTAGGGACCAAGCGTGTAGGTTACCCCATACCACAGGGACCATTCGAGTAATCTTCATATATATATATATATATATATATATATATATATATATATATATATATATATATATATATATATATATATATATATATATATATATATATATATGTGTGTGTGTGTGTGTGTGTGTGTGTGTGTGTGTGTGTGTGTGTGTGTGTGTGTTTTTAGTATGAAGGAGGATTAAATTGCGTTATTTTATCAACACTACAAATTTATGGCTCATTCTATACATACTCTCTAGTTTCGTTTTGTATCTCTGATTTGAGTTTTTTGTTTTAATTATTGTTTTTTTCTGCCTTTTACCTATTTTGTTTGTTTGTTGTTTTTTTACGATAATAAAGGTCGAAGATATAGAGTATTTTTTAGTATGAAGGAGGATTAAAAAAATAAATAAGTAATGAAAATAAAATAATTAATTAATCATTCTAAATGTCAGATCAATTGACTTCCGTTTTACTAACATCCTTCTAACCCTACTAATAGGGTGCCGATAATAACACTTTTAAAACATCTATAATAGGAGTTTTTTAAGAGTTTTTTTATCCCAAAAAATCTCAGAAAAAATAAAAAAGTTGTTGCGGGAGCTTTTTAAAATCTATGGTTTTTCCAATAGCTTGTTAATTAACAACCTCTTACTTTGAGGTTTTTCAATAATTGTGTAGGCTCTATATGTTTTCAACCAATCGTAAGTTGACAAGTTATAAAAAGAATTCATAAAAATCAAATTGAAAAAGCTTTTCTATTATGGAGCTTTTTCATTTAAAGTTTTTTCATGAAAAATCCTCGTTAAAAAATTTGTCTATCGTAGATACTCTTATTACTCTTCTTGACGATGTTTACGGCTGAAGTGACATAAATAAAATGATTTTCGTAATGTAATGAGAGAGATGACATAATCATACACAAACTTATTGCATTTCTTGCACTTTGTAATTATGCAAGATTATTGTTCCAACGAAACTACACTTTACTTTTTATTGTTACAAGGATGTAATGTTTTTATTATTAAATAAACAAAATTGTTTAATATGGTACTATATAGTGTGATTGTTGTGTAAACCATCTGAATTGAACTAAAACCAAATTACATATTCCAAAACTGAATCAATTATCCAGTAATTGGTTCAGTTTGATTGTTTGGTTTTAGTTGGTTCAATTTTTGATTTACAATTTTGTGTCATCTTATTTTTATGGCAAGCCATCTTTAACGGGACCGGTGGATCAGAGAATGCTCCACTAGCTATTTGATTGTATATCCATTTATTAGCGGCCTCAGTGTAGTGAATCCCGTCCCAAATGATCAACGACGAAGGATCTTCGCAAGACTCTGCAATCAATATTTCTTTACCTTTCACTGTTACCGTGCTCCCACACCTCATTGCATTATTGAAGTTGTATTTTCCTCCATGCCCGCAACACACCAAAAATGGATCACCGAATCCTGTCTTCCTATTCAATCAATATCTCAAAAAAAAAAAAAAATGAAGTGCGCACAGTTCGAATCACTTCGATTTTTAACCAAATATGAAATCGACCCAAGAATTTCGGTTTCTAATTTGAAAGAACCGGCTATGTTTGGATTTCTCTTTTATTTATTTTAGACAAAATGTCACTGTAGCCCAATCAACTATTGGTTGTTGGTCTAAAAGGTTCCTAAAGTTTTTTTTTTGACCTTTTAAGGGAATGAAGTCTATTTTTACAGGTTCATTAAGTCCTCTCAGCAGGTTTCCAGATTAAAAGTTAGAAAAAAATGACATTGTAGTCCTATCAACTTTCATTTTTTGTTTTAAATAGTCCCTAAACTTATGTTTTAGTTTACAATGGTGAAGATGAAGGTTGATAACTGTCCAGGGGTGCTCAAACTTTACAATGACGGCTCTATATGACGATCAAGTGAATCGAGCTTTTAAGTTCGTGTTGATGACGATGGTTCAGTCCTCTGAAAAGACGTCATGTTTGTCCAAACAAACAACATTTGTTATACTCATGGCGGTGGTTTCTGCATCGGTTCACGTACATGACCCAGCTGTTACTATTTCAAACTGACTCTAGCTTTACTAGCTATAATTGTAACCCCTAATTACCGTTTAGCCCTTGAGAACCGTCTTCCATTAGCGGTGGAGGACAAGTTAACTTTCGTGAAGTGGCTCCAATCCCAGGGGGTGGCGGCTGCGCTCGACCCATGGCTCGGTTCACTGGATGGCTATATAGAGCCGTCACTGTAAACTTTGAGCATCCCTCGACAGTTATCAACCTTTATCTTCACCATTATAAACTAATTATATAAGTTTAGGGACTATTTAAAACAAAAATGGAAGTTTATAGGACTACAATGTCATTTTTTCTAACTTTTAACCTGGAAACCTGCTGAGAGGACTTAATAACTTGGTAAAAATGAACTTTATTTCCCTAAAATACCAAAAAAAGAAAAAAAATTTAAGGACCTTTTTAGACCAACAACCAATAATTTATTGAACTACAGTGACATTTTACCTTTATTTTAATTTTAATGTTATTTCATCAATAATGCTAAAAGCATTAGATGAAACAAGTGATTAACTTGAAAGACGCTGCAAAACAACGAAAAATCATTTCACTATTTTAAATTTCAGAAGACCTATTAAATTACACTTATAAACAACACGACGGCGTTTTGTCCCATTTGATTCTTTCCGGTGTTATATAAAAGATCAACCGATCCTAAAAAATTTGGTTTTTTCATATACCAAACCATCAATTCTTTTAGTACCGTTGGACTTTTCGGTTCTATTTTTTTCTTCTAAATTTTGATCATGCTGACAAAGTTGAAAAAAAAACAAGTAATTTATTAAAAATAAAACTAAAAGTAATATGGGATGACAATGACATAATGTCATGTTTATAATTTTGAATTTGCAATGGAAACCGTAAATGTATATTCATTAATTTAATTGTTAAAATATTTGATTATTAAAACTTATATAGAAAATAACGTCATTTTCGGTTTTTGGATTCGGTCTTTCCGGTCCTAATATAAAACCCAAATTGACCCTAAACTAGGGTTCTCTAAAAACCATAAACTAGAGCACTAGTTTTTCAAAACGATTCCGTTTTTATGTTATGGTTTTTTAGTATTTAGTTCGACTTTGGTTTTTCACACATCCCTAAAAACAATCTTACCGAGTTTTTTCGACTGGGCAACCAGTGAATACTTGACAGAATAGACATCAACATAGGTGATCGCGGCCAAAGGAAGAATCTTTCGGAGTTGGATTACAGCGTCTTTCAGTTTCTCGTTAAAATATTGTGCCACGTCATTATATGGGGCGGCACAACCGTATTCATCTACTTGTGATAGGATCAAATACTCATCCATTATATAAGGCAAGCAACCAACCGGCCCCGTGTTATGTATCCAAAATGCTCTCCCACCTCGAGCATACACATTCTGTTAACACATTGATATGAATGGGGAAAAGAATTTATTTTGATAAACAATATATGAGTGTTCCTTTTTTATTTAAAGCAAAAAAGAACAACTTAATAAAAAAAAGTCAAGAGATGAGACATTTCCGATAAATCACAACTTATTACAAGATTGTCCTTATTAATTTTCCTTCCATTTTTCAAGTGTCTTGTTGATTTCTCAATTATTTTTATTTATTTGGAGAGTACTCACAATATCCACAATCCGTTCAACTTAAAATTTTTCATAAATTGTCACATCAATATTCCAGTTTCACTATATCGTACCATTTAATTCTCAGAGTACATTTCAAATTGACAACCACATCAACCTCGTATTATTAATGTGGACCGTCTTTTTCCCTCACTCAAAATTCATAGTATGCCAAATGGTCATTTTATCTTTACATTCAATAAAACAATTTTTACAATATTCAACAATTTTAACGTCAGATGAAATGGGAGGGAAAAAGAAGTTGAACTCAGCACAGGTTTTATGTCTTAATACATTAAGTCATGTTTTTTTGCTTAACCAGCTAATTAATTTTGTCCAAATTAAGTAAAAAAGAAACAGTCATGTATAGCTGTCTAGAAGATTACGTGTTTAACATTAATTAAAAAATAAATACCTTGACTATAGTGGTAAACTGCGATATAACATCGGGAACGTATGCTTTTACTTGTTCGGTAGACATGTTAAGTTGGTACCCAGCGGTCAGATCGTTTTGGCCGATATCAAACATGTACAACGCGCTAGAGAACTTGTCCGATTCCGGGAACAAGTTTTGAAAAACATCTCCTATGCAATGTTATATTTCAAAAAATTTAATGTATGATTTACAAGTTATTATAAAATAAGCCAAAATTGAGTACCTCTTTCACGGATTATTTGGGATCCTTTCAAGAAATCAACAAATTCTGCATACTGAAATTCTAAAGAAATGGGACTATACCCACTTTGAAAAATTGTAGTATTTTGACGTCGAATTGTGGACCCGGCTGTCGCATAATTTGCTCCATGGCTGAAATTTGTACCCATCGAGTCCAGAAATGGACTAAGAAAAGGTAATCCTAAACCTTCAGCTGAAATTTGAACCAAAATTTACTCAATACAACTTACTAAAATGTCTATTATGGCCAAAATCCATAAAAAAAAACATTGTGTATTGGTTTTTTGGACTAAGAAAAGGTAATCATCCTAAACAAGTTCTGAAAAACGAAACATATAACTTTGAATGAGTACAATTTCGAAAGTTTATTGATCATTTTGACACAATTTTAAAAGTTAAGTGACCATAAAAAGTTTAATAACCACTTTGACACAAATTAATAAGTTCAATGATCATTTAAAACTTCAAATAAATTAAATGACTAAATGAACACAAAACTAAAAGTTAAACGACTAAATTTTACATTAACCCTTTAAAATATGGCCTTATGATGTCACAACATATATATCCTTGACGAACATTATGAAACTTAGCAAGTTTCTCTTTGAGTAGAAAATATATATATTTATCAAAAGAAACACTAATTAACAAAAATATACAATATATGACGTTGAACTAAAAATGTAACCGTTACCAATAATATACAATGTATGTGTTTGGCAAAACTAGCTGATAGTTGGTAATGGTTAGCGGTTAGCTAGAAGCTGAATACTGTAACTTGTATTAATGCAGAGGTGTTCAGCAAAAACAGCTTTTAGTTTTTCAAAATATAAAATAATATAAAAATCAAAAGTTAAACATTAAACGCTATAAAAAACTAATTGAAATAGCTTTTATATTAGAAACGTTTTGTTAAAAATAAAAGGTAAACATACTTGTTACCAAACGAAGATTTTTTTTTTCGAGCGTTTTCCTAAAAACTAAACGCTAAAAGCTCTCAAAACTCTCAAACAGTGCGTGAAAAACACGTTCAATGTGTAAATAGAATAATAAAAGCAGAAAATGATTAATTGCAATATTGCATGAAATGGATAAACAATATTTTATTTACGGTCTTTGACTCTTACATTTGCCCGCATCCCCACAAAAAGGAAAATAAACCGTGGGGTATTAGTAAAAACCATTTAATGGGACGTCCAATCCTGTATTTTACATATTCATAAGATTGAGTTCTTGGGTTTTCGAAATAGTGTAAAAATAAGTGCTTCAAATCATTGCTATTTGACTCGGACTGTTCTAAAAGGTCGAGGTATTTCGAATTGTTTGTTGACACGGACAAAGTCAACACTTCTCAGTTTGGGCCTAATCTTTATCCTATATACCATGTTCGTATGGTGGCGCGATGTTCTACGTGAATCCACGTTGGAAGGACCATCCTATCTGCGAAGTATAAGGTCTCGTCTCTATTCGAATAAGCCATTCCATATGTGTGTAAAGTCAAACACACACATACACATCTTTACATATGTCTAATCATGTGCGAGTTTATTTAAGATTACCTTAATCCTTGACGTGAACAAACGGAGCATAATACAGCCAAATGACTAAAATATATTCAGAATTCCGTAAACGTCAATTGAAGTTTTGTCGATACGATGTTTCTTCTTTAACATATGGATTAATTAAGTTTATAAAAGGGAATAACTAAATATACACCTTATACTTTTCAATTATTAGAAAAATAAGTCAAAATTGTGAGTTTGTACAATGAATCAATCAGAAATCCCAGAGTATATGTCTGTCGGTGATAAAATTTACCAAATTACGTACCTATGAAATCGATTAGTAGACGACCATCACAGTAGCGGCCGGCAGGAGAATGGAAGAAAGTTTCGCCATTAGGCGGAGGAACTTGACCGAACATCGCTGATAAACCACCGGTATCAGAATTTGAATCACCGAAGTTAAATACTGCCCGAAAATTACAGTCCGGCAAAGAGAATGTCCAAATTGGTAGCAATAATGTAAAAGAAATCAGTAGCGTACTGATCGGAAACATTTTCAGGCGGTGAGAGAGAGAGAGATATTTACAATTTAGAAAGTAAGCAGCGGATAAGGTTTGTGATTTTATCAAATTTGGATATGACTATACACTAATAAGGGTGTTAATTTCTCGGAGCTTCATCAACTTTAACCTTAAAGTCAACTATGAAATATCTTGAATTCTTAATTGTATAATGATAGAATTTTCACGAATCATGATTTCACGATTAGCGTGGGGGAGTAATACCCACTGAACTCACTGAACCCACTCGCCACGTCAGCTTTTCTCTCTCCTCTTACTTCCATCTTTCCCCATCTTTCACCAATCTTTCACCCATGGAACCAGTACCCACTGAACCCACTAAACCCGCAATGCCACATCAGATTCTTAATATTAAATTAAATAAATAATACCCAAAATAATAATTTAATTATATATATATATATATATATATATATATATATATATATATATATATATATATATATATATATATACTCATACATACATGTGTATGTATATATATGTTTGTGTATGTGTGTGTGTGTATATATATATATATATATATATATATATATATATATATATATATATATATATATATATATATATATATATATATCGTGTGTGTGTATATATATGTTTGTGTGTGTATGTATATATATTTGTAGCGGTTTCACACGGCTTCACCATCCCGATCCTCAACCCGCTTGGCTCGAACTTGATGAAACCGCAAGGCAGGGGGCAGCGGTACCGGAGGTACCGACGGTACCGGCCGTACCGCCCCATCCCGCTTCCAATCTATCGCGAGCCCGATGACCACTCCGTCCACCCTTAAAGTTGTGGGCGTTTAAGATACTATCATGATTGTTGTCACGTCAGCACGATAATCCTATGACACATCTCAAGAAATACAAGACAGCATGACATTCATTTTATTTTCTACGTCATCAATTTAATTTACGTTTTTTTAATTAAAACCAAACATTCAATTCATTTAAAAAAACATAATATTAAAATTAAAATAAAAAACATTACATTAAATAAAAAAATATTACATTAATTTAAAATAAAAAACATTACATTAATTAAAAAAACATAAAAAACCTAATTATCGTCATCGGTTTCGTCGTACCGATTAGCGTAGATGTGCTCAGTCAAATCGTGTCGGAGATTGGCATTCGCTTCCCCGCTGTATATTTGTAGTAACCGCGTATAGTATTGTTCGCTACCGAGAACAAATTGTGTCGGCATTTGCGTCATATGATGATGTTGATAGATGCAAATATTCCGACCTTTTTCTTCAATTATCATATTGTATAATATGATACAACCGTATATTAATTTGTGTATGTTCTCGAAGTGCCATGCTCGTGACGGATTTTGCACTATATGTCATTTCATTTTTAGGACACCGAATGTAAGTTCCACATCTTTCCGTGCCGACTCTTGAGCTTGCGTGAATAGTACTTGTTTCTCGTCAACCGGATGTTGGTACGTCTTTATAAATGTGGAATAATTTTGATATATATCATCGGTGAGTAAATACTCACGTGGGTATTCGGAGTCGTTTACTACAAATTGAACGTCGACCGACTTGCCTAGTAGGATATCGTTGAATAACGGCGATGAATCTAGAATATTTATATCGTTGTTCGACCCCGGAACTCCGAAGTACGCATGCCAAATCCATAAATCTTGTGAGGCCACCGCTTCTAGTATTAGGGAAGGTTTGCTGTGAAGACCGCCGGTGTATTGTCATTTCCAAGCAGTTGGACAATTTTCTCAATCCCAATGCGTGCAATCTATGCTTCCAAGCATACCCGGTAGACCATGTGACGTGTGATGTGCCACATATAGTTCTTCAACATCGTTTGGTGTCGGTTTCCGCAAATAAATGTGATGGTAAAGCTCATAAATATATTCACAAAAGAAATACATACTTTCCCGTGCGGTTCTTGCCGACATCCGCAAGTATTCGTCCACGACATCAAAAGAGTAGTCATAAACCATAAGACGAAGAGCCGCTCCACATTTTTGGTAAGCCGTGAAACCCCTTTTGCCTCGTCCGTCGTATCGCAATTGAAAGAGTTCGTAGTTAGCTTCCAAGTTGTGCGCGATCCGTAGAAACATAGGTCGGTTCAAACGAAACTGGCAGCTGAAATCTTTGTCATATTGCACGCAATCGTAAGCAAAATAGTCTTGAACAAATTTTCTGTGCACTTCTTTGCGGTTTCTATTTTTTGCCTTTACTCGCCGCCTTTTTTCCGAACTTGCGGCTTTGTTTATGAGAATATTTGCGACTTGCATCATTGTCGAGAACACCATCGAAGAACCTGAGTCATTTGAATCCGAATCGTGATCCATATGAATATATATATATATATATATATATATATATATATATATATATATATATATATATATATATATATATATATATATATATATGTGTGTGTGTGTGTGTGTGTGTTGGTAAAAATATTTATTTGAATTTAAAAAAAATGCAACGGTCATTTTTTTGACCGTTTGGAATTTTTCACGCGTGATATCGAGAACATCCCAAGGACGCCGATGTCGTAGAATGCGGGAGGGGGGGAGGGGGGAGGTCGGTGTTTCCCGTGTCCACCTTGCTGAGATGGCACCACGCGGGGGGCTGCGTCCGACACACCCCTCAGTCTAACATTCTTTTTGTTTTTGCTTTTTCGTTTTTGTGGCTATTTGGATTTGGGTTTTAAAACTTTTTATTTAATGATTTATTTGTTTCAAAATCAGAGTTTTGACAAATGCAAATAGTTGTTCAAAACTTATTTTACAATATGCAATAAGTTATTTTTAAGAAGTCACTACTATTTATTTTTTTTAAACTTCAAATAGCTATAGAATTTATTTAAGATAAAATAATCACAGTTCCCTTGTTTAACTTAATATATACATGTTTATTATTTCTTTTAAAGTGTGTTTTTTTAAAGAAGGAAATGTGATAAAGGAAAAAAGAAGTGTTCTCGTTTTTTTAATGAGAGGAAGGAAAGAGAAGCAAATATTTGTGTTTTTTCCCTTTAAATCAATTTGTTCAAATGTGGATGATTGATAAGGGGAATGAAATGAGATTCTCTTTTCATTTCCTTCCTTTCCCTTCAAAATTAAAGTTGAAAGCAGGGCATTAGTCTTTTACGTCTGCATCGTCATTTCTCCCACGTCTAATAACGATAACCTACATTGTCATTTGTCTTACTGGCTGCTTCCATCAGACGCTGCTTCGATCGATGTGATTTGAAAGAGGCAGAAACAAAAAGATTCACTGTTGGGTTCATTCTCTTGATCGAATCTTGTAGATATAGTATTTATTGAAATTTCTTGTGGATAAGCCAATTAACATCGATTTTTGTGTTCAAATCTGGTGTCACTTGCAATTTCAATAAAAATGACATAGTTTTGGTATGTCTTGACTTGCAATCAAGAATGATTGAGGTTGCCTAATATAATACGGGTGTTGCCTATTGTCTATAAAATTTGGGTCTTCATGGAAAACCAAATCTAAATTTGACTTGCAATCAATAATCGTTGAGCTGTTTTTCTTGGCAAAGGATATATATTTGGCATATCAAATCTTTGATCCCTAAATTTGTTTTCCATTAAAAAATTCATGTTATGGTGTTTGCCTCAAGATCTATGATGGTGTTGTTGCTATGAATTACATGGCTGTTTTGTTTCTTTCATGTAAATTTTTGTCAAAAATATAATATGCCAAAATATATAAACTATTGAAATATGGTGTATATTACAAAAACGATATCAAACGTGCAACAGAAGCAAAATAAAACCATATTCCTCAAGAGGATCAAAGACTCATGAACTTATGCTACAAAACTAAATTATAAAGTGAAGATCAAGAAAAACATACCCTTGTAGATCTAGGGTTCGACTAGCTTTGGTGCATTGTTTGGATGATGTAGAGTCCAAACTAGAACTCCTCTTTTGTAGCAACAACCTAAGATGATGATTAAGGAAAAACCTCCTTTTCTGACTTGATCGAGACTGTCGCTAAAGGAGGGAGGAAAGGAGAGGTTGAGAGCTAGGTTAGACCGAGAGGGGAAGATTTCGTGAAAATTAGAATGAGATTGGATTGGCTAGGGTCTATCTCGTTCTTAAGTTCTTATATTTACTAGATGGTTATCCTTCTCCAAATATTTAAATTTTAAATATTTCCTCTTTAACCCCTTGAGTTCTACTAGTTTGTAATTAGCCTGCCATGAGATATTAAGTCAATAAACTAGTCCCTCATCATTCCCCTTTTGTTATTTTATGCTTAAAACTTGGGTGTAGCCCAAAAGGGCCCTATTATTTGTGAAAATATCACTAACTTGTTGTAACCATGTGCATATTTTTCTATATGCTAACAATCTAGTAATACCTCATGTCAGTCTTGAATCACTACTTACTTCTAAAAGTATGACCGACTGTAGAGAATTTGAATAATTTAATATTCATGAATTCAAGTAAATCATGCATAATTGGAACATAGTGATAAACTAATGAAAATGTTTGCACCCAACATATATTAAGATATTTACATAATAACCGCTAAATATGATAAAGATTTACAATGTATAAGTTCCAAAATCAAATCACTAAACTGAATACCCTCAAACAAATTCATCTGCAAGTTTAATGCTTATCGATCTAGAATAAGAATCATGGCTGGTCTATGACATTAGTTTGGTGAATGGATCAGCAATCTTCTCTTTTGATGCAACTTTACTGACTACGATCTCTCCTTCTTCGAAAAGCTTTCAAATGTAATGGCACTTTTTGAGTAAATGTCTTGTGTGCATCTGAGCTCTCGTTCTTTAGCCAAGGCGACAGCACCCGAAAAGGACCCAAAACCCCTAAAAATTAGACAATGTGTTGCTACATTTCAGACTTTTTCTTTGCTTTCCAGAACACTTGTAATCTCTCTAATTGCTTCTAAAGTCATAACTGGTTGTCAAAAAACTAATAACATGTCCCCATGTTTGTTGGAATGCTCCCGAATGCATTATATGTCCCGAAAACCTTATACCGAGCAATTCTTTTTGTTTCTATGTTTTGCAACCGTTCGGTGTGTCTCGGGCCTTGTATATATAGTTACAAGTAGTAATATTCTCCATTTATTTTTTTGATTCATGACACGAACCTGAGCATATGGGAAGTCCTGGGTCTAGCTTGGCTTTGTCCCGATGATGTACAAATCCAGAAGACAGTTACCTTATCTGATATTACGAGCGATGTAGAGGAAAATTGGGACTGAATGGTGGAAAATCGCCAGAAGAAGAGTGGTGGGTCATTTTGTTTTCTTTTCAATGCTACTATAATCAGCTTAATCAAAGCTATGCTTTTTGAGTTATGGCATGAACACTGACCATCGGTCGAGGTAAGACTACTATTATTTAAGTAGTAAATGGTGCTTTTGCATTACTAATTTGTAACTTAAGTATTAAAACAAAAGTAAATATACTTATTTTAGGTCGTTTAGGAACTAACCAAAGTGTGTGACGAGCTGTGGGCAGTTTACTGATACTACAGTAATTGGATTAAGCATAGAGGAAAATTTAAAACTCTGGATTGGTACTCTTGATGAATTCATCTGCTAAGTTATGGTCTTTTCTCTCTATAATTGATGATTGGTGAGTTTAGTATGAGAGGTAGGTTTCCAAAAGTACCATTTGAGCGTCGTTGTTCAAATTGACTGTGAACTTCAGACTCAGTTATGGGTGGGGATTGGGTTGGGATATTAGGTGTTTTCTTGGTGTAGTACTCTCGCAACAGTCTTTTCTTGGTGTGTTTCTTTCTTTCTTCAGGGTAGAATAGTCTTTAGGTCTCTATTGCGCAGAGTTACTTTTTGCATGAGTTTCCTTTCGTGATCTCCTTCGGGGAGGGGGCTGTTATCTTAGGTGTTGGTGTGTGTTTCTTTTCTTCTCATTTTCGTATACAAAGATTCAGTCTGTTAATGGTTTGTGGTCTTTTGTTTCTGGAGTTTCAACTCGAATTTGGAGTCTTTGGCCTCTCAAGTGTTGTGCTCGAGTATCCAAAAGCTTGAAGTTAGGGTGGGGGAGTGTACGAAGTTTGATGATTCAGTTTTGTTTTCTGGGATTTCAGGTTTAATATCAAGTATTCTGTGTTTGTGTTTAGGCGATTGCGATTTTTTGGTTTTTAGGGCTACGTTCCTATATGAAATTGATTCGACTTAGAGTATTGGCTGAAGGGTTTTGAAGCAATCAATGAACAAAAAATCTTATGGTTCACATGCAACCCTATAAAGATATATGTTTTCTTCTATGAAAATCATAAACTAAAACCTAAGGCCAACAATTATTTCTAAAGATCAAATAAAGAATAAACCAACATTTTGATCTTTTGATCTTGAAGCAAGCAGCAAACAAATCCTGCCTCAAATGCAAGTCACACCCAAAGCAATGGAGAAGAGAGTCCAGTAGAGTATTCTTAGGTCAAAATGGCGCAGGAAATAAGGGTGACAGGGGGTTCCTTTTATAGACTCCTAGGGTTACAGCTGAAACCCTAGGGAGCCTCCAAAGTGGGCAAGCCTGTTGACCACTTGGACCAGATCCCCAAACCCTAATTAGGGTTTTCGCCAACCCTAGAGGAGCCTCCAGGGTGGCGCCACTTTTTGGCCCCTGGACTTCTCTTTGCCAGTTATTCAACTTTTGAATAAGTACAAACCAGTCTCTACACTTTTAATTAATTAATTTAATCACTAAATTAAATCCAATTAATTCTAGATTAAATCTTAATTAATTATTATAGTTTCTAATTAATATATTAACACTTAAATATATTAATAAACTATTTAATTAATTCTATTGATTTATTAAACAATAAATCAACCTTTCACTCTACTGAACGCTACACTAAGCCTCCAGCTATGAGGGCAACCCAAATGGACTTTTGCTTCAATTAACAAGATAAATACAATTATAAGTCATGCCTTAGACACCTAATCCAACAGTCTCCCACTTGGATAACTCTATGACTTTAATTGTCCATTTACCTTCCGATTAATACCAGTTTCCCAGAAACTGTTCCTGAACTCTGACCCAGTCAGTTCTGTCCAAAGATAAGTGATCAGATGATCCTCCGTCCAACAATATATTTTCAGACTCAAGACATGGGTTAATATCAATCTTGGTCTGATACTCTGTTTCTCGATTTCCGATTTTGCTTATGACTTGAAGACTGCTAATTGAACACATCAATTCAGTCCCGGTTGGCCAACACTTTCAGTCAACTTCAAAATCATCAAGAGGCCTACAGATATCTGTTTCCCATCGGGTCAGGGGACGGATAAGTTTCGACTTATATGTCCATACCTTTTACCAGTCAGAATACTCGCAACAATGTGTTTTATAACACCGAGTTACCAGCGCGTTTTCGCGTTATCAATGAGCAACCGACTTGCAAATTACAGATCATATCTCTCCACTTAAAGATCAAAGGATATTATCGTCTTAACATTGCTCGTGATGTAATCCATGAAGAAATCTGTTAAGCGCGGGTTTATCCTATACTCAAATCTCTATTTTTCTAAGTACTCATGAACGTTGTAGCAGTCTTACTGCAATGTCTAACCCCTTAGACAATCTACAACCGATTCATGACAGTCTTCGTTCATACTCACTCCCTAACAGTATGATTGACTGTGCAAATTTAAATAATCTAATTATTTAGGAAGTTAAACATGCAAATATAGAAACACAATAATAAACAATTGACAAAGGCAGTAACAATACTTATTTATAAATCTCTATTATAAAATCACCAAGTCAATTGCATTTATATCGTTAAAATTTCAAAAATATATCTAATTATTAAAACTAATATCATCCTTCAGTCCGATGCTCCGAGCATGCTGATTGTGCTTGATCCTGCTTAGTGCCTTAGTCAAAGGATCAACAGGATTGTTTTCTGATGACACTCTCTTAACCAGTAAGTGACCTTCTTCTACTTGATGTCGAATATAGTGGTACTTTCTTTCGATATGCCTGGACTTTCCATGGTCTCGCGGTTCCTTTGTCAAAGCGACTGCTCCTTCGTTATCGCAGAAAAGTTCCACCGACTCCTGAATGCTCGGGACAACTCTAAGATCCACGATGAAGTTCTTCAGCCAAGCCGCTTCTTTAGACGCTTCACTTGCTGCAATGTACTCTGATTCGCACGTTCAATATGAGACAAACACGATGGGTCGAACTCCTAAATGATTACGAGTGTGAAATACGCTATCATCCGGGCAAGGCAAACGTGGTAGCCGACGCGTTAATTCGAAAAGAACATGCCAAAGCATTTCATCTAATATGTTCTCCTATCTTGTCCAATCTCAGTGACCGAATTCGAGGAGCCCAACACTCGTCAATTACCGAAAATGACATGCCCACGGGAATTGATGGGGAGTTGGAAAGTAAATCTGATGGTATTTTCTATTATCAAGATCGCATCTGGATCCCAGATCGCGACAATCTTCGTACCTTCCTGATGGAAGAAATCCATAAAACTCGATATTCCATTCATCCTGGTGCTGACAAGATGTATCTGAAAGGTTTTCTGCAACCATGAACTAAAAAATCCAAAGTTCACATGCAAACTATAAGGATCTATGTTTTCTTCTAATTGAACATATAACAAAAAACCTAAAGGCCATAAGAAAATTAACTAAAAGAATAAAATTAGAGAAACCAACCTTTTAGAATTTTCTGGAAGCTGAGCAGCAAAAGTATCCTGCCTCAAATGAGATCACACCCAAGCCAAGAGGATTATGGACCGATATTCCAGAGAGAAATAATAGAATGAGCGACTGATAATGAGGTCTAGGGTTCCCTATTTATAGGGAACCAAAGGGTAAAGCTAGAAACCCTAGCCGCAGCCCATTTTCCGGATTATGTGTACGCGCGCCGCGGCCTTTACATTGGCGCGCCGCAATTCAAATATTGAATTCGTACGGATATGTACGCGCGTCGCAGCCTTTACATTGGCGCACCGCGCGCCGCAATTCAACTATTGAATTCGTACGACTTTAATCCCTGACCTCCTGATTAATCCAATTAATGTCACAGAAATTAATCCAATTAATTTCTGATTAATTATTAATCAAACAATACTATTTCTAATTAATATATTATCTCCATAATATATCAACAAACAATGTCTTGATTTATTAGTTATATAATAAATCAACCCTTTCTCTCTACTTAACTTTCCAACAACCTCCAGCCATGAGGGCAACCCAAATGGACTGTGCTACTATTAATTAGGCAAATACTAATTATTAGTCATGGCTTAGACACCTAATCCAACAGTCTCCCACTTGGATAAGTCTATGACTATAATTACCAATTTAACCTCTAATTAACCAGCACTTTTAGCTTCCTAGAAACCACTGCCAAACTCTGATCTAATCAGTTCTGTCCATAGATAAGTGATCAGATGATCCTCCGTCCAACAAGATATTTTTCAGACTCAAGACATGGATTAAAGTCAATCCTGGTCTGATTCACTGTTCCTCGATATCCGATTTGCATATGACTCTTAGACTACCAATTTAGTCCCGGTTGGCCAACCATTTTAGTCAACTTCAAATTCATCGAGAGGCCTACAGATATCTGTTCCCCGTTAGGGTCAAGGGACGAATAAGCTTCGACTCATATACTTATGTCTTTTACCAGACAAATCACTCACAACAATACGTTTTATAACACCGAGTTACCGATGCGTTTTCATATTATCAATGAACAACCGTCTAATAAATTATAACTCATATGTCTTAGCTTAAAGATCAAAAGATATTATCGTCTCAACATTGCTCGTGATGAAATCCATGAAGCAATCCATTGAGCGCGGGTTTATCCAATACTCAAATCTCCATTTCCAAGTACTCACGAATGGTGCAGCAATCCAATTACAATGTCTAACTCCTTAGACAATCTATTACCAATTCATGACAGTCTTACTTCACACTTACTCCCAAAAAGTGTAATCGACTGTGGATATTTGAATAATCCAATTATTCAGGAAGTAAAACATGAAAAATAAAACACAATGATAAAGTATTGACAAAAGTAGTAAACCATTACTCATTAATAAATCTCTATTATTAAATCACAAGAGTCAAATACAATACATTGTTACAAGTTTTGAAACCTATCTAATTTACATAAACTTTATATCATCTCTTAATCCAATGCTCCTAGCATGCTGATTATGCTTAATCCTACTCAGAGCCTTTGTCAAGGGATCTGCAGGATTATCTTCCGATGATACCCTCTTTACCACGAGGTGACCTTCTTCTACCTTATGCCTTATGTAGTGGTACTTTCTGTCGATATGCCTGGACTTTCCATGGTCTCGCGGTTCCTTTGTCAAGGCGACCGCACCTTCGTTATTGCAGAACAGTTCCACGGGCTCCTGAATACTCGGGACTACTCCAAGGTCACCGATGAAGTTCTTCAGCCAAGCCGCTTCCTTTGACGCTTCACTTGCTGCTATATACTCTGATTCACATGTAGAATCAGCCACCGTATCTTGCTTGGAACTTTTCCAAGTTACCGCTCCTCCGTTCAGAAGGAATACCCAGCCAGACTGAGACCGACCACTGTCTCTATCCGTCTGAAAACTGGCATCCGTATATCCTTCAACTCTCAATGTATCACTGCCTCCACGGACCAACACCATGTCCTTTGTCCTTCGCAGATACTTGAGTATATTCTTTACAGCTATCCAATGCGCCCTTCCAGGGTTACCCTGGTACCGACTGACCATGCTTAAAGCAAAGGCCACGTCAGGGCGAGTACACGTCATAGCGTACATGATCGATCCTACAGCCGAAGCGTAAGGTACCCGACTCATTTCAGCTATTTCTTCGTCTGTACTCGGACTTTGAGTCTTACTCAATTTTGCATTACTTTGGATAGGCAGCTCTCCCTTCTTGGAATTTTCCATACTAAACCTTTTCAGTACCTTTTCCAAGTATGTACCCTGACTAAGTCCAATTAGTCTTTTCTTCCTATCTCTCAATATTCTTATCCCAAGAATATAGGCAGCCTCTCCTAGGTCCTTCATGGCGAAACATTTCCCAAGCCAAGCCTTGACATCTTGCAAGGTTGGGATATCGTTTCCCATGAGCAGTATGTCATCGACATACAGTACCAGAAAAATGACTATACTCCCACTAGCCTTGACATATACGCAGGACTCATCCTCGCTCCTAGAGAAACCAAACTCTTTGACTTTCTCATGGAAACAAAGATTCCAGCTGCGAGAAGCTTGCTTCAATCCGTAGATTGATCTCTCAAGCTTACACACCTTATTAGGATACTTTGCATCGACAAAACCCTCTAGCTGATTCATGTAAACATCCTCAGTCAACTTCCCATTAAGGAAAGCGGTTTTGACGTCCATCTGCCAAATTTCATAGTCATGAAATGCAGCTATGGCCAGCATAATCCTAATAGACTTTATCTTGGCTACCGATGAGAAGGTCTCGTCATAGTCAACCCCTGGGGTTTGAGTAAAGCCCTTCGCAACCAGTCTTGCCTTGAAAGTGTGTACCTTTCCGTCCATGTCGGTCTTCTTCTTGAAGATCCATTTGCACCCGACTGTCTTTCGACCCGGTACATTGTCAACCAAGTTCCAAACTTGATTGTCATACATGGACTTGATCTCGCTATCCATGGCCTCTTTCCACTTGGCAGACTCAGGGCCCGCCAATGCTTCCTGGTAGTTAGCTGGTTCATCCAAATTTATCAGTGTCCTATCACTGACAAACGTGTCCCCATCCGAAGTTATATGGAAACCATAAAACTCGGGTGGCATGCTAACCCTACCGGAACGCCTAAGAGGTAAGGATACATCTGTCGGACCAACAGGAACTTCTTCCTCATGTTGGTTGCTAGTTTCTCCTAAGGTTGCGTCATCTGATGACTCTTGAATTTCTTCCAGATCAATGGTACTCCCACTGTCCTCTTTGAATATGAGCTCTCTCTCTCGAAAGACCGCTCGTCTAGCTACAAAGACCACGTCCTCGCTCGGTCTGTAGAATAGATATCCAAAGGACTGTTTGGGATAACCAAGGAAGAAACACCTTTCGCTTCTTTCTGCGAGTTTGTCTTGAGTCTCTCGTCTAACGAAAGCCTCACAACCCCAGACTTTGATATGTGCCAACGAGGGAACTTTCCCCGTCCACATTTCATGAGGTGTTTTAGCAACCTTTTTAGTAGGGACAAGATTGAGGATATGGGCGGCAGTCTCTAAGGCATACCGCCAGAAGTGAATGGGAAGTGAAGCTCGACTCATCATGGAACGAACCATGTCCAACAGGGTTCGGTTGTGCCTCTCTGCAACACCGTTCAACTGTGGTGTCCTGGGAGGTGTCAACTGCGAAACTATTCTGCATTCCTTTAGATAGTCTAGGAGTTCGATACTTAGATACTCTCCGCCTCTGTCGGACCTGAGCATCTTTATCTTCCTGCCTAATTGATTCTCTACTTCGTTCTTAAACTCTTTGAACTTTTCAAAGGTGTCCGACTTGTGCTTGATCAAGTAGATATAACCGTATCTACTAAAATCGTCGGTAAAGGTCACGTAGAACCGCGTGCCATCCTTTGTGGTTGATCTGAATGGACCACACACATCCGTGTGAATGATGTCCAGCAGACCCTCACCTCTTTCAAAAGATCCTTTGAAGGGTGATTTAGTCATCTTGCCCAACAGACAAGATTCGCATACATCATCCGACCTGAGGTCGAATGATTCCAACACTCCATCCTTTTGGAGTTGGGCGATGCGTTTCTTGCTGATGTGCCCGAGCCGACTATGCCACAGACATGCCTTTTCTACACCACTAGTAGAATCAATATAATTTACACTATGTCCTAAATTGTCAACACATTCAACAGTTTCGTACACACCATCACAAGGATAAGCAGTAAAAATCAAAATACCATTTTTGAAAACAGAAATCGAACCAATTTTATTATCAAAAGAAAATTGAAATCCTTGTCTGAACAATGCGTGAAATGAAATAATGTTTCTTGCTATTTCTGGCGAATAGCAACAATTAAATAACTCTATACTAACATCACTACTAAGCACTAAACTGTAAACGCCGATCTTGGTAACAGGGGACGATCTCCTATTGCCCATGATCAAGTTCAGTCTACCGTGCTCCACCTCCCTGCTTTCCTTTAGGCCCTTCAGATCAGAACAAATGTGAAAACCACATCCTGTATCAAGGACCCAAGAATTAGAAGATGGTGAGTTTTTAGAGATAGTGAATATACCTGCTGTCGATGGCTTTACTTTCCCATCCTTGACATCCTGCAAGTATTTGGGGCAGCTTCTCTTCCAATGGCCCTTCTCTTTGCAGTAAAAACAGTTGGCTTCATCGGGGTTGGCCACACAAGGAATGTGGGAAGTCTTGGTTCTCGAGCCATTACTGGATGACCCGACCTGAACCTTTTCCCTCCAGTTTTGCTTAGGAGGGCCCTTCCTTTTCTTTCCTTTGCCACTTCCAATGGCTAAGACGGGCTGATTAACCGAGGGTACACTTTTACCCTTCATCCCGTCCTCAACAACTCGAAGCATGCGATGCAACTCAGTCAGGTTAGCCTGATTGTTGTTCAAATGATAAGCTAGCCTGAACTGGTCATAAGAACTCGGTAGGGAGTTAAGCACTATGTCAACGGCCAACTCCTCCGGTACAGGCATTGCAAGCTTTCTAAGCCGCTCCACGTAACCTTGCATTCTTTGCACATGAGCGCAGATGGACTCTCCATCTTTAGGTTTGCTGTTCGTGAAGTCCTTGACCACCTCGCACCTCTCGATGCGCTCTTACTTGCGGAACTTTTCCGCAAGCTCCTTGTGCATCTCAAAGGGCCAGTAGTCTTCGTATATTCTTTGCAATTCGGGGTTCATTGTGGCGATCATGATGCAGGCCACTTTGGTTGCATCATCAGAATGTTTTTGGTACAAGGAAATTTCTTCGGGAGTAGCAGTTTCAGGGTCAATATCGACAAGCTCGGTCTCGAGGACATACTCTTTGTTCTCGTACCTCAGAGCCATCTTGATATTTCTAATCCAGTCATTGTAATTTGTCCCGTTCAATTGAACCTTGGAACATAATGAGAGGATTGATGGAACACTGGAGTTTGAGTGGGGAGCGGATTGATCAGCAGAAGACATCTATAAAAGAAGGTAAGTTTAATTAGATACTTGTCGGTCCTTATAATAACCCAATATAAAATAAGGCTAGGATCCAACTATAACAATTTGCAACATAGAAGAGGGATGCCGTAATCTATAAGCAAATTTTATAAAGGTAGGCGAATGACGATTCAGCCAATTCCACCGCGGAAAAATAATCTTATTATAAATGGAATTCCTAGTTTCTTTTGAGATATATTGAACTGTTCAATAGCATGTTTAATCTCAGATATGCCCCACCGTTTGTGACTGGGATGCCGAGGATCACAAACCGGGTGTGAATAAACATGCAAATTAGCTTGGTACTCTCGGGGTCCATTATCATCTCAAATTGATGTGCCGGTTAACCACACACGCTCCATCAACAATGATAACACCCGAGACACCCATTGCCACTCTTTATGAACCCCCATTGGTGTGCCGGTAAACCACACACGCTCCACCAACGTTTCATAAAGTGCAATGTGCAATTTCATGGGGTAGCATCAAATTCACATTTTTTTTAAAGTAACTAGATTGGGATTTTGTGTAAAGGTTCTAGTACTTTGATCATTATACTTTTAATGATTAAGTGATCCCATCAAAACTGTTCGGCTAACGACCCTCCACTGATCAGGCGAGCGGTGGGCGAGAGTGTTCACCCATTAGACTGCCATTTTATAGGCAGCCTCCTTATACCCACTTTATAGATCAGCTTCGTGAATGAGGCCTACTATTGAATTGACTGACCAATTTTATCTTATACATATAGTATTAACAATTAATAACATATATAAGATGTATTTTAAAACTCTTTAAAATATTCCAGGTTTATCTTTTAATTTTACCAATTTAACTATTAAATTTAAAACTAAATTGAACCTTTAAAATATTTTAAACATTTAAAATATTTTTCCGGATTTAATCCTTAATTTTCGCAAATTCTAAAATTAATTAAATCCTTTGAATTATCTTTTAATTAACAATTAATTAAATTAATTCAAATGCAGATAGGTTTATCCAAATTAATCAAATTAATTAAAACCTATCCTAAACCCCCTAGATTTCGATTTCAATTAAAGGGGTTTAAGGTTATCCATTTAATCAACAAATAAAGTTACCAAAAATAGAAAACCTTCCAAAACCCTAATTGCCAGATTTCGAAATTAACAAAGGGTTGATTAGGGTTTATAAGCTTTAAATCCTAAAGCAGTTATATCAATTCAACAAGAAAACAAGACAGGCTCTGATACCACTGAAAGGTTTTCTGCAACCATGAACTAAAAAATCCTAAGTTCACATGCAAACTATAAGGATCTATGTTTTCTTCTAATTGAACATATAACAAAAAACCTAAAGGCCATAAGAAAATTAACTAAAAGAATAAAATTAGAGAAACCAACCTTTTAGAATTTTCTGGAAGCTGAGCAGCAAAAGTATCCTGCCTCAAATGAGATCACACCCAAGCCAAGAGGATTATGGACCGATATTCCAGAGAGAAATAATAGAATGAGCGACTGATAATGAGGTCTAGGGTTCCCTATTTATAGGGAACCAAAGGGTAAAGCTAGAAACCCTAGCCGCAGCCCATTTTCCGGATTATGTGTACGCGCGCCGCGGCCTTTACATTGGCGCGCCGTGCGCCGCAATTCAAATATTGAATTCGTACGGATATGTACGCGCGTCGCAGCCTTTACATTGGCGCGCCGCGCGCCGCAATTCAACTATTGAATTCGTACAACTTTAATCCCTGACCTCCTGATTAATCCAATTAATGTCACAGAAATTAATCCAATTAATTTCTGATTAATTATTAATCAAACAATACTATTTCTAATTAATATATTATCTCCATAATATATCAACAAACAATGTCTTGATTTATTAGTTATATAATAAATCAACTCTTTCTCTCTACTTAACTTTCCAACAACCTCCAGCCATGAGGGCAACCCAAATGGACTGTGCTACTATTAATTAGGCAAATACTAATTATTAGTCATGGCTTAGACACCTAATCCAACAGTATCATGGCCTGAGAACCAATTATTGGTGGTCGAGGATGAAAAAGGATATTGCTTTATTCGTGGCCAAATGTCTTACATGTTCCAGGGTCAAAGCAGAACATCAACGAACCTCTAGACTATTGGTCCAACCGGTAATCCCCGAGTGGAAATGGGAAGCGATCATCATGGATTTCGTAACCAAACTTCCCCGTACCACCAAGGGACACGACAGCATTTGGGTAATCATTGACCGTTTGACCAAATCCGCTCATTTCCTTCCCATCCGTGAACATTTCAAGGTCGAACAACTTGCTCGAATTTACATCGACGAGATAGTTAGTCGGCATGGCATCCCTCTCAGCATCATTTCAGATCGTGATGGGAGATTTCTCACTCGGTTTTGGCAATCACTTCAAGCAGCCATGGGAACCCGCCTCGATCTCAGTACCGCCTATCATCCTCAAATCGATGGTCAATCTGAGAGGACAATTCAAACACTCGAAGATATGTTGAGGGCGTGTGTCTTAGATTTCAGACGAAACTGGGACTCTCATTTACCGTTGGTGGAATTCTCCTATAATAACAGTTATCATTCTAGCATCAAGATGCCACCATTTGAGGCATTGTATGGCCGTAAATGCCGATCTCCTATTTGCTGGCATGAAATTGGCGAGTCCCACGTGATTCGCGCAACAGTGGATTCTCCAATCGTTGGTCCTGAGCTTATCCAGGAAACAACCGACAAAATCACTCAGATTCGCAATAACCTTCTTGAAGCTCGTAGCCGACAAAAGAGTTACGCCGACAAGCGACGCAAACCGCTTGAATTTACCGTGGGTGACATGGTCATGTTAAAAGTGTCCCCATGGAAAGGTGTTGTTCGATTTGGACGCAAGGGTAAATTGGCACCACGCTATGTAGGCCCGTTCAAAATCCTGAAAAGGATCGGACCAGTAGCCTACGAGTTGGATCTACCAATAGAGCTTAATAAAGTTCACCCAGTATTTCATATAGCCAACCTCAAGAAGTGTTTAGCAGACGAGAACCTTCATGTTCCTCTCGAGGATATCCAAATCGACGAGACAATACAATTTATCGAGAAACCCTTGGAAATTGCCGACCGAAAGGAAAAGCAATTCAAAAGAAGTCGCATTCCCCAGGTCAAGGTCAGGTGGCAGTCAGCACGTGGACCTGAGTATTCATGGGAGCGTGAGGATCAAATGCGTACCAAATACCCGCAACTTTTCTCTTAAGGTACTATCTTCTTAAATTTCGGGACGAAATTTCCTAAAGTAGGGGAGACTGTGACATCCGCCTAAAATGGATTCGGGTCAACCCAACCCAATTGGAAATTTAATAAACCCTACTCGAAATTTCTCGATGCTAATAGGATCAAAACCCTTACACTACGATATAAATTGACGTTAATAGCAATATAGCATAGTATAACGTTATAACTATAATCAAATTAAATTATGATACCATATTAAAATCAAATCAAAGTATGATGCTCTAATTAAATTAAAAGTATCAAACTTGAATGCTATAATTAAACTTCAAATCAAAGTAGAGTGTTATAATCAAATAATAACCTTTTTTTTTTTTATAAAACTCTATTTTTATAAACACTACATTAAATTTTATAAAACTCTTAAGATGCTTGTGTTAGTGGGGAATTATGAAGATCACCAAAAGTAAAAGGTTATTCCCCTTGTCTCCCACTCACACCTCCCATCATCTTTCCTTTCATTTTTCTCCCAACACATTATTCTCATCACCACTCAAACCATATCTATTCTTTCTCTCACTCTCAATCTCGAAATTCCTCCTAGAAATCTTCATATTTCAGCCAAGAACACTCCAATATACTCAAATCTTCATCCCTCTTGAAGCATTCATCAAGGTATGTTGTTAAAAGTCTCAAATTCATGAATGAAACAAATTAAATCCACCAAAATATCTAAAACTCATTTTATGCATAAACTTGATTTTTATCAGATTCTCATAAATAAAATAAGAAGTTCTGGAAATTTTCAGAAAATAACTTATTTTTATTGAATTACTATAATTATTGCAATAAAATAGGGCAATAATTCACATAAAATACTTTTTAGAGTCAATAAATTCTGGGAAACTTTTGGAATGACCCATATATTGAGTAAAGTGGATTTATGAAGTTTCATGCATTTATATTACGGTTTGATTCTTATTTTGTATTTTATTTTGTTGTAGATAAATAAATAGCAAAATATAGTTATGTATGTCAAAAACTGGATTTTGTATTTTTCGCACCTTATTAACATTATAAAGACTCCATGACCAAATTTACAGAGTTTTTTAAGAATGTTTTCTTATTTTTCCCGATTTAATGATAGTTTAATGATTTAAATTGATAATAAATAGCTACACATGTCCAAAAATTACAAAACCTTATCCGAATATCTATATAACATGTTAGTCATAAATAAAAAAGTTTAATGAATTTCCCTTAATCTTTTACTATTATTTATGATTTTATTGCTTAATTAATAATGAAAAACATAAGAAATACTTCCCCTAGTCACAAATATCCAAAACATTTATAGTAGGCTCAATATAATGTTAGAAAACTATGATTAAATTTCCAGAATTTTTAGGGATCATTTATTATTTTTCCCGAATTTTGATGTTGTTTAATCAATAAAATAATAAAGAAATACTAAACCAGTTCATAAAACTATGAAAATTTTACAGTAATTATTATTATGTGAAATAATGATTTCCTAATAATTTCATATTTTTTCAATAATGTTTACTCTTTAAAACTATTTTCCTAAGTACTTAAGCATGTAAAAATGCATTTTTAATGATTATTTCATATAAATAATTGTTAAAATCTGTAAATACTTATAATTGGACAAGTTATTATTTTTAATAAGAAATTATTAAAATCTTGACTAAATTGAAAATATAAATTAATTATACAAAGTAATTAATTCAATTTAAAATTCATTTAACAAATGAATACCTTAATATTCAAATCGAAATAAATTATTGTTCATTCATCTAATATAAGAATATGTGTATAATTATTTTTATTAATACTTCATTCCCGTTTAGTAGTTCCTAAACCAAAACTATTAATTATATTAGGTTCTACGTCATTTTGACCCGAGCCGCCTATTCTGCGACACGCGTATTCCGTTGGACTAATGTGAGTAATCTACCCCATATTTTATAATTTTCAATACTTTTGGGGTGTATCATGTGGTTTTAATATGTTCCAACTTCATTTTATTATTTTTTTTCACCATTGAGACATTGTTGGGACATTTATACATGAATCATTATTTGTATAATTATTGTTTGTTTACGCTACATGTACTTGTAGTGCATTACAATTTTTAGTCTAATCTCCATGACTATGCCCGTATTCTTGAGGTACGTTATGGACAATAATAGCGCTATTGGGTTGACCACCCCGCCTTGGGATGCTAAGGTGATTGATCGCACGTGGTTGAGTGTGTTTGATGATTAGATGCTCCATCCTATATATATATATATATATATATATATATATATATATATATATATATATATATATATATATATATATATATATATATATATATATATATATATATATATATATATATATTTATATATTTATATATATATATATATATACATATATATGTATATATAGGGTGAGGACTTATTGTTGTTGTTATCATTTGTTAATCAATTTTTGATTTATAAACTGTTATCTCAATAACACTTGTTTGCCAACTTCAAAAGAACTCAAATTTCAAATTATTCAAACTCACAATTTTCTTTAATAAAACTAGATTACTCACCAACTCTCGTAGTTGACCTGTTTTTACCCATGATGCAGATTTGAAGAATGAAGTTGATGAAAAGTAGGGTTTACCTTAGAAACCCACAAGACTATTTAAATTTGATGTAATAAATGTTATTGTATTTTGATTTGTATTTGTATGTTGTGGATCTTGTTTGCATACTTAGTACTTAATTGAATCTAATCATATTATAACATAGTTGTCATGAGACTTTGAACAATATATCACGCCTTGATCGATTCCGCCAAGGATCGGGGTGTGACAGCAGATACTTGATTATGTTCGTGACTGCTATCCAGTGTGCTTTTCCAGGATTACGCTGGTACCGACTAACCATGCTTAGTGCAAAAGGATACGTCGGGGCGAGTACATGTCATAGCATACATGATCGACCCTACAGCCGAAGCATAAGGTACCTGACTCATCTCAGCTATTTCTTCATCGGTACTCCGACTTTGAGTCTTACTCAATTTAGCATTACTCTGGATTGGTAACTCTCCCTTTTTGGAATTTTCCATGTTAAACCTTTTTAACACCTTTTCCAAATATGTACACTGGCTCAGACCTATTAATTTTCTTTTCCTGTCTCTCAGTATTCTTATCTCGAGAATATAGGCAGCTTCTCCAAGGTGTTTCATGGCAAAACACTTCCCGAGCCAAGACTTGACATCTTGCAAGGTCGGAATGTCGTTTCCCATGAGCAGTATGTCATCAACATACAGCACCAGAAAAGTGACTATACTCCCACTAGCCTTGACATATACACAGGACTCATCTTCACTCCTAGAGAAGCCAAACTCTTTGACTTTCTCATGGAAGCAGAGATTCCAACTGCGAGATGCTTTCTTCAACCCGTAGATTGATCTTTCAAGCTTACATACTTTATCAGGATGCTTTGTGTCCACAAAACCCTCTGGCTGATACATATAAACATCCTCAGTCAGTTTTCCGTTAAGGAAGGCGGTTTTGACATCCATCTGCCAAATTTCATAATCATGAAACGCAGCTATGGCAAACATTATCCTGATTGACTTAATCTTGGCTACTGGTGAGAAGGTTTCATCATTGTCAACCCCCGGGGTTTGGGTGAATCCCTTCGCAACCAGCCGAGCTTTATAAGAATGTACTTTACCATCCATGTCGGTCTTCTTCTTGAAGATCCATTTGCACCCGACTGTCTTTCGACCCGGCACATTGTAAACCAAGTTCCAAACTTGATTGTCATACATGGACTTAATCTCGCTGTCCATTGCTTCTTTCCATTTGGCACACTCGGGGCCCGCCACTGCTTTGTGGTAGTTAGCTGGTTCATCCAAATTAGTCAATGTGCGATCACTGACCAATGTGTCACCGTCCGAAGTAATATGGAAACCATAAAACTCGGGCGGCATGCTAACTCTACCCGAACGCCTAAGGGGCAAGGAGATGTCGGTGGGTCCAACAGGAACCTCTTCCTCATGTTGGTTGCTAGTTTCTTCTAAGGTTATTTCATCGGGCGTCTCCTAAATTTCTTCGAGATCGATTGTACTCCCACTATCCTCTTTGGAAATGAGCTTTCTCTCTCGAAAGAACCCCCGTCTTGCTACAAAGACCACGTCCTCGCTTGGTCTGTAGAACAAGTATCCAAATGACTGTTTTGGGTATCCGATGAAGAAACACCTCTCACTTCTTTCCGCGAGCTTGTCATGAGTCTCTCGTATTACGAAAGCCTCACAGCCCCAGACTTTAATGTATGCCAACGAGGGAGCTTTCCCCGTCTACATCTCGTGCGGTGTTTTCACAACCTTCTTGGTTGGGACAAGATTTAGGATATGGGCGGCAGTCTCTAAGGCATACCCCCAGAAATGGATTGGAAGTGACGCTCCACTCATCATGGAACGAACCATGTCCAACAAGGTTCGGTTTCGCCTTTTAGCAACACCGTTCAACTGAGGTGTTCTTGGAGGCGACAACTGTGAAACAATTCCACATTCCTTGAGATAATCAAGAAACTCGATACTAAGATACTCACCGCCTCTGTTGGATCTAAGCATCTTTATCTTTCTGCCAAATTGATTTTCTACTTCATTTTTGAACTCTTTGAACTTTTCAAAGGTGTCTGACTTATTCTTGATTAAGTAGATGTATCCATATCTACTAAAATCGTCAGTAAAGGTCACATAGAACCGCGTGCCATCTTTTTTGGTTGTTTAGAAGGGACCACACACATATGTGTGTATGATATCCAACAAACCTTCACCTCTTTCACAGGAACCTTTGAATGGTGATTTTGTCATCTTGCCAAGCAAGCAAGATTCGCATACATCATCCGACCCGAGGTCGAATGATTCAAACACTCCATCCTTTTGGAGTTGGGCGATGAGTTTCTTGTTAATATGGCCAAGGCGACAGTGCCACAGACACGCCTTTTCTATACCGCTTGAAGAATCAATAGCTAAAACATTTTATCATAATTATCAATACACATAATAGATTCATACACTCCATCACAAGGCATAACATTAAATATAAAAACATCATTTTTGAAAACAGAAATTGAACCATTCAATTTATTAAACTCATAATAAAAGCGCTGTCTGAACAATGCATGAAAATAAATTATGTTCTTTGCCATATCAGGCGAATAGCAACAATTATGTAAATCTAAACAAACTCCACTACTAAGCACTAATCTATAGACACCGATCTTGGTAACAGGTGACGTTCGTCTATTGCCCATGACCATGTTCAATCTACCATGCTCCAGCTCCCTACTTTCCTTTAGGCACTGCAAATCAGAACAGATATGAAAACCACATCCTGTATCAAGGACCCAAGAATAGGAAGAAGATGAGTTATTAGATATAGAATATGTACCTGCTTGTGATGGCTTTACTTAGCCATCCTTGATGTCTTGCAGATACCTGGGGCAGCTTCTCTTCCAGTGACCCTTTTCCTTATAGTAAAAACAGTCAGCTTATTTGGGTTTCGTGACGTGTGGAATGCCGGAAGACTTGGCTCTCGGGGCACTGCTAGATGTCCCGACATGAGTCTTTTCCCTCCAGTTTTGCTTTGGAGGGCCCTTCCGTTTCTTTCCTTTGCCAGAGCCAATAGCCAGGACAGGCGGGTTGACAGGGAGCAGACTTTTTCCATTCATCTCGTCTTTAGCAGTACGAAGCATGCGGTGTAACTCAGCTAGGGTCGCCTGATTGTTATTCAAATGATACGCCAGTGTGATCTGGTCATAAGAACTGGGTAAGGAGTTTAGTAATATGTCAACAACTAAATCCTCATGAACAGGCATTTCCAGCTTCCTAAGCCTCTCCACGTAACCATGCATCCTTTGCATATGAGTGCAGATGGACTCTCCATCTTTAGGCTTGCCGTTAGTGAAAGCTTTTACAACCTCACGCCTTTCGATGCGCTCTTGCTTGTGGAGCTTTTCCACGAGCTCTTTTTGTATCTCGTATGACCAATAGTCCTCATAGATATGTTGCAGTTCAGGGTTCATGGTATCGATCATGATGCAGGCCACTTTGGTTGCATCATCTGAGTGTTTGGTGTATGCGGCGACTTCCTCGGGAGTAGCGGTATCTGGGTCAACCTCAACAAGCTCGGTTTCCAGAACATACTCTTTGTGTTCAAACCTCAGAGCCATTTTGATGTTGCGGATCCAATCATTGTAGTTAGTGCCGTCCAACGTCACTTTCGAGCACAATGACATAATCGAGGTGACATTACGGGGATTCGAGTGGGGAACAGATTGGTCAGAAGACATCTGAATAAGAAGAAGGTAGTTTTAATTAGACATTTATTAAATAATCCTTATATTCACCCAAGAATAAATATAAGGCTAGGATCCTACAATAACAATCTACAATATCGAAGAGGGATGCTGTAATCTTTATTGTAAATTTTATAAGGTAGGCGAATGAAGATTCAGCCAATTCCACCGCAGAAAAATAATCTAATTATAATGGAATTCCTAGTTTCTTTTGAGATTTATCGAATTGTTCGATAACATGTTTTAATCTCGGGAATGCCCTGCTCGTTTGTGACTGGGATACCGAGGATCACAAACCGGGTGTGAATAACCATGCAAAAATGCTCGGTACTCTCGAAGTCCATTGTCATCTCTAATTAATGTGCCGGTTAACCACACACACTCCGTTAATAATGACAAAATCAAGAAACCCATTGCGACTCTTTACGGATCCCAGTTGGCGTGTCGGTAAACCACACACGCTCCACCAATGTTCCACAAAGTGCAAAGTGCAATTTCATGGATTAGCATCAATTCATATTTTTAAACCTAAAGTAACTAGATTGGGATTTGTTTAAAGTTCTAGTACTTTCAATTATAGCATTATACTTTTAAGAGGCTTAGCGGTTCTATCAAACCCGTTCGGCTAACGACACTCGACTGACCAGGAGAGCGGTGGGTAAGAGTAGATACCCATTAGACTGCCATTTTATAGGCAGTCGCCTTATACCCTCTTTATAGGACAGTTTTGTGAATGAGGCCTAATAACGGCAAGACTAACCATTTAATCTTATATATAAATATTAACTTTTAATCATAAATATATAAGACATATTTTAATCTTATTAAAATATTTTAGAATTAATTTATTCTTAATTTTCGCAAATTTAATCTATTTTTCGAAAATTTAAATCAATTCTTTAAGCTGATTTAATTTATCTTTTAATTAGCAATTAATTAAATTAATTAAATCTAATAAGGGAATCACAAAAATTAATCAAATTAATTTCTTAACCCTTATCCGTAGGTCACGAAAATTGCATGCAAATATTAGGGTTCCAGTTATTTTAATTATCCAATAATTGCCATAAATAACAACCTACTTATAAAAGGCAAGCAAATCAAGGGGGGACCAAGGGTGGCGGCTAGGGTTAGGAAACCCTAGCCTTGAATTCGATCAAGGCCTCTTCCAAGAGGTGTTTTTCGCAAAAACACTCAAGGCAAAAACAGTTCAAATCAATTCACAAGAAAACAAAGCCATAGCTCTGATACCATTGAAGGGTTTTGAAGCAATCAATGAACAAACAATTTTTATGGTTCACATGCAACCCTAGAAAGATCTATGTTTTCTTCTATGAAGATCATAAACTAAAACCTAAGGCCAACAATTACTTCTAAAGATCAAATAAAGAATAAACCAACCTTTTGATCTTTTGATCTTGAAGCAAGCAGCAAACAAATCCTGCCTCAAATGCAAGTCACACCCAGAGCAATGGAGAAGTCCAGCAGAGTATTCTTAGGTCAAAATGGCGCAGCAAATAAGGGTGCCAGGGGGTTCCTTTTATAGCCTCCTAAGGTTACAGCTGAAACCCTAAGGAGCCTCCAAAGTGGGCAAGCCTGTTGACCACTTGGACCAGATCCCCAAACCCTAATTAGGGTTTTCGCCAACCCTAGAGGAGCCTCCAGGGTGGCACCACTTTTTGGCCCCTGGACTTCTCTTTGCCAGTTATTCAACTTTTGAATAAGTACAAACCAGTCCCTGCACTTTTAATTAATTAATTTAATCACTAAATTAAATCCAATTAAGATTAAATCTTAATTAATTATTATAGTTTCTAATTAATATATTAACACTTAAATATATTAATAAACTATTTAATTAATTCTATTGATTTATTAAACAATAAATCAACCTTTCACTCTACTAAACTCTACACTAAGCCTCCAGCTATGAGGGCAACCCAAATGGACTTTTGCTTCAATTAACAAGATAAATACAATTATAAGTCATGGCTTAGACACCTAATCCAACATTGGCATCCCACGTGTTTGTTCTTATGTATCTTAAAGCTTGAAGTTAGAGTAGGGGAATCTATGTAGCTTGGTGATTCTGCCTATATCAATCTTTGCTTTATTGGAGCCTGTTCCTTAATGAAATTTTCGGGTTCTTAAAGTTTTGAAAGGTTTAGGCATTTATACCCTTAGTGGTTTGGCGTAAACAGGGCTTTTTGTTCCATATATAATGTAATGCGGGGTGAAGGTTAGAAGTTTCGGGATTCTTTTTCATTGGAGTTGAGTTTGGACATTTATACCCTTCAGTGATTGGTGGTTCTTGGTGTTGGTATTTTGGGGTTGTTGGGCAATTCTTTTAGCTGGATTGTTCATTACTATGCTCGAGGGTTGCTGCTTTGGATTTTTAGTATGCATTGATTTTTTACCCTTCCTGGGTTTAGCTGCATGATGTTTATTATTGCGTCAATTTAGCCCATTTCTTGTATATAGTCATAGCTATTCCTTACAGCTTAGTACTCAACACTAGTCTTATTGTTTTTTTGTTTGTTTCGGTTGTATCCTTGCCAGATTCCCGCTGGTTTTTTCAATAAAAGTTGTCGTTAAAAAAAAATACATTTGTTAGAGGTGAGTACATAGTGATTTTTTTGTATTCTATGTGCTAGTTGATTGCTATATGTATTATGTTTTGAGTCTATAGCATATGATATGTATTATGTTGTTGTTGCTGTTGTGAATCTCTGTCATGGATTGTGCCTAATATACTTGTTGTTATACGATTTCGTTGTCATGTTAGGGTTGTAGTTGTTGTTGTTGAAATGTTGTTGTTACTTGCTATTATTACTGTGTTAATATTAGTTGGGGGTTAGTTGTCTCTTAGTGGGAGTGTGAGGGACTTTGATATGAGGCCGCGACATAACCTCGTACTTGTTTTTTTGTTTTTTTTTGTTGCAGATCCGTGACTCTAATGTCAATTCCCTTATGAGAATATTTGAATTTGGATATCCTCATATCTTCTTTAGTTTTGTACAATAACATCTTTTTTATGTATGGTGTTGGCTAGAGTGTGATTGATGGTGTTTATGTGAAAACATGCTCTGATATTGGCATTGGGGGAGGCTGTTAGGGTTTATGTAATCTAAAACTTTTAAAGAAACGGTTACTACAATGGAAACAATATCTTAAAAAATTTTAGTCTCAAAGCCATGAATCCAATTAAACATAGATAATCAACTTGAAATCAACCATATGATGTTTCTCAGAAGAATATCACAATCAAAATAGATTGTATCTATGATGTATCCAAACACGCCAATCCGGATGACTATTACACCTTCAACCATTAAAGCAAGACCATTCCATCTTTTCCTTTCCTTGAAATCGACAATCAACTTGGGAGGTGGCTCAAAATTTCTTGGCTATGGTTAATAGAAAGAAAGGAGGCATATTACGTTTTTCTTGGTAACACTTATAAAAAAATTATAAACTGTCTTTTTTAAATATACCCGCCTTAATGATGGACTTTAGGGCTAAGCCTTTAAACTATTAATCAAGTAAGCCTGGATCCACATAACTAATTACTTGGAATTAATATATGATGTCATTTACATAAAATATTTTATTAGTTTATTAACTAACTAATTTATTTAATTTGCTTTTATTTAATAAATAACAAACAAAACAATTTTATATACCTATATACTTTATTTTACAAATAAATGAATAATATAAATTTTACTTAAGTAAATATTTATTCTGGATATTTTATGGCTTTTGTGCATAACATTTCCGGTAGAGGCCTACCCCAAAGAGAAGTGTTTTCTCTTGTACCACCTAGATGATCCTCATAATCATATATATTCTCATATTAGTCCTTCAATCAGTCAAACAGTCCCCAAGTAGTTCAAGATTCGAATCAATAAGAAACTATAATAACTGTGCATATTCATTTGTTGAATTTATTTCTTTACACGTAGCTTTCTCTTGTGTCCCATATTATAGAGGTGCATACTAACTTGCTTCCCCTTCTATTTCATATGAAATATACAATAGTTGTAATCACTGTAAATGGTTGTATTTGGTACAATAGAGGAACAAATTGACTAGGTCACATACATACGAGAAAAAAAAAATACTGACTATGCCCTTTTGTGATTGATATATTGGAGGAAGATACTGAATTACACCCCGCTCCCCACCCTTTTGTTTTGTACAAAACAACCTGATTTCAAAAGAACAAGTAGTGTTACGTGTTTAATTTCCAAAGTGTGACGTCCTTATATTTTGGTCTAATTTGAAAATAGTGTTATGCATTTAAAATTACAATTTTAGATATATATTTGGGGCAAATTCCAGAAAACCCCAACCATTTATTAGCTTACATACAAAAAAGCCCTTAAACAATATATTGGTTAAAAAAACCATATCTATTTTTTATTATCTTTCAGTTTTAACCAATTTGTAGGTCAACCCTCTAAGTAACCGGGTAATTTTTTTTTTTTTTTGATAACCGAGGAAGCCACCCGACCCGTCCTTTGGACGACCCGACTGACCCAACCTCGGGGCAACATGAACACCCGGTAAACTCATGTGCCAGGCAACCCACCCTTTGGGTGTACCCGTGGCCATCCCTAATTGAAACCGGTGAGAGTCGAACCCTTGACCTCTCTTATGGAAAGATGAGAAAGCTACCAACTCGGCCATCAGGAGATGGTTAGTAAATCACCTTGCTACGTGGGCATTAAATTAGGGTTATATATACAAATCGATTGAACCACACCCGTCATCGTGGAAGTACGAGTTGATCAGGTTGTAAAGGAAAGCGTAAAGTGACAATCAATTACACGCAAAAGTTTGTGGTTTCCGTCTTTCGGAATCTAGCATCAGGTTGCAAAGGTTTGCGAGTTCAACACGGTAATAAATTCAGATGGTGACTCGGTATATAAAGTTGATAATTACGGCTGCCGCCGGCAACAAGAAGTCATTCTCATGGATGCTTTCGGGAATCCCAGCCTCAATGTTTCTCATAGCAAGGTACTGTTAATTTTAGAAACAAAGTAACAATTTTACTTTTTATAATCCAATTAATAATTAAAATTTATTTTTTTGTTTACCTTACATGGTTAAGTGTGGCATTTAAAAAAATCGCATTCAATTCTATGACTACCACATTTATATATTTCCTATAAAATAAAGATGCTGGATAATTGGCAGTTGTTCCAAACTTACAAGATGGTGGCAACTCGTCTGGTTGAGGAGAATTAGGAGCCATCGTGCACTATAATGTATCTTACCAGTTCGCCTCTGACATTTAAAAAACATAGTAGAAATTGACAATTTTGTACATCATCCAACATTGAAAACAAAAGGTAATAATCTTGATGAAGCAATGGTGAAGATTTAAAGTCATGAGCAGCGGATGACTGGTCACCGTCAGCAAATGGGTGGATGAAAAGAGGTGTAGACAGGTGATGGAGAGAAAGAAAATATAGACACTGGCGTTCGAGAAATATAGACAGTTTTATACCCCTTGTTTTAATGGGGAATATGTTGATTTGCAATTGTCTTTTTGAGTGTTATCATAGTTTGGAATGTGTATTTCAAACAATGTTGAAGAGTTTTGTAGGATTGTATTAAAATGTTTTAATTAATGGTGGTTTTTAGCTACCAAGTTTGTATTTAAAAGTGATATTTGGCAACAATTCTGTTGTACATAAAAGTGGTTTTGGCCCTTTGTGTTAATAGCAACCAACTTTGATTATTGAGGTTGTAATTAGCAACCTACGTATGTTGGTTTTTTTTAAAGAAACGGTACTAACAACCCATTAATTTACAGCAAACTACAGAATTTGTCATTAATGAAAAAAACAATTCACAGAAAATTTTGACCAATGACCACCCATACTATAACAGGAAATTACAGAAAAGGTACTTACTGAATTTTTTTTTTGGCAAATTGCACAATAACCTGTAAAGTTAATTAGCTTTCACACTTTGTAATTCTTATGTTGATTTCTGGAAACTGAGGTCCATTTCTGTCTTTTTTTAAAGTAGGTTGCTAAAAAGGCCGTTATATCCAAATTAGGTTGCTAAAACCGAGCTTATTTGTTAGTAGTTTTAGCAACCTAGTTTGTAAATAATGGTAATTTAGCAACCTAGTTTCTACATTTGGTACTCACGTTGGGGAAATATATAGTTTCAACTGAAACAATCCTCTGTAACAAGGGGTATAATGTTAGAGTTCAACAAGTGGTTTCCAGAAATGTCATGGATCTTTTTTGGTCAAGACAAGAGGTATAATGGGTGTATTTTGTAGTGCATGTTCCTTAAAATAAATGACAGAATTGGTTCTTAAAAAACCAACAGAACCAGTCCATAAGTTTCCAAATACAATTGAAACTTAAATGGTTGAAATGGTCCTTTCTTTTTCCAGAAAACAATAACTTAATGAAAATAAAGAACCTTACACCAAAACCCATTATATTAGCAACCAACTTTTGAACACAGGTTTTTAGCATCCTACTTAGTGACAATGGTTTTATGGAGAATATTCAGAGTGTAATATATATTACAGTAAATTATATAAATATACCTTTAAAATGAAACAAAATTACAGAAATGACACATATATCCCTTTAAATGCAAGAAAATTACTGAAGATTTATTTAAAATTTTACAATGCGAAGTACAACCAGTTATGGAATTTATAATTTCCGACATTTTTAAACAATCAATTTTACAATACGAAGATTTAGTAAAATTTCACTTACCTGATGATCATAAAACACTTCGATCACCTGTGCGATTCAGTTACATAAGAAGATTTAGTAAAATTTCACTTACCTAATGATCATAAAACACTTCGATCACCTGTGCGATTCAGTTACATACGAAAATTTAGTAAAATTTCACTTACCTAATGATTATAAAACACTTCGATCACCTGTGCGATTTAGTTACTTACGAAGATTTAGTAAAATTTCACTTACCTGATGATTACAAAACACTTCGATCACCTATGCGATTCAGTGGCTACAGGTTCGGGTGCTGGATTGTCGAACCTTTCGTGATTACTGTGTGATTCGGCTCAGTTGATTTGCTGGAATGTCGAACATTTACAATACGAATCTTTCCTGTGCGATTCGACTCAATATGTTTGTTGGATATTAAATCAACGATTTCATTGCATCTAATTTGCCAGAAATTTACTTAAATTAAACCTAATTACTGTTAATCAACTGTCCACGTATGAAGTTTTATTCCACATTTGCTCAAAATTTATTTATTTTGTCCACGTATTTAATTTCAGCCGGTTATAAGGCTAAGCGGAGTGGTTGCCTACGAAACCATCGCCATCGGCCGTCACGTAGGCGTCACGTAGGATGCCTACGAAAATATATTTGGATGCCTACAATATGGAGTGGTGGTGTGGTGTTTATAACAAAGAAAGAAAGGGAAATTAAGAGTGATGTCAATGAATTTTTGGAGGCATGTTGATGCCTTTGAAAAAAAAAAAATCTTTGTCATACATATAATATAGAATGATTTGCCATTGGCATTGAAGTGTCACGTAGGCAATGCCATCGACATTGGAGTGCCATTCCGTGTAGTCTAAAGATTGTAAGCTTATAAATGGGTTACAATTAAAAGGTAAATATAAATTGGTGGGGTTTATTAAACCAAAAAATAATTTAAAGGTTTTTTTGTATATTCACATATAAATTGTGGGGCTTTTCTACATTTTGCCCATATATTTGCAACGATAAATTCTAGATAAGTTATAACATTTAAAACTCGTAAATGTTTAAAATAAAACTTCATAGAATGTCTCAATCATCATGTGACGGTTTTAATTAAATAAAAAGAAAGTTCTAAACCCCAAAAATCCCAAAATGTAATGTTTTTACAAAATTAACACACGTCTTTAAACAGATTAAACTGTTATGACACAATATTAATCTATTGAAACTCAATTCAAATAATTCTCCAATTCAATTCAAAATTCACACTTCAAAACACCAAAAGATATCAAACCCAAATTCCATACTCCAAAAAATTGAACCACTTTCTCCATCAACACTTTTGCAATTCGGGTCATTTCAATTCAATTTGGTTCAACCGTTACATTTTATTACAACCATCTCTATTTCTCTCATCTATTACACGCCATGTTTAACGGAAGTGGTGGATCAGAAAACGTTCCGTTAACAATTTGGTCATACATCCATTTATTAGCCGCCTCAGTGTAATGAACCCCATCCCAAAGAATCGGTAACGCCGGATTTTCACAAGACTTTGCTATTAAATGTTCTTCACCTTTTATCATTTTTATACTCCCACATCGCTTCTTATTATTAAACTTGTACTTTCCTCCATGCCCACAACACACCATAAACGGATCACCAAATCCTGTCATTATTTAATTATCCAAAAATAATTAATCAATTCAATTCACCTTATATCCAAAACTACCTCGTTTATAACTTACCGAGTTTTTTCGATTGGGCCACGAGGGAGTACTTGACGGAATAGATGTCGACGTAGGTGATCGCGGCTAACGGGAGATTCTTTCGAAGTTGGATTACGGCTTTTTTTAGTTTATCGTTGAAATACTGTGCCACGTCATTAAATGGGCCCGCACAACCGTGTTTGTCCACCTGTGCCGCCGCAATCAAGTAACTGTCCATTATGTACGGCAAGCAACCAACCGGCCCTGTGTTGTGTATCCAAAATGATCTCCCGCCTCGAGTATACACGTTCTGTTTTCAAAAAAAAATCATGATTTAGGAGCTCTTTGATACTTGCAAGGAGTTTGTGAACCTTGCTGTAAGTAGAGGTAGTTTAGATGATATAACGGCCATGATAGTTGACCTCAAAGCTTTTCAACAACTATAACAAAGAAATGTGCATCGAGTGGCTTGTACATTGTGCTTTAAGAGGTGTACCTTGCGGTAGATTTGGTTTTTTTTTGCACTTGGGGTTTTTTATGTCTAGGTGCTCTTTGTTTCTTTATGATGATAATCGACTTAAAGTTTCCATTTGACCAATCAACAACCACTAACTTGTATCTCGTGCATTAAAAGTTGTACGTTGAGTTGATTTGATCATTCATGCTCTTGGGAGTTAAAAAATCCATTCGTGACTTGTACATTATGCATAGAAGGTTGTATATTTATTACATGCACTATTGATTGACCATTAAAAGTTTACTTTTTATTGTTACAAGGATATAATGTTTTTATTATTAAATAAACAAAATTGTTTAATATGGTATTGTGAAGTGTGATTGTCTAAACCGAATTGAACCGAAACCAAATTACATATTCCAAAACTGAATCAATTATCTAATAATTGGTTCAGTTTGATTGTTTAGTTTTAGTCGGTTTAATTTGTGATTTTACAGTTGTGTATCAACAAGGTTCTTATTTTTATGGCAAGCCATCTTTAATGAGACCGGTGGATCAGAGAATGCTCTACTGGCTATCTGACTGTATATCCATTTATTAGCTGCCTCAGTGTAGTGAATCCCGTCCCAAATGATCAACGACGATGGATCTTTGCAAGACTTTGCAATCAAGATTTCTTTATCGTTCACCGTTATCGTGCTCCCACACCTCCTTCCATTATTGAAGTTGTACTTTCCTCCGTGTCCGCAACACACCAAAAATGGATCACCGAATCCTGTCATCCTATTCGGTCAATATCTCCAAAAAAAAAAAAAAAAAAAAAAACCGTAAAGTGGGCACGGTTCGATTCACTTCGATTTTTAACCGAATCTAAAATCGACCCAAGAATTTCGGTTTTTAATTTGAAAGAAACGGCTATGTTTGGATTTCTCTTCCATTTATTTTAATGTTATTTCATCAATAATGCTAAAAGCATTAGATGAAAACAAGTGATTAATCAGAAAGATGCTGCAAAACAATGAAAATTTATATCACTATTTTAATTTTTAGAAGACCAATTAAATTACACTTATATACAAATCGTGGTTGTTTTTTTTTTTTTTTTTTGAACGGCTAGTTAGTTGTTAGAAGTTAATACACAAATTAGTTAAATCCGTCTAATTAGATAAATCCACCTATGTTTGGGATAGAATTCAAGACCTCCCATCTAAGAAGCAAAACCTCTACCAAATGGGCTAGTACCACATTGGCACGTGGTCGTTTAGTTCCATTTGGTTTTTTCTAGTTTTATATAAAAGACCAAACCGATTCTTAAAAAAGTGGTTTTTTCATATATACAAAACCATCAATTTTTTAGTACCATTGGACCTTTCGGTTCTATTTTTTTTTCTTCTAAAATTTGATCATGCTGATAAAGTTGAAAAAAACAAGTAATTTATTAAAAAGAAAACTAAAAGTAATGTGGGATGACATAATGTCATGTTTATAATTTTGAATTTGTAATGGAAACCGTAAATGTATATTCATTAATTTAATTGTTAAAATATTCAATTATTAAAACTTATATATAAAATAACGCCATTTTCGGTTTTCGGATTCGGTCTTTCCGGTCCTAATATAAAACCCAAATTGACCCTAAACTAGGATTCTAAAAACCATAAACAAGTGCACTAGTTTTCAAAACAGTTCCGTCTTTCTGTTTTTTGTTATGGTTTTTCAGTATTTAGTTCGACTTTCGGTTTTTCGCACACCCTTAAAAAGAACCTTTCCGAGTTTTTTCGATTGGGTGACGAGTGAATACTTTACAGAATAGACATCAACATAGGTGATCGCGGCCAAAGGAAGATTCTTTCGGAGTTGGATTACAGCGTCTTTCAATTTCTCGTTAAAATACTGTGCCACGTCATTATACGGGGCAGCACAACCGTATTCATCCACTTGTGCGGTGGTGATCAAATACCTATCCATTATATAAGGCAAGCAACCAACCGGCCCTGTGTTATGTATCCAAAATACTCTCCCACCTCGAGTATACACATTCTGTTTACACATTGATATAAGATATAATTTTTTTTATTTAATGAGGAAAATAATTTAATCTGATAAACTATGTATGTGTATCCGTTTTTTAATATAGAAAGAACAACTTAATATAAGTCAAGAAATGAGACTTTTTCCGTAAATAATAACTTCTTACAAGATTTTCCTGATTCATTTTTTCTTTCTATTTATCAAGTATACTGTCATTTTCTCAAATATTTTCATTTACCGATAGAGTACTCGGGACATCCATAATCCATTTAAAAATTTTAATGAATTGTCACATTAATATTACATTTTGCATATATATATATATATAATATATATATATATATATATATATATATATATATATATATATATATATATATATATATATATATATATATATATTTGCCATTTAATTCCTATAGTCCATTGGACTTTATAAAGTTAAATTGACAACTGCGTCAACGTCATATTAAGAATGTGGGCCCGTTTTGCTCGTCAATAGTCAAAATTCATAGTTTGTCAACTATGAATTTTGTAAATGGCGAAAAAAAGAAACATCGTTTAAGAGGTTGTTTCTTTTATTCCCTAAGTCATGTATGGGTAAATGGCTCGGTGAGTAGTGATTTATGTTGTATATAAAATGTTTGAATAAAACCAAATGACCATTTTACGTTGTATATAAACCGTTTGAATAAAACCAAATGATCATTTTACCCTTACATTCAAGAAAAAAACAAATTTTATGATATTTATCAATTTTAATATGAAATGAATTGGGAGGAGAAAAAAAGTTGAAATCGGTAAAGGTTATGTGTCTTAATACATTAAGTCATGTTTGTTTGTTTGTTTGTTTTTTTTTTTTTTTTTTTTTGGCTAAACTCATTAATTCATTATGTTCTAATTAAACCAAAAACGAAACAATCATATATATTTGTCTTAGAAGATTACGTGTTTAACTTAAACTTGTTAATTAAAAAATAAACAACTCCTAAGTCAATTATCTCACCTTGACTATAGTGGTAAACTGTGATATAACATCGGGAACGTATGCTTTTACTTGTTCCGTGGACATGTTAAGTTGGTACCCAGCCGTGAGATCGTTTTGGCCAATATCAAACGTGTACAACGCACTAGAGAACTTGTCCGTTTCCGGGAACAAGTTCTGAAAAACATCTCCTATGCAATATTATATTTTAAAATTTTAATGTATGATTAATAACAAGCCCATTATAAAATAAACCAAAAATGGGTACCTCTTTGACGGATTATTTGGGATTTTTTCAAGAAATCAACAAATCCGGCATACTGAAATTCTAAAGAAATGGGACTATACCCACTTTGAAAAATTGTAGTGTTTTGACGTCGAATTGTTGACCCGGCTGTGGCATAATTTGCTCCATGGCTGAAATTTGTACCCATCGAGTCCAGAAATGGACTAAGAAAAGGTAATCCTAAACCTTCAGCTGAAAATTGAAGCAAAATTTACTTGATACAACTTACTAAATGTCGTAATATGGTCAAATTCCATAAAGAAAATTGTATATTGGTTTTTTTGGTTAACTTTAAAAAAAACACGGAGAGTTTATTTGTGTAATAAATTGCAAAAAACCATGGAAAGAATGTATTTTCTTTAAAGATATTTTTTTTTAATTTAAAGTTGTGATGGTTAGATCATATAAATATATTTTTTTAAATGATTAAACTGAAAACAATTCTAAAAAATAACGATATTTGTAATTTAAGAAAAGCGAAATATCCAATAAAGTCTCATTATTTTGGCTAGTTTATAAAAAAATCTCATTATTTTGGGCTAGTTTATAAAAAAATCTCAAAATTAATTTTATTTACAGAAAATGACAACATACTGATTAATGTATTCAATTTAACCCTTTAATCAGGTTTACCAGGTTTCCTAGATTGGAAATTTTCAGTAAAGTCACAGTATTTTTGGTCCGTTTATGAAAAAGTCCCAATGTTGAAATTTTTTACACAAAATAATAGAATTTTTTCATAAATAGACCCAAAATAATTGGACTTTATTGAAGATTTCAAATTTAGAAAACCTAGAAAACCTAGAAAACCAGAAAAATGGCTAAATTGAATACATTAGCCGGTATGTTGTCATTTTTGTAAATAAAATTAAATTTGAGACATTTTTCATAAACTAGCAAAAAATAATGGGACTTTATTGGAGATTTTCTTTAAGAAAAAATAAATCTTTAATATAAAATAAAATTTTATTTGATGGTTAAACCAGAAAATCATAAGTATTCAAAATTTTGGAATATGGCTTTATGATGTCACAACATATATATTTCTTTGGTGGACTTTTTTTTTGGCAAGAGTTAATAGCCATGTCAAAGGTGTTTATTTTAATTAACAAAAATATACGATATATAACTTTGAACTAAAAATGTAACCGTTACCAATAATATAAAATGTGTAAATAAACAAATAAAAGCAGAAAACGATTAATTGCAATATTGCATGGAATTGAATTGAGAACACAATAACAATATTTTATTGGGTAAATTGCATAAAAGTCATTAAGTTTTCCAATTTTCTCGATTTTGACACTGCATTTTTAGTTTTTACAATTAAGTCATTATGTTTTCAGAAAAGTTGGAATTAAGTCATTATGTTTTCCAAAAAGTTGCAAAAATGACCATATGACCGGATGGTAATAGGTTACCAGGTCATATGGTCAGATTTGCAATTTTTCAGAAAACCTAATGACTTAATAGCAAAAATAAAACATAGTGTCAAAATCAAGAAATCTGAAAAAGTTAGCGACTTTTAGGGTTTATTTCATAAAAAACCCTAAATTTTCAACTTTTTTCTGCTTAAACCTAAATTTTGGAGAAACTTTTTAATTTATCCCCTTAACCGGCTTTACAGGTTATACATACTTTTTTTTTTCAGAAAAATACTACAACTTTGCTTTACTGACTTTTGTTTGAATATGTTCAGATATTTCGCTACACTGGCTTGTTTTCTTATAATAGCTGTATATTTTGCATACGAGCTTTGTTTTGGACGTTCTATAAGTCGACGGATTCGTAAACACGAATACATCGTGTAATGAATATTATTTAAACCAAACTATTATTTGTAGTATTATTGGAAATTATAATACTACAATACGCTATTTCGAATCAATTATCGAGTAAACGTTATAATTTCGAATAATAGACTATAGTAGCGTAAAATTCGATAAATCATACAAATAATATTTTGGTTTAAATAATATTCATTACACGATGTATTCGTGTTTACGAATCCGTCGACTTTTAGAACGTCGAAAACAAAGCTCGTATGCAAAAGATACAGCTATTATAAGAAAAACAAGCCAGTGTAGCGAAATATCTGAACATATTGAAACAAAAGTCAGTAAAGCAAAGTTGTAGTACTACTTACGACCTTTTCAGGGATATAAAGTTCGTAGAATTTGGACATTTATATGAAAGCTATGTCAATTACAAAAACGAAGAAACATTTTTTTTGTGAAAAAATCACTGAATTGAGAGTTTTTTTCGGAAAAAAAAAAAAGAAATTAGGGTTTTTTCTGAAAAAAATATGTATTACCTGTAAAACCGGTTAGGGGGATAAATTAAAAAGTTTCTCCAAAATTTAGGTTTTTTTGGAAAAAAAATAAAGTTTTAGGTTTAAACAGAAAAAAGTTGAAAATTTAGGGTTTTTTATGAAATAAACCCTAAAAGTCGCTAACTTTTTCAGATTTCTTGATTTTGACACTATGTTTTATTTTTGCTATTAAGTCATTAGGTTTTCTGAAAAATTGCAAATCTGACCATATGACCTGGTAACCTGTTACCATCCGGTCATATGGTCATTTTTGCAACTTTTTGGAAAACATAATGACTTAATTCCAACTTTTCTGAAAACATAATGACTTAATTGCAAAAACTAAAAATGCAGTGTCAAAATCGAGAAAATTGGAAAACTTAATGACTTTTATGCAATTTACCCTATTTTATTACAGTCTTTGACTCTTATTTGCGGGCATCCCCACAAAAAAGGAAAACAAATGGATTCCGAAAACGACAGTTGAAATTTCGTCAATATGATGTTTCTTCTTACACAAATGAATTAAATTAAGCTGATGAAATACGACTTTTCAATAAGTCGTAAAATTATGAGTTTCAGCAACAATGAATCAATCAGAAATCTCAGACTATATGTCGGTGATAAAATTTACCAAATTACGTACCTATGAAATCGATTAGTAGACGGCCATCACAGTAGCGGCCGGCAGGAGAATGGAAGAAAGTTTCGCCGTTAGGCGGAGGAACTTCACCGAACATCGCCGATAAACCACCAGTATCGGAATTTGAATCACCGAAGTTAAATACTGCCGGAAAATTACAGTCCGGCGAAGAGAATGTCGAAATTGGTAGCAATAATGTAAAAGAAATCAGTAGCTGCGTACTGATCGGAAACATTTTCAGGCGGTGTGAGAGAGAGAGAGATATATATATATAGAGAGAGAGAGAGAGATTTACAATTTGGAAACTAACAGCAGATTAGGTTTGTGATTTTATCAAATTTGGATATGATTATAAACTATAAAGGGTGTTTGTTTCTCGGAGCTTCTTCAACTTTAACCTTAAAGTCAACTATCAAATATCTTAAATTCTTAATCGTATAATGATGGAATTTTCACGAATCACAACTTCACAACTTCATGACTAATATTCTCTTTGTTTTGCTTTTTCGTTTTTTTGGCTGTTTGGATTTGGGTTTTAGAACTTTTTAATGATTTATTTGTTTCGAATTCAGTGCTTTATAATTTATTTAAGATAAAATAACTACAGTTCCCTTATTTAACCTAATATATACATGTCTATTTTTTCTTTTAAAGTGTGTTTTGGAGTTTTTTTAAAAAAGGAAATGCAAGAAAGGAAAAAAAGTGTTCTTGAGTTTTTCTAATGAGATAAAGGAAAGAGAAGCAAAGATTTGTGTTTTTCTCTTGAAATCAATATGTTCAAATGTGGGATGATTGAAACGGGAATGAAAGAAGAGGAAATGAAATATTAATTTCTTTTATTCCCTTCCTTTTTTATTTCCTTCATTGTCCTTCAAAATTAAAATCGAGAACAGGGCATTAGTCTTTTACGCCTGCATCGTCATTTCTCCAAAGTCTAATAACGATAACCTACATTGCCTTTTGCCTTGCTTGCTGCTTCCTCCAACAACATGCTTCCATCGTTGCGATTTGAAAGAGGCAGAAACAAAAAGATTCTTTGTTGGGTCCATATCACAGGCACACTGCTTCCTCCGACAACCTTCTTTTATTTTCATTCTCTTGATCGAATCTTGTAGATATAGTAATTTATTGAAATTTCTTGGGGATAAGCCGATTAACATCGATTTTTGTGTTCAACTTCCAATTTCACTTGCAATTTCAATAAAAATGGCATAGTTTTGGTATGTCTTGACTTGCGATAAAAAATGGTTGAGGTTTTCTATATGTGTATTTATAGGTAATATAATAATGGTGTTTCCTATAGTCTACAAAATTTGGGTCTGTCTTGGAAAAATCAATATTAAATTTGACCTGCAATCAATAATGGTTGAGGTGTTTTTCTTGGAATACTCCCGAATGCATTATATGTCCCGAAAACCTTATACCGAACAATTCTTATTACTATATATATTAAAACACAACAATCTTCTAGAAGGATTGGGGGGGGGGGGTGAGGGGGGTTTGAGAATTTTTAGCGGGGTGCGTTTGATCTACCAGTCGCATTCCACCAACACCCATCTCCCTCTTCACGACACCTCGACTCCTCACTGTATCCAATACGCCACACACCTGCTTCTTCTACCATATCCCCTTGCTTTCGCTGCGATTTCTCCCATCACTCAATTCGATTTCCAACATCCCAAATCGCTGAAAGAATTTCCTCTGAACATCAACGCCAATGTGTGGATTTCTTCTCTCATCTTCTTCAACGACCACAATACGGGGCCTTGTGGCGGCGACGACCATCCTCCTGGAATTAGGGGTTTTCACGTTGTCCCGTTTCAATGATTTGCCCGCGAGAAGGGAAGTCCGTTGGTACTCTCTTTCTTCTTCTTTGAAATTCCTTCTTACTTCCCTGTGTGCGTTTCAATAAAACCACCAAAAAAACCCAAGAGCTTCAGAGACACATACTCTCACAACTTGAAGAACGAACGAAGAAGAAGATGGCGACTTTGTGTAAACACTTATCACTTCTTCACATCTATTTTCATGCTGTTAAATGAGTGTGTATGTTGGTCGATTTGATCCTCCGATGACGTCAATTGTTAAATTATTAGGTTTAATTTGTTGCGCTACATGAACCACTTGGATTACAAAGTAAAGCTTCTAGATACATAGTTGAATCCCGCATCAATTTTGAGTGTTTCTATAAAAGGGTTTTGATTTCGTGTTTTGATTAGTCATGCTATCTCTTTCAGCTATTCTTCTCTACCGGCATCACTAACTTCTGTTTCAGTTTATAGAGTTCTCGACAGAAATTTAAATCAACAGTGGAGAAGAAAATGATGACGACCGTTGTCCTTGCTAAATATTTGTTTTTTAGGTAATCTGACTCCTTCTCCATATGAATTTTCCTAATTGGATATTAGTATCCTATGAGTCGAATCCGAAGGATTGATTATACCAATCAAAAGAAATCTCTAAGACTATTACTAGAATCGTATTTTCAGTTTTAATTCACTTTGTTCAAGAATTATTTTTATCTCAACTAATATAATTAATTTAATTTCAGAAAAAGTGTTTTTCTGAGAATTTCCGTTTAGTATTCATTTGATTTTGTGATGTTCTCTTGGTTACATGGAATTTTGTTCAAGTTTCTTTTGTTGGTAACTTCTGTTGATAGGATGGAGGTTCGCAGTGGAAAGCTACTCAATTTGGTCAGTGATTTCTAAACCAGGTATTCTATGCAGGTAATTTAAGATACTTTTTCTGAATACAACATCCAAAGTCTACACTATTATCTCGTATCCATACCCGCAGAGAGTGAAATGGAATGCTAGCTAGCAACGCTTTTTATTTTTTCTTAAGTACATATTTTATAAATAAAATTGCTATTCTCTATTTAACAGTATAATGAGGATAATGAACAGATGAATATTCAACCGGTACTAAATATCTGTTTGCATGTTTACAACTTAAAGGTGTTTACATTCCAGAAAAATATAATTTGCTAAATTTTGCTTGCAGTTCACTTGGGGTTAATTTTTTCTGCACACCTAAAGAGATCCATATGAAAAACCACTTTCGAGTTAGAAAATGTCTTTCTTGCTAATTCCAGTGAGAACCATGATCTGTAATTGTGTTATTATTTTTTTTTTTTGGCATTGCAGGTTCTTTGAGGTACTAGCATCAGATAAGCAAATTCTGATAAAGGTTTCTCATTTTTAATTACAATTTCATTTTTGAAGCTTTTTATTAGAATTTACTAACTTGGATTGTAAACGGTAAGTATTTGGACCTGTTGCACCTGTTTTATGGTTTAAAACAGAAGAAACTATACAGATTATAAATGGTAACTATTTGGACCCAGCATGTGCTTCAATAATTTTTCATTCTAGGTTTATTAATAATGGCAAAAATACAAAGAATAGCAACGTACTATACCCTTTTTTCCAATATGGGCAATGTACTTTATCTTTTGCTGATAATAACAACATACTTACATTCTTTTACCCATAATAGCAACGTAATTGCATTCTTATCACCAATAGCAACATAACTCTACTAAAATCCATAATATCAACATACTTACGTTTTTATATCAATATAGGTAATGTACTTTATTTGTTACACACTTTTCAAATTATACAGGAAATATTTTGAAGTTCAATGTGGGTGAGTCTGTGGATTTGGATATACCACGTAGCTTTTGGAGTCGATTAGCAGGGAAATACGGAAACATGTTTTACTGGAAAGAGAAGGTAAAAATGATGTTTTTACTTTTTACTGTCCTAAGTTTTTACTTTTCCTAAATTGGTAAATAAGTTATTATTTTATAAAATGAAATAGGGAGAAGATGCATCTATCCACCTATTACCGGAAGAAACGAAATCCTACTGTCATAATTCACCGTGTCTCAAATGGTCTCAAATGGCCCAAGGTACTGCCTATGACTCACCTTTTTACCTTCGTCGTTTCTTTATTTTTTTTCAAGTGCCTTTTGGTGAAACTATTTATGGTATTTTCTATGCGTGTTAGACATTTTCTTCTTCACTGTGGTAAGCCTGGTCAATTTATGATGACCTTAGTTCATCATAAAGTTTATCATGGAGCTTATTTGATTAAATATTAATTTTTTCTTAGTTGTTTTCTGGAAACAGATGTAACCAAGATAGCCCTAAGTCGATGGGTGAAAAAACTTTAAAAAATTAGCCATGATGCAAGGAAAATAACTATGGTAGCCCAGGTTTAGAAATCTTAACAATTTCTTTTCAAATGAACAGGTTATTGGCTTTCTTGATAAGGATCAATGTGTCCAGTTATTAGAAGAACTTAATGAATACAGGTAATTAATTGCCTTTGTAAAAAAATCCATATCTTTTGTAGCGTCCTATTTGGGGCACTAAAAATAAAAAAACACCTTTTATACAGGACACTGCCAAAAATATCAAAAAAGACTTTGAATTAATATTTAATTCGTTGGATGAAGGCCACGATTTTAAGGTAATTTTGGTCTATAGCCTGTATTGAGTTGGTTGTCTCTATTTTTTCTGATTTTTAAATGTAGATTAATGAATCAAAATTCAATGGTTTATGCGATGCAATTGCCTCAAAATTTCAAAAGGAGGATACAGTAAGTTGTTATTCATGTGAAGCATTTTTTTTTCAATTTCATATGGAATAGTAAAAAGAATTAAATATCTAACTTGATTTTTTTTACGCTTTCCACTTTAATTTGCAGGAACCTTGGCTAAAAAATTCCCCTTTTATAATTCTTCTTTATCCGAAACACTAAAAAGCTTTGTAAAAAGTTCGAATTTGGGATATGTGATTTCTTTTGTCCTCCTGTTGAATGTGGCTGCTGTTATTATTGAAACAACGGTATGACCTAAATCTTTGATCTTTTGCTGACATGGCAATATTATCATGTTGTGTATTGAATAAATTACTTTACTGATCCTCTTTTTTTGACAGCTTGATATACAAAACAACTTTCGTCAAAAGTTATGGTAGAAGGTCGAATTTGTCTTTGGTAAAGAAATTATTGTGAATTTCGTTTTGGTATTTTTTTAATATCTATTTTTGTTAAAGAGGTTTATTTTGTGAAATCCAAAAAAAAAATGATGATATCTCTTCCATACAGGGTGGATATCTGTACTCGAGATGGCTTTAAAAGTTTACACATATGGATTTGAGAACTATTGGAATGATGGTCAAAACCGATTTGACTTCATTGCCATATGGGTCATAGGTACGTTATTCCTCTTTCAAAGGGAAAAAATTACAAAATAAGTATTTACTTGTATATATATTTTTTGGGATGTTTGCAGTTATTGGAGAAACAGCAACATTCGTATCTCCAAAGGAGCTAATATTTATTTCAAATGGGAACTGGTAAGCCTGTAATACATTTTCATTAATTAATAGTTTGTTTTTGGCACCAAACTTATATATATATATATATATATATATATATATATATATATATATATATATATATATATATATATATATATATATATATATATATATATATATATATATATATATATATATATATATATATATATATATATATATCCATTATATTTCTTTCTAGGGTTCGTTATCTTCTAATTGCAAAATTCAAGACTTTGAGATTCTCATTGAGGTACAGGATCGGTGTTTAGCAAATAGAAATATCGAATTAGATGATCTTGAGTAGTTTCATGAATAAAAAAATATTTTAGGACATCCCAAGCCGCACGTGCGTAGCACGAAGTTGCAACTAGTTGTTTCTATGTTTTGCAACCGTTCGGTGTGTCTCGGGCCTTGTATATATGGTTATAAGTAGTAATATATTCCATTTATTTTTTAATTTCATGATACGCCTAAGCATATGGGAAGTCCCGTGTCTAGCTTGGTTTTGTCTCAATGATGTACCTTATCTGATATTACGAGCAATGTAAAAGAAATGGGACTGAATTGTAACGACCCAAAAATCTTGAAATTTTATTCGAGAAAATACTACAGGGAAAGATTTAAAATATTTTGAAAGTTTTAACATAATTTATTAGAAATTATAGCAAAATTCCAAGAGTTTGGTGAAAAATGGTGAAAAAGGGTAATTTGGTCATTTTACCATGAAAAGGGTAATTTGGTCATTTTACCATGAAGAGGGTAACTTGGTCACTTGACCACATTCAAGAATTATTGTGAAATTATATTTCTAGTTTAGGACTAAAAATGTGAGAAACTAGTTTTAATGTAAAGATAATTGACTTTGGTGGTCAAAGTTCAAGGAAGTGAGCTAGAGGGACTAAAACTGTAAATTGGGAAGTATAAAAGGAAGAGAGTTCTTCCCACAAGTTCTGGAAACTTGCAGAAGACACGGGAGAGAGGCATAGAAGAACTGATTTCTGGAAATTTCGAGATTTAGCAAGGATTTTGAAGCTATAGAGTTGGAAATTGGAAGAAATCAAGTAAGAAGGTTAGTGAAGGTCATCTAACCTAAGTTCTTGGGTTTGTTTTTCATGGGATGAACTGAAATCCCAATTTCAATGATGATTCCAAGTAAGTTATATGATTTGTAAGTTCTGCACATGATGCTATGCCAATATTATATCAAATTATCCAAAGATTTTGTTGATTTTGTGGAATTTGGGGTTTTTGACTCAAGAACCCTAATTTATGCACTTATGAAATTGAGTTGGTTCCAATGGTTAAAACCTGATGTTAATGGATGGTTTTAGTCTTGGAATAAACCCAAAATGATTAAGAACTGGAATAAGGACTTAATGTACAAAAACAGGGAGCTACAGTGCAAAAATCGGACTCAAACTGGACTGCCCAGTATGAGCATGAGTCGTGCTCATTATGCACGAGTCGTGCTTCATCTGCAGACCAAAGAACATTGTTATACAGATCATACACGAGTCGTGCTCCATATAGACCAAATTATGCACGAGTCGTGCATACCCTCTGTTAAGAAAATGTCATTTTTGAGTTTGGAACTTGGTGCTAGACTTGTCCGATTGGTCTAATATTTATAACACAAGTCTAAAATGGTGTGAAAACACATGGAAAATTGTTAAATCGGGAATACGACCTCTCTAGGGTACTGTAGTAAAATACGTATAATATACAATTTATTTAAGTTGGTCATTTAGAAGTTATAGACTTGTTATGACCCACATGGGTATAATAAGGACTTCAATGAGTTATAAAATCAGTTATAATGAATGTTAATGTATAACATGTAATTATAGGTTCATGACAAATGATAATTGGATCAAAAGAGTATAAATACAAGAAACATGTAGTCAATCCACTAGCAATACATGAGGTGAGTACATGCAGTATTTTTACCCATTCTGGGGTACATGGAAAGTAAGTATTTTCAAGATTTCTTATAAAATCTTATATGTGAAATTATATACAAGAGTTTTATTTCTAACTTGTTTGTGAAAGTATAATGCTATAATTGAAGCTATGTTTTGAACTATAAGTCAAATTAAGTGAAAGTATATATTGGCCTATGAGTCAATTGAGTGAAAGTATGTTGACCTATGAACCAATTATGTGAAAGTATGTTTTGGTTACAAACCGTATATGTTTTCGAGTATTAATGGCATATAGCCATAAGATGTTGGAAAGTATGTTTTGGTATAAAGTTTAACATGTTAGAAAAATATGTTTTAAACATATGATTATTATGTGATGAAAGCTATATTTGGCATCTAGCCATAAAGACATAAAATGATTTAGTTTGGCACCTAGCCACAAGTTATATGTATATGAAAAATGTTCAAGCAAGCAGCAAGTATTTTGTATGACTGGTAATTGTAGCAAGCAGCATTAGTAAGGGAACTATGTTCCAACCTACCCGGGTTAGGTAAGGGATCTACTGGGGGCAAGCCCCATCGCGAAGTAGATTGCCTCAGCACTTCTATGGTGAGGATTGATCCATTCTTTCTAGCCATAGAGACTTGGGGTATCACTTATAGTGATTAAAGCCCTAAGTATAAAAATCCAGCAAGCTTATAAAACCAGTCAAAGAAAGTAAGAAAGATGTTATTTTTGTAAAGTATGTCATAAAAATGATTTTTGAGAAGTAAAAAGTTATAGTATGTTGCTATTATAAAGTTTTGAAAGAAGATATTTTTGCAAGGTATGATATGTAATGATTTTGAAAAGTTATGAGCTATGGTATGATATTATTATAAAACTTTGAAAGATTTTTTATGTTATAAGTTCAATAAAAGTTGGAAAAGAAGTTAAAGGTTTGAGTCTAAAACTCATGTAACTCACGAGGCATTATTGTCTTACGTATTTTATGTTTTTGCCATGTATTCCAGGTTAAAAGCTAAAGTATATTTGGCAGAAGTTTAGCTGGAGTGGAGCCCGAGTTAGCTCCTGTCTTGGACTCAAGGTTTAATCCTTTCTTGCTTACTATGGTTAGTTTTGATATGGATTTGTACACCCATTGTTTTCAAACATGTAAATTGTCGGTTTTTGATAAACCGTATTTTTGTATTCAAGAAATTTTATGAAAAACCATAGTATTTACAAACAGTAGAAATGGGGTGTCACAAGTTGGTATCAGAGCCATAGTTTAAGCGAATTAGGATTGGCTTGTTCCACTCCTAGGCTTAAACTCATGCTATAAGAATGCTAGTTCATGAAAGTATGCTATATGATGTCTTAAATGATTAAGACATTATGCATTACTTAAGATATGTGCAAGTATATAACATTAAGAAATGTTTAGTTAACACTTTAATTGAGAAAAAGTTTGACAGTTAAGAAAATAGTATGATATTTTCCATAACTGTCTATATTTATTAAAGATTATGTTTATAAAATGGTAAGATTTCTAGTAGTGATCACCATATACTTATGATGGTGTTAATATGTTAAAGGAACCAGTGTCTCCTGAAACCTTGTGGTAACAGCAGAATCAATATGTATAGGTGATTATGGTAATATGGGCCCGTATTATCATAATCACAGGATATGTATTGAGACTGGTGGAATCGCAAAGGAATTATGGTAATCTGGTGAATAAGGATTGTGAAGAGAGTAATAAGAATAACATAGGGATTATATGCCTATGTAATAAGAACAAGTAAGATTATAAGTATTAAAAGCTAATGCAGTGGGTATATACCACTTAGTATGGTAAAGTAAAAGAAATAAAGTGATAAATAATATTTCTTAGACAAATTGAAAGATATTAAAATATATGCCTGTCAAGGCGAGAAAAAGTATGAATAAGAGTAATTTAAAGAGGAATTATGGGTATTGATTACCTATATAGGAGTTGTAAGACTCTTACATGAAGAATGAAAATTTTAAGCAGAGTAAATTGATAGTACATAGAATTGTAAAAAAATAATAATAAAAGAGTGGTAAAGAAGAGTTTAATGCAATCAGGTGGTGTGCCTCGGGCATGACCATTAAAATTTCAAATTTTCTTTAAAAGATGTATGAATAATAAATATATAAAAGAAGCAGAATATCGTTGTAAGACGCTAATATTAAAACTATGAGAAAAGCTAAAGATAGAAGATGACGATGGTAGCAGAGAGTGGAAGACTAATTGTCAAGGTGGAACAAAGATGATAAATAAAAGTGTCCAAAGAATGGACAATTGAATAAGTTATAAGTAGTGGTGAGTCAGGTAAAGAGACAAGCAGCAAGATAACTGAAGAGTAAATAAAGATGACGGATGATCGATACAGAAGTCCAATAGCTTTGTGGTGCATAGTCGAAAAGAAAGAAGTTTAAGTAAAACAAGGATATTATGCCTTGTTTACTACAGCATAAACATATGGGAATCATTTTAAGGTGATAAGTTGAATGTTATATCTACATATAGATTTGGAAGTTGTTGGCACGAATCGTCCTGTAAGAAGTGGCATTCAAATAATGATACATACATGAGATACCGAACAGAAGTAACGATAAGTAATTGTGGATCAAATTCTGCAGATAATATTAATTAATGTAAAGTAATAGCAGACTGTACAGGAAGTAGTACGAGTTGTAAATTTGTAATTTATTTCTTAAAAGAAGAATATTAAAAATTGTCCCAGGACAAATAAAATATTTAAGTAAGAGGTGCTAGGACTAGTACCTAATGATGAGAATTTGGAAAAATAATGAAAAGATATTGGTTATAAGGAATCAAATTCTGCAACCAAATGAAGGAAGTATAAGAAGTAATACCAATAATAAAGAGTATAATGACGTATGTTAACTGAAGAAAAACCAAAAGCATGTAAGGAAAATGACTAAATGTCATAAATGATATGAAGTAAAAAACAAGAGTAAACGTCTAAATAAGTATTAGACAAAGAATCAAAGACAAGATAAGAACTAAAACAAATAGACAGTAAGTTATTACTTCTAAATGAAAGTGACGAGTGAAAGTATTCAAAGATTATGAGAAATGGTCAGTACATGGCTTGTAGCCATGAAATACAAAGAAGTGTATGTAAGTTTATATGTGTTTATAAATGTAAAAACATGAGTAAGTTTTGGGATATATAAATATGATGTACAAAAGTATAAAAGTGGTTATGAAATAAGTATTCTAATTAGGATACTACAAGATATGAAGCAAAAGAGTAAAATAAGGTATTGGGCATATTGCCTCGAAATATAAAAGAATAAAAATGATGTGAAAATAAATGGCAGTTGTGTATCACCTAGAGATACATAAGAAGGAAGTTTTATAAGAAATATGAAATATATAATGTTGTAAAAGAAATATATAGTGTAAAGAAGTATAAATGAAAGAATAACGTAATGTGGTAGGCATGTAGCCTTATAACACATAACAGAAATGGTAAAAGATGTAAAGCTAAAAAAAAAATTTGTTGGCATTAATTACAACAAGTAAAGAGTAACAAGTGATAAAGGTGATTGAAGGTTGTGTCAAGAAATTGTCATGGAACGAAAATGACTAAAGTGTTAGTTTGAATTCTTATACCGAAAGAGAATCAAGTATATATAATATACATTAAGAACTTGTACGTATGTATTAAGAAGTTATTTAAGACAATGAGTTATATCATAATGTCAAGTTGGAATCATGTTATGACTAAAAGTATACAAAGTTGGTAAATAAATTTTTGACAGCTTTGACTTTTATAAGAGTCAAATTGAGAATATGTGTAAAAAAAAAAATATTGGAGCATGTATGAATTATACTGAAATTGAGATTCGAATAATGAAATACTAGATGGAATGAACTGGAAACACCAAAGAATCCACATGGTAAGGTCGAGAAGCTAAGCAGTAATCAAGGGATAACATTTATTTATAAAAGTCTAAGGTGGGACAAGAAATTGAAAAATTTAAATTTGAAATCAAGAAGTTAACAGATATGATTATGAAACCTAATTACACCACAGGATGGTAATATCATGAAAAGTAAAATAAGTATAGAATGATACGAGATATGTAAAGAAAGTAGTACATGTAATGTACAAGAAATGATTAAGATGTATGTGAAAATGAAAATTCATAATTTGGGTTATTAACAAATAGTATGATGTAAAAGTAGAAAGATTCAAGACATGTATGAATAGATACATGTAAAATGAGAGTAGAAAATAATTATATTAATAATTTATTTTAAACGTATGAAAGTTAGTAAGGAGTAAAAAGGAGTATATGAATTCGTATATGAATGACAAGAGTAGAAAAAAAAAATTACAAGTTTAAAAGGTTAAATATTGTGTATGGTACATAGAAGGAAAGCTAAAAATGACTAATTGTTAAAATAAAACGCAGTATTTTCAGAACGAGAAATGCAGATTCTCGTGAACAACATGATGATTCGACAGATTCTGTCCCAAACAGAAAAGTAGGGTGTGAAGTGAAACGAAAGGAAAAAGAATACATTTCTTAAAAAAAATGATAACCAACTGAGAATTGCCAGTAGAGATAAAGGAAGAATAAAAGTAAATTATTTATGTAATAACACATGAGCAAAGATATAAGAAAAGAGAAAGATAAGGATGAATAAGTTATGAAGTTATGTTTAAGTGAATTGTCCATTAAAGGACAAAATATTATTTTAAAAGAAAGATTTAGTGTATTTATAAATTTGTATAAATACAAAATTTTACCAAATTGTATTTGGGAAAAAGTTTTATAAGTAAAGAATATGATTAATGAAACCTCATGACGTTTTGGCGAACATATGAGAAGAATTACAAAGTAAGCTACTATTTTTGATAAGAATATGAAAGTATAAAATTACTTTGTAAGTTAAGCCTTACTAAAAGATTCATTTATGAATGAAATGAACTAAAAAGAGATGTAATGAAAACATGAGATGAATAAATTCTTGAGAAAATGAAGCACCTTATGAGAAATTGAAAGAAATATTCAGGAGGAAGAGACTATGCAAATTCCTCATAAAGAGTTGAAAGTAGAAACCTCCAAAGGTTGATTAAAGAATTATAACCAACTAAAGAAGAAAATATTAAAAAGATAAAATAATAAATAATAGGAGTATGGGTTAATAAAAGGAAGTATTTATTAAAAAAAAAAAAACCAAACTTAGGCCGAGGACCTTTGAAAAGGAGAAGGGGGAAGTGATTCCTTAAATTAATAGTTGTGTGATGATTCCGAGGACGGAATCCCAATAAGGGGGAGGTAGTTGTAACGACCCAAAAATCTTGAAATTTTATTCGAGAAAATACTACAGAGAAAGATTTAAAATATTTTGAAAGTTTTAAAATAATTTATTAGAAATTGTAGCAAAATTCCAAGAGTTTGGTGAAAAATGGTGAAAAAGGGTAATTTGGTCATTTTACCATGAAAAGGGTAATTTGGTCATTTTACCATGAAGAGGGTAACTTGGTCACTTGACCACATTCAAGAATTATTGTGAAATTATATTTCTAGTTTAGGACTAAAAATGTGAGAAACTAGTTTTAATGTAAAGATAATTGACTTTGGTGGTCAAAGTTCAAGGAAGTGAGCTAGAGGGACTAAAACTGTAAATTGGGAAGTATAAAAGGAAGAGAGTTCTTCCCACAAGTTCTGGAAACTTGCAGAAGACACAGGAGAGAGGCATAGAAGAACTGATTTCTGGAAATTTCGAGATTTAGCAAGGATTTTGAAGCTATAGAGTTGGAAATTGGAAGAAATCAAGTAAGAAGGTTAGTGAAGGTCATCTAACCTAAGTTCTTGGGTTTGTTTTTCATGGGATGAACTGAAATCCCAATTTCAGTGATGATTCCAAGTAAGTTATATGATTTGTAAGTTCTGCACATGATGCTATGCCAAGATTATATCAAATTATCCAAAGATTTTGTTGATTTTGTGGAATTTGGGGTTTTTGACTCAAGAACCCTAATTTATGCACTTATGCAATTGAGTTGGTTCCAATGGTTAAAACCTGATGTTAATGGATGGTTTTAGTCTTGGAATAAACCCAAAATGATTAAGAACTGGAATAAGGACTTAATGTACAAAAACAGGGAGCTACAGTGCAAAAATCGGACTCAAACTGGACTGCCCAGTATGAGCATGAGTCGTGCTCATTATGCACGAGTCGTGCTTCATCTGCAGACCAAAGAACATTGTTATACAGATCATGCACGAGTCGTGCTCCATATAGACCAAATTATGCACGAGTCGTGCATACCCTCTGTTAAGAAAATGTCATTTTTGAGTTTGGAACTTGGTGCTAAACTTGTCCGATTGGTCTAATATTTATACCACAAGTCTAAAATGGTGTGAAAACACATGGAAAATTGTTAAATCGGGAATACGACCTCTCTAGGGTACTGTAGTAAAATACGTATAATATACGATTTATTTAAGTTGGTCATTTAGAAGTTATAGACTTGTTATGACCCACATGGGTATAATAAGGACTTCAATGAGTTATAAAATCAGTTATAATGGATGTTAATGTATAACATGTAATTATAGGTTCATGACAAATGATCATTGGATCAAAAGAGTATAAATACAAGAAACGTGTAGTCAATCCACTAGCAATACATGAGGTGAGTACATGCAGTATTTTTACCCATTCTGGGGTACATGGCAAGTAAGTATTTTCAAGATTTCTTATAAAATCTTATATGTGAAATTATATACAAGAGTTTTATTTCTAACTTGTTTGTGAAAGTATAATGCTATAATTGAAGCTATGTTTTGAACTATAAGTCAAATTAAGTGAAAGTATATATTGGCCTATGAGTCAATTGAGTGAAAGTATGTTGACCTATGAACCAATTATGTGAAAGTATGTTTTGGTTACAAACCGTATATGTTTTCGAGTATTAATGGCATATAGCCATAAGATGTTGGAAAGTATGTTTTGGTATAAAGTTTAACATGTTAGAAAAATATGTTTTAAACATATGATTATTATGTGATGAAAGCTATATTTGGCATCTAGCCATAAAGACATAAAATGATTTAGTTTGGCACCTAGCCACAAGTTATATGTATATGAAAAATGTTCAAGCAAGCAGCAAGTATTTTGTATGACTGGTAATTGTAGCAAGCAGCATTAGTAAGGGAACTATGTTCCAACCTACCCGGGTTAGGTAAGGGATCTACTGGGGGCAAGCCCCATCGCGAAGTAGATTGCCTCAGCACTTCTATGGTGAGGATTGATCCGTTCTTTCTAGCCATAGAGACTTGGGGTATCACTTATAGTGATTAAAGCCCTAAGTATAAAAATCCAGCAAGCTTATAAAACCAGTCAAAGAAAGTAAGAAAGATGTTATTTTTGTAAAGTATGTCATAAAAAATGATTTTTGAGAAGTAAAAAGTTATAGTATGTTGCTATTATAAAGTTTTGAAAGAAGATATTTTTGCAAGGTATGATATGTAATGATTTTGAAAAGTTATGAGCTATGGTATGATATTATTATAAAACTTTGAAAGATGTTTTATGTTATAAGTTTTATAAAAGTTGGAAAAGAAGTTAAAGGTTTGAGTCTAAAACTCATGTAACTCACGAGGCATTATTGTCTTACGTATTTTATGTTTTTGCCATGTATTCCAGGTTAAAAGCTAAAGTATATTTGGCAGAAGTTTAGCTGGAGTGGAGCCCGAGTTAGCTCCTGTCTTGAACTCAAGGTTTAATCCTTTCTTGCTTACTATGGTTAGTTTTGATATGGATTTGTACACCCATTGTTTTCAAACATGTAAATTGTCGGTTTTTGATAAACCGTATTTTTGTATTCAAGAAATTTTATGAAAAACTATAGTATTTACAAACAGTAGAAATGGGGTGTCACAGAATGGTGGAAAATCGCCAAAAAAATAGTTGTAGGTCATTTTGTCTTCTTTTCAATCCCACTAGAATCAACTCAATCAGAGCTATGTTTTCTGAGTTGTGGCATGAACACCGAACAGCGGTCGGGTAAGAATACTATTATTGAAGTAGTAAATGGTGCTTTTACATTACTAATTTGTAACCAAAGTATTAAAACATAAACTAAATGTAAATATACCTATTTTTAGGTCATTTGGGAACTAACCAGAGTGTGTGACGAGCTGTGGGAAGTTTATTGATACTATTGTTGTTAGAGGTGAGTACATAGTGATTTTCTAAGCACACATTCATATAAAAAGAAAGTGTTTTATTTTGTTGTATTCTATGTGCTAGTTTATTGCTATATGCATTATGTGTCGAGTCTATAGTATATGATATGTAATATGTTGTTGCTGTGAATCTCTGTCATGGATTGTGCCTAATGTACGTGTTGTTATAATATTTAGTTGCCATGCTAGCATTGCTATTGTTGTTGCTGAAATGTTGTTGATTGATATTAGTATTGCGTTAGTATTAGTTGGGGGTTAGTTATCTCTTAGTGGGGGTGTGAGGGACTTTGATCTGACGTCACGACATAACCTCGTACTTGTTTTTTTTTCTTTTTGCAGATTACGTGACTCTAATGATAAATACCTTTTGTGCATATTTCAATTTGGATTTCCTCAGATTTTTCTGTAGTTTTGAACAATAACATCTTTTTTATGTATGGTGTTGGTTGGAGTGTGATTGATGGTGTTTATGTGAAAACAGACTCTGGCATTGGCATTGGGGGAGGCTGTTAGGGTTTTATGTAATCTAAAACCTTTAAAGAAACCGTTACTACAATGGAAACAATATCTTAAAAAAATTTAATCACAAAGCCATGGATCCAATAAACATAGATTATCAACTTGAAAACAACCATATTCTCAGAAGAATATCACAATCAAAATAGGTTGTATCTATGATGTAACCAAACACATCAATCCAGACGACTAATACACCTTCAACCGTTAAAGCAAGACCATTCCATCTTTTCCTTTCCTTGAAACTGGATAATCAACTTGGGAGGAGGCTTAAAATGTCTTGGCTATTGTTAATAGAAAGACAGGAGGCATATTACGGTTTCTTGGTAACACTTATAAAAAATCTTAAATACACTAGCGTTAATGATAGACATTTAGGCTAAGCCTTTAAACCATTAATCAAGTAATCCTAAATCCATATAACTAATAACCTGGAATTAATATATAATGTCATTTAAATAAAATATTTTATTAGTTTATTAACTAACTACTTTATTTAATTTGCTTTTATTCAATAAATAACAGACAAACCAATTTTATTTACTTATATACATTATTTTACAAATGATATAATTTTATCAAATAAATATTTCTTACTTATTCTGGACTTTCTATAACTTTTAATGTGTGACCCTATAATCCTACACATAATCAGTACTCTAACAAACAAGAAACAATAACAACTGTGCATATTCATTTGCTGACATTATTTTTTTACCTCAAAACATCAAAACGGTATTAAAACCAAATTTCATGCTCCAAAAAATCGAACCACATTATCCACCAACGGTTTTTTGCAATTCGGGTCAGTTCATTTCAATTTCGTGGTTCAACCGTTACTTTTTATTACAACCGTCACTATTTTCTCTCATCTATTACACGCCATGTTTAACGGAAGTGGCGGATCAGAAAACGTTCCGTTAACAATTTGGTCATACATCCATTTATTAGCCGCCTCAGTGTAATGAACCCCATCCCAAAGAATCCGTAACGCCGGATTTTCACACGACTTCGCAATTAAATGTTCTTCACCTTTTATCATTTTTATACTCCCACATCGCTTCTTATTATTAAAATTGTACTTTCCTCCATGCCCACAACACACCATAAACGGATCACCAAATCCTGTAATTATTTAATTATCCAAAAATAATTAATCAATTCAATTCACATTATATCCAAAACTACGTCGTTTATAGCTTACCGAGTTTTTTCGATTGGACTACAAGAGAATACTTGACGGAATAGATGTCGACGTAGGTGATCGCCGCTAACGGGAGATTCTTTCGAAGTTGGATTACGGCTTTTTTTAGTTTATCGTTGAAATACTGTGCCACGTCATTAAATGGGCCCGCACAACCGTGTTTGTCCACCTGTGATGCCGCAATCAAGTAACTGTCCATTATGTACGGCAAGCAACCGACCGGCCCTGTGTTGTGTATCCAAAATGATCTCCCGCCTCGAGCATACACATTCTGTTTCCAAAAAAAATCGTGATTTAGGGACAGTTTGATATTTGCTGATTGAGTAAGAGCTGACTGGATTAGTGTCTGATCCAGTCAGACTTATCCTAAAGCTGACCGGGTAATAGGTAAATTTTAAGGTTATCAGTCAGATATAATATTTTACTGACCCGGTAAGAGTCAAATCAAATTGCCCATTTTTTTTTAAATTTAATTCCACGTGTACTTTTATTGTGTATAGTATTTTTATTTACCTTGATAACAGTTGTAAACTGTTTTATAACATCAGGAACGTATTCTTTTACTTGTTCGGTGGACATGTTAAGTTTGTAGCCAGCAGTGAGGTCGTTTTGGCCTATATCAAAGGTGTACAATGCGCTTGAAAACTTGTCCGTTTCAGGGAACAAGGTCTTAAAGACGTCTCCTGAAACATGTATTATATTTTAATGGATTTGTGTAATAATATAAATGAGTAAAAAAAGTACCTTTTTGTCGGATTATCTGGGATCTGTTTATGAAATTGAAGAATTCGGCATACTGAATGTCTAAAGAAATCGGGCTATACCTGCTTTGAAAAATTGTAGTGTTTTGACGTCGGATTGTGGATCCAGCTGTCGCAAAATTGGATCCATGGCTGAAATTTGAACCCATTGAGTCCAAAAATGGACTAAGATATGGTAATCCTAAACCTTCAGCTGAAATTTCAAACAAAAGCCACTCAATTATAATGTTATATTAACATAAAACAAATAAGTTTGCTAGTAAATTTAGTGGTTAGAGTTAATTAGATGCATTGGTAAAAAAATTTGTAAGACACTATTTTAATTTTGTCTCTAATTTGGTCTGTTCGAATTGCTACACAAAAAGGGAAACAAACCCTGAGGTGAAGATGCTGATCGTAATGCAGCCAAAATACTAAAATACATTATTTTTCAGGCACACCGGAGAGGGCGGAGTCACGGGAACAAAAATGAGTAAACGACAATTAAAGTTTCGTGTATATGTTGTTTCTCTTAAATCGGCGGATGAATTAAGCTTATCAAATACGATTGTACGGTAAGGAACACGAATCGGAAAATTATGAGTATCAGGAACGATGAATTTGAATTCTCAGAGATGGAAGTAAACTACGCTCACGATTCTGATAAACGTATTTTGCTAACAAAATATAAGGAATTACGTACCTATGAAATCGATTAGTAGACGGCCATCACAGTAGCGGCCGGAAGGAGAATGGAAGAAAGTTTCGCCGTTAGGCGGAGGAGCTTGACCGAATATCGCAGATAAACCACCAGTATCCGAATTTGAATCACCGAAGTTGAATACCGCCGTGAAATTACAGTCCGGCAAAGAGAATGTCGGAATTGATAGCAGTAATGTAACAGAGAGCAGTAGTGTACAGATTGGAAACATTTTCAGGCGAACAAACAAATCTCTTGAGAGAGAGATTTGTAATTTAGAAACTAGAAGAAGGCGATGGCGGTTTGAGTTTTGATCGATTTTGAATATAACTTTAAAGGGTGTTAGTTACTCCGTGCTTCTTTCAACTTCTACCCTAAATTCTAAAACTCAAGGATCAAATATGTTAAATCATATAATAATATATACATTTTCCTTCGTTTTTTCATAATATGTAAAAATAAAAATAAAATGCATTTAAAATGGCAATACATTTCGATTATTCATCATCAAAAATGTTGTCTATAATGTTTTTACCTATTATCATGTGAAGAGTGCAAAATAGGTTATATGTAACTTATGATTTTGCATCCAATAAATGCAAAATCGTCATTTCAATATCTTTTGTGTTTTGCATATATAATGAGAACATTATGTGAAGCTTATGAAGTAGATATAAAGACCTTTATTATGCTATTTCACTTTAGGGAATGCGAAATATTAACTAAAACAAATATTTCAAGACATGTGACTTTTAAATTTTTGCCTTTGCTTTTCTATTTATATTTTCGAACACCTATCATATTTTTGTATATTCACATTCGATATAGGTGGTGGTGGTGGTAGTGAGTGGTGGTGATGGTGGAGGTGTTGATGCGATAAGTGGTGGTGGGTGGTGACGGTAGCAGTAGGCATGGCCGGCCCTAAGAGGGTGCGGGAGGTGCGATCGTACAGGGCCTACGTGGTGAAGGGGTCCGAAATTTTATTTCGTCACCTAATCCGTCGTTAATTCGTCACTTATCCGTCTATATTTAGTAGCTAATTAACACAACTTTTCTGTTTTTAATTCGTAGCTTCCAATTTGTAATGGTTTATTTAGTCGCTAATTAACACAACTTTTTTTGTTTTTAATTCATTGCTTACAATTTGTAAAGGTTTATTAAGTGTCGAATATTATTGTAGTTTTAATTAATTTTGTTTATATATAAGAAAACTATATTTATGGGCCCATTTTTTACTTTTTGCATAAATCCTTCAAAATCAAAGGAGATGTCCTCCTGAAGAAATCAATTTATCTTCTAATTTTGTTGAATGGAATATTAGCCTCTCCTGAAGAAATTAAGGATGATCGCAGATTCTAACACTGCGTAATACCTATCTAATAAATCAATATGGCTTGTGATAAAGTCGTGATTATGGAGGGTATTTTTATATCTCTTTCAAAAAGAATCCGTGATTTGAATATTTTCTTTAGCTTCTCAAAGTAAAACATGTTCCAAGAGTATACATCACATACAGTTTACCAACAATGGCAATACAAATGAAAAAAAATTAGAATTTTATATTTCTAAGTATTTCATATTTCCGTTGGCTAAATTATGTGATTTGTGTTTGTTGTAGTCTCTAAGCCTGCAAAGAAAAAAGATTACATCTGTTAATAACCACTCATGCGAATTATTAAAGGTAAATTACAATTTTGGTCTCAAATTTTTTTTCTAGCAACTCTGGTCCTTATTTGACGTTTTTATAGCGGTTTTGGTCCCAGTTTCAAGTAAAATAACAATTTTTGGTCCCTAAAAGTATCTGATTATTGCAAATTTCATCTCAATTTACTGAAATTAATCAATTTACATGGAACATAGACCAAAACAAGTACACGACCCTCAAATAAGGACCCCAATTGAAAAAATAAGCTATACTCTTAGGACAAACATTGTAAATTATTCTATTATTAAACATTAACAAAAATATTGATATTCTTACCTCCTCATCTAGATCCTTCTTTGGTAGTCTTTTTACTATTTCGGGTGGATAACCACAAAAAGTGTTGTAACTGCACAAATATAAGACAAAATATAACGATTTATGTGTTATTTATCCATTCCTACTTTTTTATGCCAGTGTATCAGGAAAAGTAAAAACCTTTTTTTACATTGGATTGGAATAGTATATATAATTCCATTCCATCCTAAATAAACAATTACTAATTTACTATAATTACTATAATTTGTAGATGATGCCAAGTGATATGAGAAGATCTACTAAACATAAAAAAAGGAAAAAAGAGAAATAATGTCTGCATAAATATGACATAAAAGAAAAAAAATGCATACCTTCCTGTCAAGGTCACTCCTCAAATCAAGCCAGCACAAATTCACTTATAATGTCACTGAAAATATTAGACATCACTAAGACAACAATTGATGCTGGATTTTAAGTTGTATATACAAAAGGAAGATCATGAGTATTGTATTCATCTTTCTACTTAAATATCAAAATTCATAGCGAATTATAAAACATTATGGTTTATTTACGTATTTGAAAAGTAGTTCGTTACAATCCATTAACTAAAAGAATAGCATATTTTTATACCTATCACATATGACTTGGATTATGATTATGTTGTTGCAGCTTCGTTTTATTAGGGTAACTTCTGAAAATATGAAAAATGGAACTGTTATGAGGTCGGGAGACATATTGACGACCTCAAATGGGAAGACAGTTAAGGTATGTACACAACAAAAAGGAAAACTAGAGTTGTATTTAGAAAACATTATCTTAATTCAATTAGGCTGGTGGGAGTACCCATCACATTGCACAAATGTGATGGGTGCCACATCAGCGCCACGTCAGATTTTACCTCTATCACATTTCATCACACTCCATCACAACACACACTTTATACCCATCACACCACATCATCTTTTCTAAATAAAAATAATTCCATAAAAATAAAAAATCTTAGCTTCTGATTGGTTGAGTGAGAATTAAAAAAAAAAAAAAAGAGGGAAAAAACCCTATTGGGTGTGATACACCGTGTTCCCCATCACCTTCTATCACGACCACGCCCATCACGGAGCACCCGGGGCGGTGTGCACGCCGTGATGGGTTGCCAACGTGGCCATTACGGATCCCCTTCACGTTGTACTCCCAAAGGTCTTCACGTTGTACTCCCAAAGGTCTTATAAGGTTGCAAATTTCATCTTGTATGTATTTTCGAAGAGTTTTATCTAACCTTTCATGTTATTTCAGGTTAACTAATGTGAAGGCGGACTTATGCTTGTTGTGCTTCAAATAAGCATTACAAAGAAAAAAAAATCAAAAAAGGTACAACGATTTGATTACATCACTGATACGTATAAATTTCAATGCTAATTTTGCAAATTTCCAACTATTTTAGTCAACATTGACGCTGCTATTCAACTACTATGGTGTATGTATGGCTAACGAGAATCAAACATCACAACAAGCCGGAAGTGATGACGATGAAAGAGATTTTGATGAAGATAATTTCTTAGTTTAATGACTTTGAACATTATTACATTTTGTGTTTGTTTATTGTTTTAATGTTTTCTAGTTGATTTAAGTGAAGACAATGGCTTAGTGTTTTACTGAATACTGGAATTCTAGAATTTGTGTTGGTTTTATATGTGTTTATAATTGTAGAAAGTTTATGAAAAAACAACATATGGTTTTAAATATCTAATGATTTTAAGCGACTAGATGTCCTTCCAAAAAAAAATTAGTCATTCAAACTAATTACTTTTGATGACAGATTTTTCGTCTCTAAACATAGCTAAGTAATTAAATAGTTATTTACCTTTAGAGATGACTTGTTGTCTATAAAAATAACTTCTTTCTATGAAAACGAAAGTGTAGACTCGAAAAACCTTCAACATCAACGTTTTTGCGAAGACACTTTTAGCGACGATTGTTGTCGCAGGGACGACTTATATCATATCTAAGACTAAATGGTGTGGAGGTGTAGGATGTCATCGGCATTAGAGCTGACAGACTATACACTGTCCCTGTTAGCTTCATCATTGAACGACATGTGTGATCAGTACATTTATACCGTTGTTCTCTTTTTTCTGTCTCTCTTCTCTCTTAGTTCTCCCGACCGTGCACCACTATCTTGCACACACACACACACACACACTCTCTCTCTCTCTCTTAAAAAATACAAGATAGAGTGGTTGTCCTCGACACTGCTTCATTTAGCCTAAAGCACATATTTTTTGTAATGATTTCTTTGCTTGTCTTAACAATAATATTTTATAATAATGTCATTATGATTTTCACATTTATTTATTTATTTATAAATTTTTGTATATCTAATTTTTGATTTTTCGATTATCTTTCTCTATTGTTTTTTGATAATTGTCAATTAATATTACATTTACATATTGTAAATGCTCCGTGTTTTGTTGTGAATCACGGTTTATCTCTATGTGATGTGTCTTGAGATGTATTTGATATAAGCCGTTTAGATGGCATGATTTACTATTTTTTATACTCTTGTAGTCTTGTTACATTACTCATTTAATACTTTCTTAAATTTATGAATTATAGTATTCTCATTCAATTTATTACTTTTATGTTTTTGTAAAATATTTGAAAGACATCATCATGGGAGATTACATTTTAAGTTTAAATAATTAACTTATAATAGATAATGGTGATTAAAAAGTGGATCCTACATTTATGAAGTTAATACTCTTAGATGGTGTTTGAATTTTGATAGGTTAGCAACCAAGTTTGAACTTGATTCTAGAGCACTATGAGTGTTACGGAGACTCACAATTAACTCGAGAAATATTAAAGAGTTAGCTTGAAATTTTCAATTGAAACTATGTACAATTGAACAAGCTTGGTTCCAAAGCTCAAAATATTAAAAAGAAAAAAAAAATCAAAGAGTGTGTCCAATAAAACAAGTTTCATTTAAATTCGTTACATTGAATAAAAGCAAAACAAGTTTTAATTGAGTCCCTAAAACTTAGAATTTGAGTAATTTTTACTCAAAACCATACCTCTAATGAACTTTGATATAAAAACCAAACATCACCCTAAGATTGTCTATGACAAGCTAATCCTAACGGGATTGGCGGGTCAGAATACGACCCGTTTACAATCTGATCAAATACCCATTTATTGGCTGCTTGTGTGTAATGCACCCCATCCCAATTGATCATGACCGTCGGATCTTCGCAAGCTCTAGCCACCAAGATATCAGTACCGTTAATTTTAACCGTTCCACCACACCCAACATGCATATTGTAGTTGTACTTTCCTCCATGACCGCAACAAGCTCTCAATGGATGGTTAAAACCTGCATTCCAAACAAAAGTACAAGTCATTAAAACACATCAAAAAACATTTACTCAAAAAATCGAATAAAATAACTCACCATGTCGGGTTGCTTGGGTAATAAGTGCATATTTTACTGAATATATATCGACATAAGTGATTGCTGCTTTTGGTAGAGCCTTTCGTAGTTGATCCACAGTTTGTTTTAATCGAATGTTAAAAAATCTAGCGAGTTCATTAAATGGGCCCACGCATCCATATTTGTCCACTTGTCCAGTTGTGACTGGTTGACGATCTAGCACGTATGGTAGACACCCAAATGGTCCAGTATTGTGTATCCAAAACGCTCTTCCTCCTTGTTTATATATATCCTGAAAAAAACTAAATTCGTTACAATATGTAAATTCGTTATAATTTGTGTATCTAATGATTCTACCATGATGACGTGGCAACCGGTAAATACACACCTTGATGACGATTTTGAATTGGCCTACTATATCGGGGATAGAAGCCTTAACTTGTTCAATAGACAAGTTTTGAAACAAGCCAGCTGTCAAATCATTTTGCCCGATATCAAACGTGTACAAAGCACGTGAGAAGTATTCAGTTTTGGGCATCAAGCTCTTGTACACCTCATCATCTACAATGAATTTTATTAATCACATAAATATTAAGGTAACTGCGTATATATATTTAAGGGGCTGTTTAATATTTGTTGATTGAGTGAAAGCTGACTGCGTCAGTATCTGACCCAGTCAGAAGTAAATTTTGGGTTATCAAACGGTCTGACTACGAGTCAGACGTAACCTCTTACTGGACCCAGCAAAAAACAAATCAAACAGCCCTCAAATATAAGATAATATTATTAATATACGACAAGATATGTTACCTATACGGGTGCGAAAACTTCGTACCCTACGATGAAAATCATTAAATTGGTACCATTGAACATTTAAGGAAAATGGGCTGAACCCACTTTGATGGAGGGTTGTATTTTGTGGTCTGATGGTTGAACCGGCGGTAGCGAAATTGGCTCCATTAGTGAAGTTCGAGCCAAGTGCATCTAAGTATGCACTCAAGTATGGAAGTTCGAAAATTTCGGCTGCAAAAAGAATTAAAAAAAATGTCTAACTGTAAATCATATATAAATTTGTACAAATGCATATCTTATATAATTCGTATGAGTTTTAAGTGTAATCTACAGAATTGAAGCATGTGCGTCAAATGTTTTGAAGTTCCTACGTACTAATTAAAAAAGAATAGAAAAATTATAGTATTCTGAATCTTGTGAAGTAATTAAAAAGATGATTGTATATCATTTTATTTATGGTATATGCAAAAATACAATATATTTTCATAAGTATGTTTTTCTAATATTAAATTTTTCTGGTAAGGAATATTCCCTTGAAATTTAATTTTTATTGCAGCAGTTATAGGTTAAAATATGTCTTAATAAAAAAATCAAATATATAATTTATTAATTTCGTAAAGCTTTCGAACATAAGAAATTGACAGGCATTCGATATCATATTAGAAAAAATATATAAAATACTATAATTGACAACGATTCAATATCTTAAACAAATAAATACTAGTTGCTATTTGTTTCCTTTTAATGATTTTATAATTATAAAAAAATAGACTCACGTGGTACTCCAATTATATGTTTTTGGGGACGAGTTAGGGAGACCACTAATCATCTGTCACGTGAAAAGAATATAGTTGTCCTTTGTCATATAAAACTTTGGTATAATCAAGTTAAAAATGACTAAAAAGATACCAATTCATGTTGCAAAATGTTACTTTTAAACTGCTTTATACATGATAACAAAAATTTGCAAAAAAAACATCACGAAGTGTCACTACTTTTTGCAAGTGATGATTTTATTTCGTGAATAATTATGTCATGTCACGATAAACGGATATATCCCGTAAAACGAAATACGTGATTATTTTATAATAGATGTTTAGAAGGTGATTCCCACCCCCACTTCACCGATTTTAGTGATTTACCCAAAAAAAAAAAAAAAATTCTCTTATTTCAACTAATCATTGGATCATACAAAATTACGATGCTATCAAATTATCTTTATTTCTAAAAAGATTAATTGCATTTACGAATCTTAAAAGTTTCATGGTATAATATGAATTGCAAACTAAAAACCCATAATTCAATTCAACATAAACTACAATATCTTTTTGAAAATGTAACAACGTGTTAAACCGTATATTGTCAAAACAGTTTTTTGTTTTTGGTAGGATGATTCGAAATAAAAAGAAGGGGTTTTGACAGTAATTACCTATAAAATCGATAACAAGGCGGCCATCACAGTACCTACCCGCCGGACCATGAAAGAATGACTCTCCATGGGGTGGTCCGGCCTGTCCAAACGCCGCCGACAACCCACCGGTGTCGGAATTCGAGTCTCCAAAGTTGAATACCGCCGGAAAATCACATGCATGTTTGCTGGCATTGGCATCCACGGCTTGTTTCAGCAAGAAAACCACTAATAATAACACAACCGTTTCTACCGGAAAATTTCTCAGGCGACGGAGCTCCATGAGAGAGAGAGAGAGAGAGAGAGAGAGAACGATGAGGGAACAATTCAGAGAATGAGTATGACAAGGAAGAAGATAATGTCGGTAAAAGGTAAAAACTACCCAATACATGGGCATCATGGAACATGGGCTTTATGCAGTTTGCATGTATGAGTAGATTACCAAAATGGGTTTACCGAAAGTGGTGGTTTTTAAAAGGTAAAGATTGAAAAGAAGCAAGATTCAAGGGTATTTATGTCTTTTCAATGTGTAAAACGGATATGGGCTTCAAAACTGTCGTCATGGCCAAATATAGGTCTACAAAATAGCATCCCACTTTCTGTTTATTAAAACTATTAAAATAATGATTTTAAAGAAAATGATGTATTTGTAGTTTTCGTATGTAGTTATTCATATAAATATTGAAGACCCTATCCAAATTATAAGATAATGTCATTTCAATGATTTCATACTTGAAAATTAAAAAGTGTTCGGTGGTTCATTTTGAAGTGTAACGGGCCAATATTTAAATGATTTTTTTTTAGAAAATGGACAAAATAAATCCGTTTTCGTCAAACTTGATTCGATTCTTCAATTTTATTGTTAAAGAGTATTGCGAATCTACAGAAAAAAGATGGGTGGTTGAGTGTGGTGACCGGGATGAAAGTGGTAAAATTATATAACACAAATAGTGTTGGAAAGTAACTGAATAGCAAATTAAAATAATTCTTTTGTGAATATGTTTCTAAGTTTGATTGGAAATACCCTCGGACTTTAGACCAGTTTTCATTTACTAATTTTGAAAATGATCATTTAAACGTTTTCTAATGTTAGTCTGGTGGAACTTGGCATAAACGGGTCGATTTTGATGTGCAGTTTTCAATTAGACAGTAAGTGGGTTATTTTGATGTCCTAAAAATGTGTTTGGATGAATAAAACACCAACTTAGTTTCATGTTTTAACCTTTATAGCATTGTATTTTCTACTTTTAGCATTCATAAATGTCGGGATTTGAGAGTTACATGATTGTCTTAACATTTTCGAGGTTTACCTTCAAAATAAACGTTGTGGAAATTTATGATTTTGAGGTTGAAAATGCGCTTTTGCAAGTATGCTTTTTTTAATTTTATCTCTTTGATTCACCTGATAAAATTTCATACTTGGTTGTTTTGTCGGATCTGTAAATATATGTGGAACCCAAGAGTGTCTCTCCAAAAGAGCCCTTGTGGAGAGAGGAGAGACTCCAACATATATACACTTTTATAAGACCGTGTCGCACCAATGTGGGATACATTAACACTCCTCCTCAGAGACGTAGGCTCGATGAGGTTTCAGGGTGTGGGACACCGGCTCTGATACCATGTAAATATATGTAGAGCCCAATATTGTCTCTCCAAAAAAACCCTTGTGGAGAGAGGGGAGACTCCGACATATATACACTTTTATAAGACCGTGTTGCACCAATGTGTGATACATTAACACTCCCCCTCATGGCGCTAGAAGGATCCAACATATATACACACTTATAGGACCGTATCGCACCAATGTGGGATATATTAACAAGATCAATGGGCAATGAGTTTAAATCTGTTAATTTGCAACAATGGTAATGTCAAAACACACAGTTTACTCTTAATCGTTGGAAGAGATTACCATAGAATGAAAAGCAAGTGGCCTTATAGCCGACACAATGGAAAGAAATAAAGATGCAGCTAAATCTGGAAGTCACCCACAATAATAAGAACCTGTACGCATGGTATAACCTCACATCCACTAAATGTAGCTACACTACTTCACTTCAAGTGATGTTTGGATGTCTAGTGGTCAACTAATTATCGACATAAAATTAAGTAAGTTAATAAATAATTACCTTCTAATACTTAGATTAGGATTATTTAACTATAATATGTAACATTCCAAAATTTCTTAATTAAGAATGTTAGGTTAAATAGATTAAAAAGGCTTGGAATGGTATGAGATTTGTTATAAGGGATTAGAGAGTTTGATATAACAATATGGGCAAACTTGTTATCTTTATCAAGGTGGAACTATAAGGTTTAATTCTAATGTATGTTCTAAAAAGTTTTAAGTATTTTTATTATTTGAGAAATATAGGTCTAGAATTTTATTTGCATATAAAATTACGAGTTATACTGACACATATACTATGTGTCATAATATAGGACAAAAATATATAAATCCTTAAGAATAAGGATTATTGGTTAATTAAAAGCTTAATAACATTATAAATGTTTTATATAGTCCCAATAAAGTCTAGAATACATAAGGAGAGGATAAATCCTTATATAGTCCTTTTCGAATGACCTTGGATTTTAGGCTTCGAGGCACTATTTCTAGAGTATTTTATTCTAAGGTATATTTAATAGTTTACAATTCAAAAAAAGACTAAACATACTTATAACATAGGAGATATGAATGTTCAAAGTTTGCATATTAACTAGAAAAGACATTGAAGTATACAGGTATTATTTCAGCAGACATTATCAATCGTTTCATCGATATTACTTGATTCAACACAACAAAGCAGAGTCGACCAGCTATAGATTACTGTCTCGTTTTTTATCGAGACCCTTCATACATCTAGGGGATTATGCGAAGCTCCTGGTATCCGAGATTCTCCAGCCCGAAATTTTTATTTTTGATCGGCACTTATGATAAAAAATAAGGGGAGAATATTTGATGAGCATCTGAACCGAGAGTATTTTGTTTCATGAGTCGTCCGAAGACGAAAAGATTTTTACCGCTACGATGCGATGTGGCACGGATTTTTAGTCATCACTAATTAAACTTCTAGCATCGCTTGGATTCTCTTCAGACACAGATTATTCTATGACAATTCAGAGCACTTCTTCATGTTGTTAGAGTTTGGATTTCCGAAGATGTCCAACGACGAAGTATTATTTAGCGATACGACGTGGCACTTATTTTTGGTCTTCCGAGATCAAGTTCATGGTGTTGCTAGATTATCTTTGGATCACGATTATTAATTGTCCAGACTCTATTATAGGATGTTTGTTATTTTCAGCAGGTTATTCTTATTGTTATTGGTGCTCTATGGCGTTCTTTAGTGATTTGAGGAACAAGAGACGTTTCAGACTTTTGATGACGACGTGTGATCTGATCAATGGGATCTTTAGTTACGGAGATGACACGGTCCACCGGACTTTATCACTTTTTGGGGATTGATCAGTTGTAAATTGGGATCTTACTTTTCTGCCTTGGAGAGCCTAAGCCTCCAAAGCCGAAGACCTTTGACGATTAGAGATTCTATTACCCAGCATCAGAGATCACAGACACTTCAGAGTTCTGAGACATCTCAGCATTTGTTTCGCACAGCCGCACCATTCTTGCTTCTGGATATTATGTATTTTAGCTTTATACTTGTATGATGTATTTTATCACTCATTGTATCCCTCATCATATCCTAGCATTTAGGGGGAGATTGTTGGAGCTGGAAATGCTCTAAAATGATGAGTGATAGATATGCTAGAATATTCCCTTTGTATTTAGGAATATTTCCTTTTCTCCTATAAATAGGAAGGGATGTTGGTCATTGTTAGTGTGCAACAAAATGTAGTTTTCTAGTTTTTCAGAGAGTTTCTCTGTGGTTGGGAAACACTTTCCCACCACACGATCTTCATGTATTTTGTTACTCTTTGTTATATATGAAATCTAGATTACTCATTTTGTTCTTCATATTATTACCGATTATCTTTGAGATGTATTATGATTCCGCACTTCGCTAGCATCCTCGGGTCCTAACAATCCAACAAACATGTGCAACATCAATGGACGAAGAACATTGAGATTAATATCCACTTTGTCCATGACAAAGTATCAACAGGCCAGCTTCATGTCCTTCTCATGTACCCTCTAGGCATACTATTTATGAAGTGTCTATCTACGTCTCTTTTGATTGTTTTTAGAGACAATTTGAGCGTTCAAACTCGACATCCCACTCAAAATGCGGGAACGTATTAAGGCCCTCCGGTGTGGTAGCCCGACATCTAGCCCGACGTCTGCAAGGCCCCGGGGAACACCGCCCCTACATGCGGTGAGCTCGTGGTATTTGCTGGATTAGGTGTCTAAGCCATGACTTATAATTGTATTTATCTTATGAATAATAGCAAAGTCCATTTGGGTTGCCCTCATAGATGGAGGATAGATATACAGTTCAGTGGAGAGAATAGTTGATTTATTAATTGTATAATAAATCAATAGAAAATATATATATGGTTTATTAATATATTTAAGTGTTAATATATTAATTAGAAACTATATTAATTAATTGAGATTTAATCTAGAATCAATTGGATTTAATTTGGAGATTAAATTAATTAATTAAAAGGTGCAGGGACTGGTTTGGCATTTATTCAATAGTTGAATAACTGGCCAGGTAAAACCAGGGACCAAAAGTGGCGCCAACCTGGAGGCTTCTCTAGGGTTTGGCGAAACCCTAATTAGGGTTTTGGTAAGCCTGGTCCAAGTGGTCAAAAGCCTTGTCCAGTTGGAGGCTCCTTAGGGTTTCAGGTGTAACCCTAGGATGCTATAAAAGGAACCCCCTGACACCTGATTATTCACGCCATATCTCTCTGTGTTACTCTGCTAGACTGTTTCTTCCATCACTTGGGTGTGACTTGCATTTGAGGCAGGATACTTTTGCTGCTGCTTAAAATGATCATAAGATCAAAGGTTGGTTTTCTTAATTCATCTTTAGAATTGAATTGTTTCCTTTAGGTTCTTAGTTCTAATCTTCATAGAAGAAAACATAGATCAATATTAGGGTTGCATGTGAACCATAGGTATTTTTGTGTTCATTGATTGCATAGAAACCCTTCAGTGGTATCAGAGCTAGCTTGTTTTCTTGTGAATTTGATTATGAACTGCTTGCATGATTATTGGCCTTGGTGTTTTTTGCGAAAATTCACCCTTGGGAGGCCTTGAAGTCGACGGCTTGGCTAGGGTTTCCTAACCCTAGCCGCCATGCCCTATTGGTCCCCCTTGATTGCCTGATTTACTTGCCTTAATTATGTGTTGTTATTTTTGGTAACAAAATCAATTAAAATAACTTGAACCCTAATTGTTTGGCTTGTAATTTTCGAGATTCATCGACCAAATACATATTAATTAATTTGATTAATTTGGTAATCTGTAACCTAAATTTAATTAGTTTAATTAATTGATTAATTAAAAGACCAATTAAATCAGTTTAAAGAATTAATTAAAATTTTCAAAAAATTAGTAATAATTTGCAAAAATTAAGATAAAATTAATTCTAAAATATTTTAATGAGATTAAAATATATCTTATATATATTTATGATTAAAAGTTAATTTAATATATATAAGAAAATTGGTTAGTCTACCGCTAGTAAGCCTCATTCACAAAACTGTCCTATAAATAGGGTATAAGGCGACTGACTATAAAATGTTAGTCTAATGTGTATCTACTCTTACCCACCGCTCTCCTGGTCAGTCGAGTGTCGTTAGCCGAACGGGTATGATAGAACCGCTAAGCCTCTTAAAAGTATAATGCTATAATTGAAAGTACTAGAACCCTAAAACAAATCTCAATCTAGTTACTTTAGGTTAAAAATGTGAATTGGTGCTAATCCATGAAATTGCAAATTGCACTTTGTGGAACGTTGGTGGAGCATGTGTGGTTTACCGGCTCGCCAACTGGGGTCCGCAAAGAGTCGCAATGGGTTTCTTGATTTTGTCATTATTAACGGAGCGTGTGTGGTTTACCGGCACGTTAATTAGAGATGACAATTGACTTCAAGAGTACCAAGCAATTTGCATGGTTATTCACACCCGGTTTGTGATCCTCGGTATCCCAGTCACAAACAGCGGGGCATTCCCGATATTAAAACATGCTATCGAACAGTTCGGTAAATCTCAAAGAAACAAGGAATTCCATTATAATATGATTATGTTTCCGTGGTGGAATTGGCTGAATCGTCATTCGCCTACCTTGTAAAATTTGCAATATTGATTACGGCATCCCTTTTCGGTATTGTAGATTGTTATTGTAGGATCCTAGCCTTATATTTGTTCTTGGGTGAATATAAGGATTATTATTATTATTATTCTATCTAACTAAAACTACCTTCTTCTTGTTCAGATGTCTTCTAACCAATCCGTTCCCCACTCAAATCCCGGTAGTGTCACCTCGATTCTGTCATTATGCTCAAAGGTGACGTTGGACGGCACGAACTATAATGACCGGATCCGCAACATCAAAATGGCTCTAAGGTTTGAACATAAAGAGTATGTTCTAGAAACCGAGCTTGTTGATGTGGACACTGAAACCGCTACTCCCGAGGAAATCGCTGCGTACACTAAACACTCTGATGATGCAACCAAAGTGGCCTGCATCATGATCGCTACTATGAACCCTGAACTGCAGCGTATCTATGAGGACTATTGGCCTTACGAGATGCACAAAGAGCTCGCGGAAAGGTTCCGCAAGCAAGAGCGCATCGAAAGGCTTGAGGTTGTAAAAGCTTTCACTAACAGCAAGCCCAAGGAGGGCGAGTCCATCTGTGCACATGTGCAGATGATGCATGGTTACGTGGAAAGGCTTAAAAAGCTGGAAATGCCGGTTCATGAGGATTTAGCAGTTGACATAGTGCTGAACTCCTTACCCAGTTCATATGACCAGTTCACACTGGCGTATCATTTGAACAACAACCAGGCAAACCTAGCTGAGTTACACCGCATGCTTCGGACGGCTGAGGACGGGATGAAGGGAAAAGCTGTGCTCCCTGTCCACCCGCCTGTCCTGGCTATTAGCTCTGGAAAGGGAAAGAAACGGAAAGGCCCTCCTAAGCAGAACTGGAGGGAAAAGACTCACGTCGGGTCATCTAGCGGTGCCCCGAAAGGTAAGTCTTCCGGAATTCCACATGTTCGGAACCCCAAAGAGGCCGACTGCTTTTACTGCAAGCAGAAGGTGAAAGGTTTTCCGCAACCATGAACTAAATAACCTAAGTTCACATGCAACCTAGAAAAGATCTATGTTTTCTTACTTTGAACATGTAACTAATTCCTAAAGGCCAAACAAAAATTAACTAAAAGAATAAATCAGAAAACTAACCTTTAGTTTTAATCTTGAAGCTAAGCAGCACAAGTGTCCTGCCTCAAATGAGATCACACCCAGGGAGCCAGAGGGTGGACGAAAATTCCAGAGAGAATAATAGAAAATGAGCACTTATAATGAGGTCTAGGGTTCCCTATTTATAGGGAACCAAAGGGTAAAGCTAAAAACCCTAGCCGCAGCCCATTTTCCGGATTATCTATACGCGCACCGCGGCCAGATCGTTTGCGCGCCGCGCGCCGGAAACCCTAGCCGTCAGCATTTTACGGATTATACGTACGCGCGTCGCGGCCTTTTCATTTGCGCGCCGCGCACCGCATTTCAACTATTGAATTTGTACAACTTCAGCCCCTGTCCTCTTGGTTAATCCAATTAATCCCACAGAAATTAATCCAGTTAACTCCTGATTAATTATTAACCAATCAACATAGTTTCTAATTAATATATTATCACTTTAATATATTAACAAACCATATTTTTAATTCCTATTGATTTATTAATCCCATAATAAACCAATCTTTCTCTCTACCGAACTTTCTACCAAACCTCCAGCTATAAGGGCAACCCAAATGGACTTTGCTTCTATTAATTAGGTAAATACAAATTATTAGTCATGCCTTAGACACCTAATCCAACAGTCTCCCACTTGGATAAGTCTATGACTATAATTACCAATTTAGCCTCTAATTAATCAGCAAACTGTAGCTTCCTAGAAACTGCTGCCGAACTCTGACCTAGTCAGTTCTGTCCATAGATAAGTGATCAAATGATCCTCCGTCCAACAAGATATTTTCAGACATGTGACATGGATTGAGATCAATCTTTGTCTGACACACTGTTTCCCGATTTCCGATTTTGCTTATGACTTTTAGACTTCTAATTGAACGAATCAATTCAGTCCTGGCTGGCCAGCGCTTCAGTCAACTTCAAAATCATCGAGTGGCCAACAGATATCTGTTTCCCGTCTGGGTCAAGGGACGAATAAACTTCGACTAATATGTTATATCTTTTACCCGACAAATCACTCACAACAGCACGTTTTATAACACCGAGTTACCGATGCGTTTTCGTACTATCAATGAGCAACCGCCTTGCAAATTATAACTCATATCTCTCCACTTCAAGACCATAAGATATTATCGTCTCAACATTGCTCGTGATATAATCCATGAAGCAATCCATTGAGCGCGGGTTTATCCAATACTCAAATCTCCATTTCCAAGTACTCATGAACGTTGCAGCAATCTTATTGCTATGTCTAACTCCTTAGACAATCTACAAACCAATTCATGACAGTCTTCCTTCATACTTACTCCCTAAAAGTATGAGTGACTGTGGATATTTGAATAATCCAATCATTCAGGAAGTAAACATGCAAAAGCGAAACATAAAATCTGACTGGTAGCTACTCCTGCTTATTACCAAGTCTTCACGAGGTAATCACCAAGTCGAATTTATCATAACTATTATCGGTTTCTTATTCTCTTTTAAACTTTCAATTCAAGCCTTTTATATCTATGTCTATGACCTTTTCACTCTTTCTATGTATCCAAGTGTCTAACACTTATACACTTTATTGCAGATGGTCCTATCGGATACTCTTCCGATGATATCTCAAATTTCATTTTGTCATTCTCTCTCACAACTCCATTCTGATGATGTGTACCGTGAATGCCCATGGTTCTCGGGTCTTTCTAGTTTACACGACTATACCCTAAGACAATTTCGAGGTGTCATGATGTGCCGGTGAACCACACGCGCTCCATCAGAAACCAACGAAATTCTTTAACCATGAAGTCCTTTAGCACCACGTCCTGGTGTAACCAATTACTGATTTGAAAACCCTTTCAAATCAATCACCCTAATCATTTCCCAATGATTTCTCACGTCTGTTCAAAAATCCATTCAGTATTCTCAGCCATGCAATATCCTGAATCCAACTTACAATGATCTAAGCATTAAGTCATCAGGATATGTTCATAACACTTCTGATTTGTCCAAGAGGCTCGAGGAACCTGATGTAATCTCATTCCAAGCCCTTTCAGAATCCTAAGATTACCAATAATCCTTGTGTCATGATTTACGGAAACCATTTCCTTTCAGGGACTCTTTCTTATGCATCTTGAATCCCATTAAGATCATATTCTCAACGGCTAAGTCAATACTGTCAGTCTCATCTATCTGATAGATGTCTATGAACTGCGTGAGCATGCTGCACCTTCTTTGTTTCTTTCATGCCAATTCATTACACTTTGCAATGACAGGAAACTCCATTCCTGGGGTTATGCATCTTGAATCTCATCAAGATCATATTGGCAGAATTCTGATCTATCTAATAGATGTTCACAACCACCTGAGTATGTTGTATCTCTTAAAGTCTTTCATAGCGAACCGTTTCTTAACACCAAGTCATTACACTTTGTAATGATGTAACACCCGGTTTCTCATACAAAGTACACCCAAAAATTTTCAACAAATTATACATAAAAATGGGCATACTTGTACTAAACCATAGAAAACAAGATGTTATCAAGAACTTAATACAACAAAGGTCCTCACGTTACATACCAGGCATTACAAATAAATCTATTACAACTAAAGGACGGGCTCTAAACTTGTCCATTTCTCTTTATCACATGCCTTTCCCTATCACAGCTACAGATACCTGCAAAACAACATAACACTCAAGTGTAAGCTTATAAAGCTTAGTGAGTAATCTAAATCATATTTCGCGAATCTTTCTCAATAAACATCCTTATCTTCCTCTCTTGCTATTCTCATTAGCAAGATCCATCTTCTCTTAACTCAGAACCTGCAACATATTAGCTTTACAAACACTAGCTAATTTTTTAGTAACATCATCTCAATCACAAATACCACAATCAGTAATACTTGTAAACTCGATTGCAATTTCATATATATTCATTTTTAACAATCTACTAAACTCAATAGCCCTCACAGCGATACCATTCCACACGAAACTATATAACACAACCATATCAACAATTACTCTAATTATACAATCAATATGTATTTTTGACTCGGCCACTGTTACTTATTTATAACGGTTTACTCAATCAAAGGTTACAACCATAACCACAACATAGCACAATCATATATGAACTCAATTACTACAATCCTCATTGTTATAATAATCAAATGCAATAACGCATTACCTCAGTCACGCTAACATCTACTCTTCTCTATTAATCAGTTTTTATACTCAACTCATCATTTATTATCCACCATAACAATATCACTCTACCACTTAGTCTCATGAAATCAACATAACACATAGAAATATATAAATAAATATATATACTCTGCGTAAAACAAGTGTAACTCTACTCAAGTACTAGAAAGTACTCACCTGATATCAATTTAGTATATGAAATCCCCAAGTTACACGTACCGGGCTCCTGTTCACTAGACTCGGTTATACCACCACAGTATGAATCAATTCTCAAACATCCACGATCATCTCAACGACATCTAACTCAAAAGATGTATAAATCAAAAGCAGGAAAAAGGAGTACAAACGGTAAATATCAACTCTATATTTACCGAAACCTCCAAATCCACGGTTCTACTCATTCAACCGTAGAAACTCTACAATAATCACACCAATTACTCTAAAGGCATCCACTAACAACCTACTAACATCATATATAACAATTTGTAGCTAAATCACAAAAATTGAAAACTAGGGTTTGAAACCCCCAAAACCGAGAGATACTCACCTCGACGAATTAGGAAGCAAGAACACGTTTACGGGGTTAGATTCATGCTTCTATATGCTTCCCCACGAACCTCCAGGCTTCGTTTCACTTAAAATCGCCATTTGAAGCTCTCAAAATCGAAAAAGAAATGTTATTTCTCGAAATGGGTTTTCTGCACTTTAAAAGGCTCTGCACGCGTAACACGGTCGTGTAAAATTTAACACGCCCGTGTAATGCTACAGTGCCCGTGTAAAATTTAATACGCCCGTGTAATGCTACAGTAACCAGCAAACACAAAAATTACCGTGTATTACACGACCCGTGTAACATTTACACGACCCGTGTAAGCCATTTTTGGCATTTTTAAGGCTCAAACTTCTTCCAAATGGGTTTCTAATCACCCAAACTCATACATCAACTTAACTAATCTTAATCACACCAAGATTAGTACATAAGAAAGGTTTTAACCTCTTCTCCCAAATCAAACAACTCATCACTCAAAGGTAATTATAAAAGATTGCCACACAACTCTTAATAACTCAAAGCTAAAACCATACTAATTATAAGGTAATAACTCTACTTACCTTAGTAAGCACCTCAAAATGAAAATGGGTCTTACAAGTTCTTACCCCCTTCAAAAGATTCCGTCCTCGGAATCTCTTGAAACAAAAAGGGATATCTTGATCACAAAATCTTAACTCTCGCCATCATTCTCGTGAGATGGTTTCTATAGCCATATTGGCTATCATCATTGCCATGTGGGAAAATACTCACTCTTTCAAGGCACACACTTTTCTATAGCATCATTGACATCAAGGTATCTCACCTCACTCCTCAAGTGATATTCCAATCACCAACTTGTCTCATATAGCCATCTGAAACTCAACTTTCATTTCAAATTTTCTCAAAATGATCTTACTCTAACTCAATAAGAAAAATGGTCTCATCGATCTCAAGCTCATTTTCTCTCTCCATTTATTTCTCCAATAACAACACGCTAGTTATTGATTTCTCCGACTTGTACATTCTCATTGTTTAGAGTAGGAGAAACACTCATACAACATAAAAGACACACATATTCAATTGTCTCACCCATGTTGCATAACTCATCAACACTAGGATGTAAATCCAACAATAATATAATATCAGAAACTATTTCGAGTTTCATTCACATCTCCTCTAATTTGGTATTTAACCCTCGACCCTTTGGTTACATAATACTCTTTTCAGTTGTGTTATCGCTACAACTGATTGCAACTTATCCGAAAGCTCATTCATCTCTGTTTCCACCTCAACACACATATTAGGTTTTTACCCAATATACAACTAACAATCCTCCACCAAAGTGGCTCCTCTTCATACCAATTTAACAACATATCTCATGTTGTTTCTCTCGATGTACTCACTCATTATATTTTCTCTTATGTGGACAAATCCACATCATATTCTCAATAAATCATTTACTCTATTAAACTCGATAATTTATTGTCAAATAAATTCTCAACACAACCACATATATTCCTTCTGACACACTATCAGTAAGGATTTTCTTCTCGTCATTTCTCCCTCGTTATCATCTCAATCTCCATTTCATCATAATGACATAGAATAGGTGATATATACAACTCACCGAAATCTCTACACATGGCTCAAAATAATAAAATTTGACACCGCAATCTCTACAATGGGATCATATCTCATTATCCAATTTACTTATAAAAATAATAATAATAATAACTCAACATTATTATAGCAAAATCTACTATTCGTCGTCTTATATGAATAATAGTTTTGTCATCTCAACATTCACATATTTATCTCATTGGCAGTAATCGATTTGATTGCTAAGGAACGAATCCTATCAATCACAACCACAATTACTTTCCTCCTCTTTTAATTCATTACATAATTATACAACTTTATCTCGTGCAACATGTAAGAAATCTCACACATTCTCAACACGACTACATTACAAACATATTTACTCATAGCATCACTTCTCAACAGTATAACTCACTGTATTATCTCACAGTACTTCTGTACTGTTAATCTACCTCTGTTTCGTCCTCTTCTCAACCCGTAGGTTTCAAGCCACACAAGCTTACCACGACGTTCATATCTATCCGCATGCAAGGATAGTACATGTCTCATTACTCCGCATCATCATAAAGTACATGCCTGTTTACACACAAGCACAATCACTATAGCACCATTCTGCTTCGACTCTTGGTACCTCGTACCATACTTTGGTCTCATCATTTAACACTATCTCACGGTACCTCGGACCGTCCTCTGATCAGATCATGGTACCTCGTACCATTCTCCAATTTGAATCCATCTCCTCTTTGACTCTAGCGAGTCTTCACTACGGTCTCGAGTCATATAGACTCACCGTCACTCCTCCTTTTATTTGAGTCATAACAATTTTCATTACTCCAACCACAAGGTACTTGTTATGTGCTCTCACAAAAATATGTGATCTTAACCTCAACTACTCAATACGTGGCCCCACAGAATATGTGGTCTCCACCACGTTTATTCGCGATGTGGTCCCACAATATATGTAGTCTCAACCACCTTTACTCAATATGTGACCCCACCAAATATGTGGTCTCAATCACGTTTACTCAATATGTGACCCCACCAAATATGTGGTCTCAATCACGTTTACTCAATATGTGACCCCACCGAATATGTGGTCTCGATCACATTTACTCAATATGTGACCCCACTGAATATGTGGTCTCAATCACATTTACTCAATATGTGACCCCACTGAATATGTGGTCTCGATCACATTTACTCATTATGTGACCCCACTGAATATGTGGTCTCGATCACATTTACTCAATATGTGACCCCGCTGAATATGTGGTCTCGATCACATTTACTCAATATGTGACCCCACTGAATATGTGGTCTCAATCACATTTACTCAATATGTGACCCCACTGAATATGTGGTCTCAATCACATTTACTCAATATGTGACCCCACTGAATATGTGGTCTCGATCACATTTACTCAATATGTGACCCCACTGAATATGTGGTCTCGATCACATTTATTAGGTAATTAACCCAATCTCTAGGCCAATTAGGCCTAGTTGAACCACTCTAGGTTCTCTCAATTATAACCACAAGGTACTCTTTATGTGGTTACTCGAGTGTCCTCTGACAACTCTGTCACAAATATCTCATTATGTGACAACTCTAAACTACACAATTCATCTCTCAGCATGTCAACTCATAATCAGTTATTGTGTGCAATCAACTACACACTCATTGTCTTTCTCAACTCATACTCTTTTGGCTATCTCAACCATTCATTGTGATCATTCATAAGTACTAGTTATGTGGCCCCACAGAACATGTGGTCTCAACCACACAATACTTGTACACAGAATTCTCGTCACATCTGTGAAACAACAAGCAATATATATATATATATACACCATATCATTCTTTATATATTTCTTACCATATATATATGCTCATTTTACACATTTCTCCATGGTTGCTAAGTACTCGTCAAGCAACCACTTATAATCTCGGTTATACATAATCACAAGGCACTCATTATGTGATATGTAAACTTTACCTCAAATGGACACGAGATTCTCATCTCGATATCAATTACTACACCTTATACTCACAATTCTCTAGCACATGTAATTTCAATTAATCTTTTATGTGTTCACATATTTTACACATATTCTACAATATGTAGTATCAATAATTAAAACACATGTAACTTATTACAATTAACATTTTAAGTGAAATTACTTACATACCTTGTAGCAAGAAATCTTGTCTCCTCATTAGTTGAACTTGCATACTTTGGATCTCAAATCTTGAGTGTACTCGGCTACACTCACATGTTTCAACTCTTAGTTTATACTCAGCTTATGTTCATACTCTTTCTCATTATCAGTTGGAATTTCGCCTCAACCGGGATCTCATCTTATCAGCTCATCATCATCTGGAAATTCGCCATCAGCAGAATCTCATCTCATATTCAACTAACATCTCATAATTAGCTGAATTTCTCGTCTCCTCGTTGGTTGATATCTCTTATCAGTCAAAATCTCGTATCATCATCCAATATTGGTCTAACCGGCTATGACCAATTTATCAACTCGTCCTCATCTGTCTCCATATCTGTATTCACACACAGAATATAACAATAACAAATATGAGATAAAAGTTATAATTAACTCATAAACTAAAATCAGCAGCAGTATCTTTTTCCAAGCATGTGATAGGGGCTCTTTCTCACCTCGGTTCAAGTCTAGGACTCTACACTCAAAGACCTAGTTCACTTAAACCATGCTCTGATACCAACTTGTAACACCCGGTTTCTCATACAAAGTACACCCAAAAATTTTCAACAAATTATACATAAAAATGGGCATACTTGTACTAAACCATAGAAAACAAGATGTTATCAAGAACTTAATACAACAAAGGTCCTCACGTTACATACCAGGCATTACAAATAAATCTATTACAACTAAAGGACGGGCTCTAAACTTGTCCATTTCTCTTTATCACATGCCTTTCCCTATCACAGCTACAGATACCTGCAAAACAACATAACACTCAAGTGTAAGCTTATAAAGCTTAGTGAGTAATCTAAATCATATTTCGCGAATCTTTCTCAATAAACATCCTTATCTTCCTCTCTTGCTATTCTCATTAGCAAGATCCATCTTCTCTTAACTCAGAACCTGCAACATATTAGCTTTACAAACACTAGCTAATTTTTTAGTAACATCATCTCAATCACAAATACCACAATCAGTAATACTTGTAAACTCGATTGCAATTTCATATAAATTCATTTTTAACAATCTACTAAACTCAATAGCCCTCACAGCGATACCATTCCACACGAAACTATATAACACAACCATATCAACAATTACTCTAATTATACAATCAATATGTATTTTTGACTCGGCCACTGTTACTTATTTATAACGGTTTACTCAATCAAAGGTTACAACCATAACCACAACATAGCACAATCATATATGAACTCAATTACTACAATCCTCATTGTTATAATAATCAAATGCAATAACGCATTACCTCAGTCACGCTAACATCTACTCTTCTCTATTAATCAGTTTTTATACTCAACTCATCATTTATTATCCACCATAACAATATCACTCTACCACTTAGTCTCATGAAATCAACATAACACATAGAAATATATAAATAAATATATATACTCTGCGTAAAACAAGTGTAACTCTACTCAAGTACTAGAAAGTACTCACCTGATATCAATTTAGTATATGAAATCCCCAAGTTACACGTACCGGGCTCCTGTTCACTAGACTCGGTTATACCACCACAGTATGAATCAATTCTCAAACATCCACGATCATCTCAACGACATCTAACTCAAAAGATGTATAAATCAAAAGCAGGAAAAAGGAGTACAAACGGTAAATATCAACTCTATATTTACCGAAACCTCCAAATCCACGGTTCTACTCATTCAACCGTAGAAACTCTACAATAATCACACCAATTACTCTAAAGGCATCCACTAACAACCTACTAACATCATATATAACAATTTGTAGCTAAATCACAAAAATTGAAAACTAGGGTTTGAAACCCCCAAAACCGAGAGATACTCACCTCGACGAATTAGGAAGCAAGAACACGTTTACGGGGTTAGATTCATGCTTCTATATGCTTCCCCACGAACCTCCAGGCTTCGTTTCACTTAAAATCGCCATTTGAAGCTCTCAAAATCGAAAAAGAAATGTTATTTCTCGAAATGGGTTTTCTGCACTTTAAAAGGCTCTGCACGCGTAACACGGTCGTGTAAAATTTAACACGCCCGTGTAATGCTACAGTGCCCGTGTAAAATTTAACACGCCCGTGTAATGCTACAGTAACCAGCAAACACAAAAATTACCGTGTATTACACGACCCGTGTAACATTTACACGACCCGTGTAAGCCATTTTTGGCATTTTTAAGGCTCAAACTTCTTCCAAATGGGTTTCTAATCACCCAAACTCATACATCAACTTAACTAATCTTAATCACACCAAGATTAGTACATAAGAAAGGTTTTAACCTCTTCTCCCAAATCAAACAACTCATCACTCAAAGGTAATTATAAAAGATTGCCACACAACTCTTAATAACTCAAAGCTAAAACCATACTAATTATAAGGTAATAACTCTACTTACCTTAGTAAGCACCTCAAAATGAAAATGGGTCTTACAAATGATAAGAGACGTTTCCTAGAACCAGTATGTAACCCACATACAATGATAACAACGATACTCCCACTGGCTTTGACACCGTTATATGACTCTTTCGGACTATTCACAAAATCCAAAACTTATGGCACATTTTGCGAAACCGAAATCCAAACCTTTCCGACATATTAAAGGAAATCTTTCAGGCTATTCACAAAATCCAAACATTTTGGCCTATTTTGAGAATCCGAATATCCTTTCTTGCGAGATGCCCATGGGACGAATCTCGGGGCCGTGTATCTCTTGTAATGGCATGCTCTATGTGAGTCCCTATTAGTGTGTCGGTAAACCACACACGCTCCACTAACGACTCACACTATGCCACGCAGAATCCTCTCAGATTATATCTTCTATTGAGAGTGCTTCTCTCAGAATCAATTGCTTGACTCCAAGTGATGACTCATTCAACCAGATGTTCTGTAAGTACATTTCTATGTTCCCTTCTTTTTATGATTCAATTACTCCCACTGGTTCCTAGACCAGTTGTAAAGATCAATCAAACTGTCACATAGACTGTGTCTCGCGGTAAAGTTCTCTTATTTGGCAGCAACTGGGCTCACCAATGCTTCCAGCAGTCGGATTACTTATCCGTACCATCTTTAGTGTTTTACCACTACCCGGTATATCACCCAAATCATAACTCCTTATGATAGTGACAATAACTATTGGTCAAGCAAATAGAGGGTATGTCAGGTTTAACAAGAATCTAATTCCTGGTCAAGTCCCAGTGATGACTAAAGGTTCTTTCACTTGGCTAATCCCTGAACTCCTTCAGGATTATTCTTACTCCTACTGTTTCCTTAGAACATGAGCTCTTTCTAAAAGGGCTCTTATTTCAAAGGATAATCGGGATGGCCAATGAAACGACATTGCTGATCAGTTTCAGGCTTATCATGAGATTTAGACGAATGCTACATGACCCTGGACTTTCTATGTACTAGTGGGACGATCCCAGCTTTACATTTCAGACAGTGTCAACATAACCTACTTAGTCTAAGATGTGGTCGGAATATGGCTTCTGCGGTCTGACTGGTTGAATATTCAATTCATTGAAATATTAGTCGGAAATGTATCCAGTGTATCTTATACATCGAGGATCAAAACTATTTCGATCAATGCTCCATCATCTTCCCTAAGACACATTATAACCATTAGTGTTCTTGGAAGAGGATAAACTGTGAAACATTTTCTCAGTCTATGTTGTTACTCAGGTTCTGTTGATCTTATGCTTCCTTTGAAATCTTTGAACACTTCAAGGTTCCAATCAATCACTTATTCCGATAAACGAAGCCATATTTGTCAAACAATTTGGCAAATATCATGAAGCATAACTAATCGTGTTCTGTTCGAAGATTCGAGCAATACACAGTAACTTATGTGTCTGTTGCTCAAAATCTTAATACCTTTACAGTTCCATGTAAATTTATGACTTTGTTAATATTGTTCAAGACATGCAATCATCACCTGACTCCAAGTCAACTGATTCCAAAATCCTATCCATTGGATCTTTGGGCGATTCCTTTCTTGCCACAATTAATTTTATTAAGCACTCAATTCATCATGTGACTCTAAGTCAAATGATTCCAAAGTCCTATCCAACTGGACCTTTGGTTGAAGTGATTCTCATAAAATTCACTTTAACAATCATAAAGAACACAATTTACAAATCCAATCCCATTGGATGTATCAACATTCAAGTTATTACCATTTACGTCATCAACACATTTACACAACATTTCGAGGACAATTAAAACAATCACGTTTCAAAAAAATATTTCATTAAACCAGAATTATCCTCATAACAATGTACTATGCGAATCCATGTCGTATGTATCTATAAACTAATAACAAGAACAAATATCTGGCTTAACTCAAAAACCGCACGAGCTCCAGATCCAATCCGAATATGCTCCTGTGCGACACCATCCCGCATCCTCCAGAGTTCGTGCATACAGAGCAAATGTGCAAAACACATACTGTATCAAGGAAATGAGGATCAGGTGTTCTGAATTCTAAGATATTTTTTAGTTTACCAAACGGTTTGGCTTTGGAGCATTTTTCCAATCTTTCCGTGACTGTGTCCCACCTTGTGGATTCCCAGTTTGAAACATCGAACAATCGGTCCAGACGATCTGGATCATTTCTTGATGCACCTTTAATACTGGACTCAATCCTGAAGCAGCTGAATTAATGGAACTATGCTTCTCCATGAACGATTCATACAGAGTCGACATTGAATGCACTTCCACGATTGTCTTATCCGGTTACCCTTTCTGTTCATCTGGATGAACAGATCAGCGAGTTGAGCTAATGCTTAACTCCCGATCACAAAAGGGAAACCAGTTTTATACTGTTCGCCTATGTATCCCTCAATCTCGGGAACACGCAAACTGGTGCTACTTCCTTCTAGCTTGCAACTTCAAGCTCTTTGAAGATCCTAGTTCGTTCCCTTTATTCAACCAGTTCACGGAACCTTTCCTGAACTAGCTGTGCTAACTTATCAGACCCCAGGAATTCTAAATCCCTACGGAACTCGGGGTTAATGATCAATAGCATAAGGCAACGAACTTCCTTGGACTCAATAGTCAAGGAGTCATGCTCATCACAAGCTGCTATGTGATGCCATGTTTGGGAGTGGACACTCAGTCGGATATGGTTCGCCAGCAAAACTAAGAACTATTCTCTAATTGCAAAACCATATCACATAGTTCAGGCCAGTCAGCCTTACCATACTAAACAGGTGCTTTCTGAAGCTCTCAGAAATGGGTGAATGAGGAGAAGGAGGAGAATGACATTTTCTTCAGACATATATAAAATTTGAATTTATTCGTTAATTAATCCTTTTAAATAATTACCTAATATATATTATTTAACAAGGCTAGGATCCAAAATACCCCAACTATGCTGTGAAGAGGGATGCCGTAGTCACAACACAGTGGTCATTAAGGTAGATAACTTTTATCAATTTCAGTCTTATGAAATTCCTAGATCTGTGAGATTCATTGAACTGTTCAATGGCATGTTTAATCTCGGATATGCCCCACCGTTTGTGACTGGGATGCCGAGGATCACAAACCGGGTGTGAATGACCATGCAAATTAGCTTGGTACTCTTGGGGTCCATTATCATCTCAAATTGATGTGCCGGTTAACCACACACGCTCCATCAACAATGATAACACCCGAGAAACCCATTGCCACTCTTTATGAACCCCCATTGGTGTGCCGGTAACCCACACACGCTCCACCAACGTTTCATAAAGTGCAATGTGCAATTTCATGGGTTAGCATCAATTTCACATTTTTTCTAAAGTAACTAGATTGGGAATTCTTGTACGGGTTCTAATACTTTGATCATTATATTTTTAATGATTAAGCGATCCTATCAAAACTGTTCGACTAACGACCCTCCACTGATCAGGCGAGCGGTGGGTGAGAATGAACACCCATTAGACCACCATTTTATAGGCAGTCTCCTTATACCCACTTTATAGACCAGCTTCGTGAATGAGGCCTACTAATGATTTGACTAACCAATTTATCTTATACATATAGTATTAACCTTTAATAATATATATAAGATGTATTTTAAATCTTTTAAAATATTCCTGGTTTATCTTTTAATTTCCTGAAATTTAACTATTAAATTTCAAATTAAATTAAACCTTTAAATTCGATTTAATTCATCTTTTAATTAAACTATTAATTAAATTAATTAAATCTAGATATTTTAAACCTTTTAAAATATTTAGGATTTATCCTTTAATTTTTTCGAAATTTAACCATTAAATTAAAATTAAATTAAATCCCTTGAATTATCTTTTAATTAAACAATTAATTAAATTAATTCAAATGTAGATAGGTTTTTCCAAATTAATCGAATCAATTTAAACCTATCTTAAACCCCTAATTATCGAATTCAAACAAACTGGGTTTAAGGTTATCCATTTAATTAAACAATTAAAGTTACCAAAAATAGAAAGCCTCCTAAAACCCTAATGCCTATTATCGAAAATTACCAAGGGGGTGGGGCTAGGGTTTCAAAAACCCTAAATCCCAAAATCGAAATCAGGCCCAAAAGATTTATAAACAATAAACCCTAATTAGGAACACTATTACAGCCATTCAATAAGAAAACAACCAAATGCTCTGATACCACTGAAAGGTTTTCCGCAACCATGAACTAAATAACCTAAGTTCACATGCAACCTAGAAAAGATCTATGTTTTCTTACTTTGAACATGTAACTAATTCCTAAAGGCCAAGCAAAAATTAACTAAAAGAATAAATCAGAAAACTAACATTTAGTTTTAATCTTGAAGCTAAGCAGCACAAGTGTCCTGCCTCAAATGAGATCACACCCAGGGAGCCAGAGGGTGGACGAAAATTCCAGAGAGAATAATAGAAAATGAGCACTTATAATGAGGTCTAGGGTTCCCTATTTATAGGGAACCAAAGGGTAAAGCTAAAAACCCTAGCCGCAGCCCATTTTCCGGATTATCTGTACGCGCACCGCGGCCAGATCGTTTGCGCGCCGCGCGCCGGAAACCCTAGCCGTCAGCATTTTACGGATTATACGTACGCGCGTCGCGGCCTTTTCATTTGCGCGCCGCGCGCCGCAATTCAACTATTGAATTTGTACAACTTCAGCCCCTGTCCTCTTGGTTAATCCAATTAATCCCACAGAAATTAATCCAATTAACTCCTGATTAATTATTAACCAATCAACATAGTTTCTAATTAATATATTATCACTTTAATATATTAACAAACCATATTTTTAATTCCTATTGATTTATTAATCCCATAATAAACCAATCTTTCTCTCTACCGAACTTTCTACCAAACCTCCAGCTATGAGGGCAACCCAAATGGACTTTGCTTCTATTAATTAGGTAAATACAAATTATTAGTCATGGCTTAGACACCTAATCCAACAGAAGGGTCATTGGAAGAGGAGCTGCCCAACGTATCTGCAGGATGTCAAGGACGGTAAAGTGAAACCGTCACAGGCAGGTACGTATTCTATATCTATTAACTCATCTTTCTCCCGTTCATGGTTCCTTGATACAGGATGTGGTTTTCATATATGTTCTGATTTGCAAGGGCTAGAGGAAAGTAGGGAACTGGAGCATGGCAGACTGAACCTGGTCATGGGCAATAGGCGAACGTCACATGTTACCAAGATCGGTGTTTATGGACTAATGCTGAGCAGTGGAGTTAGATTAGATTTACATAATTGTTGCTATGCGCCTGATATGGCAAAGAACATAATTTCCTTTCATGCACTATTTAGACAAGGCTTTTATTATGAATTCAATAAATTGAATGGTTCAATTTCGGTTTTCAAAAATGATGTTTTTATATTTAATGCTATGCCTTGTGATGGTGTTTATGAATCTATTATGTGTGTTGATAATTATGGTAAAAATGTTTTAACTATTGATGCTTCAAGCGGTGTAGAAAAGGCATGTTTGTGGCATTGTCGCCTTAGCCATATAAACAAGAAACGCATCGCCCAACTCCAAAAGGATGGAGTGTTGGAATCATTCGACCTCGGGTCGAATGATGTATGCGAATATTGCTTACTTGACAAGATGACAAAATCACCATTCAAAGGTTCCTTTGAAAGAGGTGAAGGTCTGTTGGATATCATACACACAGATGTGTGTGGTCCCTTCAGAACAACCACTAAAGATGGCACGCGGTTCTATGTGACCTTTACCGACGATTTTAGTAGATATGGATATGTCTACTTAATCAAGAATAAGTCGGATACTTTTGAAAAGTTCAAAGAGTTTAAGAATGAAGCGGAAAATCAATTGGGCAGAAAGATAAAGATGCTGAGATCCGACAGAGGCGGTGAGTATCTTAGTATCGAGTTTCTCGAGTATCTCAAGGGATGTGGAATTGTTTCACAGTTGTCGCTTCCAAGAACACCTCAGCTGAATGGTGTTGCAGAGAGACGAAACCGAACCTTGTTGGACATGGTTCGTTCCATGATGAGTCGAGCCTCACTTCCAATCCATTTCTGGGGGTATGCCTTAGAGACTGCCGCCCATATCCTAAATCTTGTCCCAACCAAGAAGGTTGCGAAAACACCGCACTAGATGTGGACGGGGAAAGTTCCCTCGTTGGCACACATCAAAGTCTGGGGCTGTGAAGCATTCGTGAGACGAGATACTTCAGATAAGCTCGCAGAAAGAAGTGAGAGGTGTTACTTCATCGGATACCCGAAACAGTCTTTTGGATACTTGTTCTACAGACCGAGCGAGGACGTGGTCTTTGTAGCAAGACGGGGGTTCTTTCGAGAGAGAGAACTCATATCCAAAGAGGACAGTGGGAGTACGATCGATCTCGAAGAAATTCAGGAGACGCCCGATGAAACAACCTTGGAAAAAACTAGCAACCAACATGAGGAAGAAGTTCCTGTTGGACCCACTGACATTTCGTTGCCCCTTAGGCGTTCAGGTAGAGTTAGCATGCCGCCCGAGTTCTATGGTTTCCATATTACTTTGGACGGAGACACGTTAGTCAGTGATCGTACATTAACTAATTTGGATGAGCCAGCTAACTACCGTGAAGCAGTGGCAGGCCCCGAGTCTGCAAAATGGAAAGAGGCAATGGACAGCGAGATAAAGTCCATGTATGACAATCAAGTTTGGAACTTGGTTGACAATGTACCGGGTCGAAAGACAGTCGGATGCAAGTGGATCTTCAAAAAGAAGACCGACATGGACGGAAAAGTACATACTTATAAAGCTCGGCTGGTTGCGAAGGGATTCACTCAAACCCGGGGGTTGACTATGATGAAACCTTCTCACCAGTAGACAAGATTAAGTCAATCAGGATAATGCTTGCCATAGCTGCGTTTCATGATTATGAAATCTGGCAGATGGATGTCAAAACCGCTTTCTTTAACGGGAAACTGACTGAAGATGTTTACATGAGTTATCCAGAAGGTAAGCTTGAAAGATCAATCTACGGGTTGAAGCAAGCATCTCGCAGTTGGAATCTTTGCTTCCATGAGAAAGTCAAAGAGTTTGGCTTCTCTAGGAGTGAAGATGAGTCCTGTGTATATGTCAAGGCTAGTGGGAGTATAGTCACTTTCCTGGTGCTGTATGTTGATGACATACTGCTCATGGGAAACGACATTCCGACCTTGCAGAATGTTAAGGCTTGGCTCGGGAAGTGTTTCGCCATGAAAGACCTAGGGGAAGCTGCTTATATTCTCGGGATAAGAATACTTAGAGATAGAAAGAGAAAATTGATAGGCCTAAGCCAGTGTACATATTTGGAAAAGGTATTGAAGAGGTTTCACATGGAAAGTTCCAAAAAGGGAGAGTTACCAATCCTAAGTGGTGTTAAATTGAGTAAGACTCAAAGTCCGAGTACCGATCAGGAAATAGCTGAAATGAGTCGAGTACCTTATGCTTCGACAGTAGGGTCGATCATGTATGCTATGACATGTACTCGTCCCGACGCATCCTATGCACTAAGCATGGTTAATCGGTACCAGGGTAATCCTGGAAAAGCACATTGGATTGCAGTCAAGAACATACTCAAGTATCTGCGAAGGACAAAGAATATGGTATTAGTCCTTGGTGGCAGTGATGAGTTAAAAGTGAGTGGATATACAGATATCAGTTTCCAGACAGATAGGGACAGTGGACGGTCCCAGTCGGGCTGGGTATTTCTTTTGAACGGTGGAGCGGTCACTTGGAAAAGTTCCAAGCAGGAAACGGTGGCTGATTCAACGTGCGAATCAGAGTACATCGCAGCGAGTGAAGCGTATAAGGAGGCGGCTTGGCTGAAGAATTTTGATAGTGTTTTATTTTTACAATAAAACACTATCATTTAAAGACTGTTTTATCGCATAAATATGCTCAGAGGCACGCAAAAACTATATTTTTGTGCAAAACGAAAGAATCCAAAAAACCGCCTTAAAACATGCAAAATGCTTCTTCATAACAGATATGGTTCAGACAGACCCGTCTAACCTACCTCATCTGTTAAAATCAAACAATCACATTTTATAAGACTGCATGTTTTCACAACAAATAGGCAAAAGCTCACATTCCAACGGCAGCTCCTAATGCACACCACAGACTCCCAACAGTCTGGCGGTGATAATAGATCTACTGTCGGGTCAATACTAACCCATGTCAGCCATTTGTTTTCACATAGAAAACATCTCACAAATCACGGGGAAATCCTATTAAGATATCATTAATTCTCTCAATAGAATTATGATTAATTTGTCTACAGTCCCCAGACATCCTCACAAAAATTGCAAGCTAAACGAGAGAATATCTCATTCTTCATACACTGCACATCACAGCCCACTGCTGTGTTGCAGATGCAAATCTGCCAGAACTATGGTTTTCACCATAGGAAATCCTGATAAGCTCAATATCAAAACAGGCTTATATTAACAGGTGGCTAAACATGAATTACGATTCATGTTTAACTTGAACAGAGTTCTCCGGAGCTGCTGGTGTGAGGAAAACAAGAGGGATTTGTGTGCTAACATTTATGGCTTATTTTCAGGAACAAGACCCAAGAACTGTAACGAAACAATCAAACCCGAGGAAGTGATGCTCAAACTTAAGACCAAAAATACCAAAAATACATAAAAAGTACAGCAATCGCGACTTGACAGGCCCTGTGTCGCGACGTGAAGAAAAGCAAAGCAGAAGACCAAAAAGCTACAGCGCTCGCGCCGCGACGGAACCCATGGTCGCGACGCGAAGGCCTTGGACGCGAAGACCCTTGAACGCGAGACCAACCACTCCATGATCGCGAGACTACCAACAAACGCACTAGCCAGACCAGTGGCCGACAAAAGTAGCACCAGCTCCACACCCTCGCGCCGCGACGGGACCTTTGGTCGCGACGCGAGCCCTGTGCTCAGCCAGTATAAATAGAGGTCTTCTATGCACGGATTTAGACACCAACTTACATCCATATACATCAATTCACTCTCTATTTGTAGTAGTATTCAAAATATCTCTTAGTTAGTTGTTTGGAACCGATAGATCATCTATCTCGGTTGTAATTCTAGTTGTAATTCACGATAACTCGAAGGGTAAACGCATCAAGTTACATGACAAGGAACATCAAGACCATCTCCACGATCACCATGGAAGGCTAATCTTTTCAGATTACTTCCGGTAATGTTATCCAACCTTTAGTATAGCATGTTTTTACCTTGATTCCGAACAAATATTTACTATTGTAACTCTTAAACTCTCATATCTTTGAATACAAATAGTGAATCATTTGTGTCTACTTCTACTTGCTATCATATTTCTAAGACATAGTATTACCAATATATTATTCGTGCCTATCTCACCTAAATAACGAGCTAAGACGGATAATCTGTTAATATACTTTGTGCCAAAATAATATGTTAATAAGTTGTAACGTTACTATCATCTAGATAAAACATAATATTGCTACATCATTGTTTGTGCCCAATCTACTCAATTGTTAGACAAAGACAAATAATTGATTCAACATATTATGTATTTACCTGTGTAATAGTAATTGTCAGTAAACTGTAATTATGTCAAGGTAATTATATCGGAATCATTGTAATTAAACATGTGAAACTAATTGTTGATAACTGAACCGGAAGTAATTCTTTCTATTCTCAAGTTAAAATCTCAATCTTTTTACCATCACCGTTAAAATTTTGCTTTACAACTCGTTAAAAGTTAACCACTAAATCCTTGGACTCGACCCCGCTTGCCCTATCTACATATTAAAGTGGGTTATAAATTGTTTTTGACGCGTGTGACGATAGCGTTGTCAAAATGGCGCCGTTGCCGGGGATTATGTGCGCTTAATTTCTAAAGAGTTGCTTAAAGTTAATTTCTTCTTTTTGTTATTATTTTTGTGCAAGCTCACTTGTTTATGCATACAAGACATAGTGTTGTCAACACTGGATTTATACCATGAATGACGGAAGAACAATTGGTGATTATTTCGCCATGGACATGGGTTATTATGATTTTTATAATCAACCACCACAACGAGATCCATATGAAGATGATTGGTGGGGGAGCAACAATTTGGACCAAAATCAAGATGACGAGTCATCCTATTTTCTAGCAGATCAAGGAACACACGATTCATCATTTGACAAGAAGTTGGATCTAATGATGGAATTATTGAAGGAAGGCTTCAAACAAGAGGAAAACAACTCCAAAGCAATTTCAATGCTTGAAAATCAATTGGAACAAATGGTGGAGCAACTAAAACAACAACCATTAGACGATTATTCAGATACGATGCAAACGGATGAGGTAACTACTTTGGGTAGTGATGAACCTTTTGACGTTAATGTACATAAACCTACATCACCCGATTATGAGGTTGTGGTGGAGGATTATGTATCAATTGATGAGGAAAATACTAAATTAGAAACAATTAACCAAGAAAATTCTGAAATTGAATTGGAAACATCTCAAATAATTTTCCAAGAACTGGAAACATCCAAAGTTGGGGAGGGGTCAGTGGAGTCTAATACCACCCCCGACCTAGCGAATTTCAAAGAACCCGAAAACAACATTCTTGTTGACATTTTTGTGCTAGATTCTAAAAAACTAGACAAATTCAAAAAACCACATGGCATCATTAATCGTCCCATTTCAGCAACTATCTATGCCCATATTAGTTGTCAAGAAGGTTTCATTGATGTGACATTTGGAAACCAGAATTTTAAACGTCAACTATTTGGATGTACTAATTATCCTCCGATCAGTGGAGACTTGTTTGTAATCAATACTATGGATGATTACTTTTATGAGCATAATGCAAGTATGCTCGCTGACACTACCCACGATCTGGAGACACTTCTCTCTGGTGACAGGTCAAAACATGTGGATAACATTGGAAGTAAACAGGTGAATAAAAGAATACAGAAAAAGAAACATTACACCACACGATCCTACAAATCAAAGATGAAAGTGGTCGGTGGTATAAAAACTCGGTTACAGAACTTTACTCAAAGGAGAATTACATGTCCTTTCAAAACAAGGTTTAAGTGCTCTTTCAAAAGACTCAAAGTTAAAAAAACGGGATTCAATAATGTCAAAGTTGACATGCCTTTTGATACCGGTGAAACTCAGGAATGTGAATTGTTTGAAGATAAAGAGAAATATATGACACCATATCACCAAAACATGATTGTTTTTCAAAAAAGTCAACAGACATACGATCCTCCGTGAACCATGATACAGGTATGCGTCCGGCTGAAGACGTTAAACTTAGCGCTTTTCGGGAGGCAACCCGAGAACTTTGTGGGAGTGTTCACTGCAAACCCTCATTTACACTTATGCAAAGCATAAGTGTGTAGTTTGTGTAATTAGTTGTTTTTATTATGCTTGATTATTTGATTTTAGTGTGTTTTATTTTTATAAAAACATAAAAAACATAAAAAAAATTTTGGTAAATATACGGACATACAGGTGAAAAGAGGGTATAAAAACAAGATTGAAAATTGAAAAAAAAAAATAGCCCTCTGGAGACCCTTCGCGACGAGACAAAAATTCTTCGCGACCGCGAGAGCAGAAAAATCGCGATCAGGAAATACCATCTTACAGTGCTCGCGCCGCGACCACCACCTCCGTCGCGACCATGCACCCGTCGCGAAGGAGCGTGAATCAGGTATAAACCCTAACCTTAAGCCATCCACCGCATTTGTCACTCTCTCTCTTCCTCTCGCGACTCTCTCTCACGGCCGGGTATTTTTTTCAACCAAACTACCGATTTTCGTCATTTTTTCTCGCATAGATCATCATCCAAGGTACGTATATCAATCCTCTACCCTCGATTTAGGTTTTTACATGTTAAATTCTAGTAAAATCGCGTGAAATCGGTTCGAACCCTAGGTTACCGATCGGGTTGTTGTAAATGTTGTTATTTCCTTGAATTAATGCTTGTACAACCTAGCTATATCACTTAGGAACCTTGTGGACTTAATGCATTGAGTCAAAACCAAGCGAAACAGGAGAAATCACGCATCCCGTTCGGTCCGTTCCGCCCTCGCGACCGCGACCAGGGTGGTCCTCGCGACCTGAAGGCCGACGCGACCTGGACGCGACCAGGCCGCGAAGGCTGGGCAGGGGGCTAAAATTTTGCTCGTTTTTGCTATTTTTCTTGCGTGTCAAACTAGATTATTGATTTGTATGAATTGGAAATTTACAGATATGGCCCGCAGAAGGGAACAACGCCAACAACCAGCTGAAAGGGACGATATCGCTTCACATGCATGGTTACGGTTCCCTAATACCATTCCCGCGGTGAGGAAAAACTTGTACGAGGCGAATTTGGAAAAATACAGGCGAAGAGACGTGGAGCCTGCCCTAGTATTAGACTGGAATTTTGCTAATACTCTGGGGATTACAGCAGCACTTGACCAATATTTGGTCAAGACCGATGGCGCATACACCAGTCTGGCATGGAGAAACTTATTTCAGATTCGTGAGCACAGCTACAAAGAGCTGATGCTCGAGTTCTTCTCCACGGTCACTTTTGATCCAACCGAGGAGGACATGTTTGTGCGTACCGGTCTCTCTTTCCGACTTGGAGGAGAACCGAGACAGTGCAGCATTGTCGAGCTAGGGTGGAGACTGGGTCTCTGTCCGCATAGTGACGCCCGTACACCGGAATTTAGAGATTATCTGGCTCACTGCATCACCAGCCCACCTGAGGACTTGGTCAATGAAGAATTCTGGGGAGAGATTGCCAGTACTACATACCTTCCCGAGACTGCTATAGAGAGTGCGATCCGCTCTCCGATTCATCGAGTATTACACCGTCTTGTTGCTACCTCCGTCAATCAACGGAGGGGCTGCGAGAAGGTTCCTGCAGCAGATCTGTTTTATCTGTGGTGTCTTTTGACACCAGGGAGGCACTGTAACCTCCCGTATTCACTGGCGTTTTTCTTGGCCCGCAAGGCCACAGGGGCCCGCGCTTCTAGCCCCCTTTGTGGTGGTCATCTGATCACCCAACTGGCTCATTCATATGGCATCACAGCATTGCCAGCGATGCGGTCCATGACCCCGAGAGAGCCGAGAGCCATCGGACGTCAGTACCTGGAGACTATGCGAGTGATCAGACAGTCAGGTGGACCAGGTGTATTCGTACTCACCGAGCCAGATCAGGATGAGCAGGCACCCGAGGCTGCTCAAGCACCACCTCCACCTCCCAGACGCCGACAGCGTCAGCGCCATAGATCTCCCGTACCACCACAGGACCCAGAGCCCGAGATCAATCTCGGGACGATTTACCGACAGATGCAGGACTGGCATCTGACCCATCAGGAGTGGCATCTAGCTCACCAGGTACATAATCAGTGGATGGCGGATTCCATGACCGACTTCTTCCGACATCAGGGATTCCAGCCACAGTATCCATATCCAGGTATCGTTCCACCTGTACCTGACTGGTACACGGGTAGCCGTCCTCAGGGAGATGGGGCGGGACCATCAGGCACTCACTACGATGACGAGGATGATGATGAGTGAGTCTTTATGTTTATTATTTCCAATTTAGTGTGAACTTTAAATACAGTTTTGTGTTTTAATTATTGTTGGTTTGAATTTAAATATTGTGTGGTGTGAATTATTTTTATTGTTCAGAATGACGTTTGTTTGTGTTGTTTATTATATTACAGAAAGCGATCTAACATGCTGGCAGTCAGTTCAGCGCCCAACGTATCAAAAAGATCGACCGTAATTTATATAAATATATATATATATATATATATATATATATATATATATATATATATATATATATATATATATATATATTATATTTTTGCGAAAAACTCAATTTTGCTTGAGGACAAGCAAACCTCAAGTGTGTAGTATTTTGATAGTGTTTTATTTTTACAATAAAACACTATCATTTAAAGACTGTTTTATCGCATAAATATGCTCAGAGGCACGCAAAAACTATATTTTTGTGCAAAACGAAAGAATCCAAAAAACCGCCTTAAAACATGCAAAATGCTTCTTCATAACAGATATGGTTCAGACAGACCCGTCTAACCTACGTCATCTGTTAAAATCAAACAATCACATTTTATAAGACTGCATGTTTTCACAACAAATAGGCAAAAGCTCACATTCCAACGGCAGCTCCTAATGCACACCACAGACTCCCAACAGTCTGGCGGTGATAATAGATCTACTGTCGGGTCAATACTAACCCATGTCAGCCATTTGTTTTCACATAAAAAACATCTCACAAATCACGGGGAAATCCTATTAAGATATCATTAATTCTCTCAATAGAATTATGATTAATTTGTCTACAGTCCCCAGACAGCCTCACAAAAATTGCAAGCTAAACGAGAGAATATCTCATTCTTCATACACTGCACATCACAGCCCACTGCTGTGTTGCAGATGCAAATCTGCCAGAACTATGGTTTTCACCATAGGAAATCCTGATAAGCTCAATATCAAAACAGGCTTATATTAACAGGTGGCTAAACATGAATTACGATTCATGTTTAACTTGAACAGAGTTCTCCGGAGCTGCTGGTGTGAGGAAAACAAGAGGGATTTGTGTGCTAACATTTATGGCTTATTTTCAGGAACAAGACCCAAGAACTGTAACGAAACAATCAAACCCGAGGAAGTGACGCTCAAACTTAAGACCAAAAATACCAAAAATACATAAAAAGTACAGCAATCGCGACTTGACAGGCCCTGTGTCGCGACGTGAAGAAAAGCAAAGCAGAAGACCAAAAAGCTACAGCGCTCGCGCCGCGACGGAACCCATGGTCGCGACGCGAAGGCCTTGGACGCGAAGACCCTTGAACGCGAGACCAACCACTCCATGATCGCGAGACTACCAACAAACGCACTAGCCAGACCAGTGGCCGACAAAAGTAGCACCAGCTCCACACCCTCGCGCCGCGACGGGACCTTTGGTCGCGACGCGAGCCCTGTGCTCAGCCAGTATAAATAGAGGTCTTCTATGCACGGATTTAGACACCAACTTACATCCATATACATCAATTCACTCTCTATTTGTAGTAGTATTCAAAATATCTCTTAGTTAGTTGTTTGGAACCGATAGATCATCTATCTCGGTTGTAATTCTAGTTGTAATTCACGATAACTCGAAGGGTAAACGCATCAAGTTACATGACAAGGAACATCAAGACCATCTTCACGATCACCATGGAAGGCTAATCTTTTCAGATTACTTCCGGTAATGTTATCCAACCTTTAGTATAGCATGTTTTTACCTTGATTCCGAACAAATATTTACTATTGTAACTCTTAAACTCTCATATCTTTGAATACAAATAGTGAATCATTTGTGTCTACTTCTACTTGCTATCATATTTCTAAGACATAGTATTACCAATATATTATTCGTGCCTATCTCACCTAAATAACGAGCTAAGACGGATAATCTGTTAATATACTTTGTGCCAAAATAATATGTTAATAAGTTGTAACGTTACTATCATCTAGATAAAACATAATATTGCTACATCATTGTTTGTGCCCAATCTACTCAATTGTTAGACAAAGACAAATAATTGATTCAACATATTATGTATTTACCTGTGTAATAGTAATTGTCAGTAAAATGTAATTATGTCAAGGTAATTATATCGGAATCATTGTAATTAAACATGTGAAACTAATTGTTGATAACTGAACCAGAAGTAATTCTTTCTATTCTCAAGTTAAAATCTCAATCTTTTTACCATCACCGTTAAAATTTTGCTTTACAACTCGTTAAAAGTTAACCACTAAATCCTTGGACTCGACCCCGCTTGCCCTATCTACATAGTAAAAGTGGGTTATAAATTGTTTTTGACGCGTGTGACGATAGCGTTGTCAAATTTCATCGGGGATCTTGGAGTTGTCCCGAGCATTCAGGAGCTGGTGGAACTTTTCTGCGATAACGAAGGAGCGGTCGCTTTGGAAAAGGAACCACGAGACCATGGAAAGTCCAGGCATATCGAAAGAAATTACCACTACATTCGACATCAAGTAGAAGAAGGGCACTTACTGGTTAAGCGAGTATCATCCGAGGACAATCCTGCAGATCCTTTGACTAAGGCTCTGAATAGGATCAAGCACAATCAGCATGCTCGGAGCATTGGATTGAAGGATGATATTAGTTTTAGTAATTAGATAGATTAGAAACTTGTAACAGTATAACTGTAATTGACTCGGTGATTTTATAATAAAGATTTATAAATGAGTATTGTTACTGCCTTTGTCAATTGTTTATTTCGGTGTTTCTATATTTGCATGTTTAACTTCCTTAATAATTAGATTATTTAAAACTTCGCAGTCGATCATACTGTTAGGAAGTAAGTATGAACAAAGACTGTCATGAATTGGTTGCAGATTGTCTAAAGAGTTAGACATTGCAGTAAGACTGCTGCAACGTTCATGAGTACTTAGAAATAGAGATTTGAGTATTGGATAAACCCGCGCTTAACAGATTTCTTCATGGATTATATCACGAGCAATGTTAAGACGATAATATCCGATGATCTTTAAGTGGAGAGATATGATCTATTATTTGCGATACAAGTAGTGCTTATTGATAATACGAAATCACGCCAGTAACTCGGTGCTATAAAACGCATTGTTGTATGTATTTGGACCCGCAAAAGTTATGGACATATGAGTCGAAACTTATCCGTCCCATGACCCGATGGGAAACAGATATCTGTAGGCCTCTCGATGATTTAGAAGTTGACTGAAAGTGTTGGCCAACCGGGACTTGATTGATGTGTTCAATTAGTAGTCTCTAAAGTCATATGCAAATCAGAAATCGAGAAACAGAGTGTCAGACCAAGATTGATGTTAGTCCATGTCTTGAGTCTGAAAATATCCTATTGGACGGAGGATCATCAGATCACTTATCTTTGGACAGAACTGACTGGGTCAGAGTTCAGACAATTAAAGTCATAGACTTATCCAAGTAGGAGACTATTGGATTAGGTGTCTAAGTCATGACTTATAATTGTATTTATCTTATGAATAATAGCAAAGTCCATTTGGGTTGCCCTCATAGATGGAGGATAGATATATAGTTCAGTGGAGAGAATAGTTGATTTATTAATTGTATAATAAATCAATAGAAAATATATATATGGTTTATTAATATATTTAAGTGTTAATATATTAATTAGAAACTATATTAATTAATTGAGATTTAATCTAGAATTAATTGGATTTAATTTGGAGATTAAATTAATTAATTAAAAGGTGCAGGGACTGGTTTGGCATTTATTCAATAGTTGAATAACTGGCTAGGTAAAACCAGGGACCAAAAGTGGCGCCAACCTGGAGGCTTCTCTAGGGTTTGGCGAAACCCTAATTAGGGTTTTGGTAAGCCTGGTCCAAGTGGTCAAAAGCCTTGTCCAGTTGGAGGCTCCTTAGGGTTTCAGGTGTAACCCTAGGAGGCTATAAAAGGAACCCCCTGGCACCTGATTATTCACGCCATATCTCTCTGTGTTACTCTGCTGGACTTTTTCTTCCATCACTTGGGTGTGACTTGCATTTGAGGCAGGATACTTTTGCTGCTGTTTAAAAGGATCATAAGATCAAAGGTTGGTTTTCTTAATTCATCTTTAGAATTGAATTGTTTCCTTTAGGTTCTTAGTTCAAATCTTCATAGAAGAAAACATAGATCAATATTAGGGTTGCATGTGAACCATAGGTATTTTTGTGTTCATTGATTGCATAGAAACCCTTCAGTATTGACCCCGTGCGGCTTGTTGGCATCATGCGACGTGAAACATTATAACCGTGGTGTAACGGCTAATTATATAAAAAAATTAATTTTTATTTACCTATATATATACACACACACACACACATCTCATACACACACATATACATTTAAACACATCTCATACACATATATTATAAAAAATGGCTGGGGTCGAAAACGAAAATATTCGTTGAGGATGGACTCAACGAGAAGAGGCAGCTCTAGCAACCGCCTACATCAACATCACCGAAGAGGACCGTGTAGGAACCAACTGCGATTTCTGGGAACGTATAGAGGAATCGTTTCACAATATTTTAGGCACAATACATTATCGGGATATGAATCGGCTTCATTTCTTGGCCAAGTGGTAAGGCGTCACCCTCTAACCTTGAGGTTGAGGCTTTAATCCCCACTAAGGGAATAGGTGGATTATACGTGAATTAGAGTAGGAGTAGCAGTAAGATAGATTTTCCGGTTCAAAAAAAATTGAGTAAATTTAACCAAATCTACGGACCACTATCGGCGAACCGACAACCCAGTACAACCGACGCTGAGATTGTTGAGCTAGCCTTACACCAGTATCGGGTGACAAACATCACAAATTTCATACACCTTGATGCGTGGAATGTTATGAAAAATTCACCTAGGTTTCAATTATCGTAGTTAGCTTTATCGTTTTAATGTTTTAATTATCTTATTTTAGGTTTTAATTTACCGTATCTAGGATTTAAATTATTGTATACGTTTTTTTTAAATTTGTATTTCAATGTAATTTAAATTTTTAATGAAATATTTTATTTTGAAGTTATTAGTTTTATTTTATTTTAATGAAGTTTTTAAATTAAAAAGTGAGAAGTAGTGAGAGGTGACCATTTTCATGGGTGAGGGAGGAGAGAAGAGTGCTGACTAGATGCTGAGGTGACAGACAAAAAGTGAGTTGTGGTAAGAATCCACTCCTGAAGGCCTAATGAACATATTGTATTGTACATGGCCGTTCCTAAGGGGATGCGGGAGATGCAACCGCATAGGACCCACGTCATGAAGGGACCCGAAATTTCATTTTGCCGCAGTTACAACACTAATTTGTCACTAATTCGTCACTAATTTTTCGTTAATTAACACAACTTTTTTGTTTTTAATTTGTCGCTTATAATTCGTAATGTCTATTAAATGTCGAATATTATCGTAGCATTAATGAATTTTATTTATATTTTAAAAAAACTACATTTGAAGTGTGAAATATTATCGTAATATTAATTTGTTGCACATTGAAATTAACATCCACTTTGTACAATATTAGTCCTCATCTTGCAATATAATCGTTATCAAATTTCTTATTCCTAACCATATTTTTGGGTTGGAAGTCCGGAGATCTAATAAGTTGTCGACTAGCGATAAATACTCGTTTAAGAAAAATATGTTTCAAAAAGTAAACAAAATTGACTCTGTGGCCCAATGGATAAGGCGCTGGTCTACGAAACCAGAGATTCTGGGTTCGATCCCCAGCAGAGTCGATTTTTTTTTTTTTTTGCAAATTTAAATAGAATTTCTTTTCCATGAACCAAGCAAACACAATTTGATAGATAGAATCTTTTCCGGTCACTGTACTTCAAAAACCATTTTGAAAAACATTTAAATTACAGAAACCACCGTATCTACATAGTTCCATAATCTGGCTTGCATAACACCATCACTCTAAAAAAACACAAAACACGTTGCAATTTTTCCCAAGAAAAAACATCACAATAACCATCTTATCCTCTCTCATAACAATTTTCTAGTCTACTTCAATATTCAATCTAAAGCCCATAACCAATAAGTTTAAGAAATTAAGACCCCAAAACGGTTTGACAAGCTTTCGCGAGGGCCGAGGGGTACCTGCGGTGAACAAAAAGACCCATTTTGAAGACGATTAGCGATCCATTTGTTAGCTGTTTCTGTATAATGTACTCCATCGCTACTAATATACTCCAACGGGTTCACACAAGCCTATAGAAAAGGGTACAATGGTAAAAGGATCCGTGAATCCTGCCAAAAACATTACCGTTTTAAGCCTATAGAAAAGGGTACAATGGTAAAAATATGTGGACGAGACAGTCCAGACTCGGTCCTACTGAAAGAGTGAAAGGTAAAATTTGCTTACCATTCTTGTTTGGTTGACTTATGAGAGAGTATTTGACTGAATAAACGTCAACATACACGAACGATGCTTCTTGAAGTTGCGTTTGCATTTGCGAAACTTTATCTTTGAGGTTTTTGTTGAATTCTTGTGCGACGTCGTATGATTTTACACATCCGATTTCGTCTGTGTTTTCGGGAGTTGGTGGGTAGTTTTTGACGAAAAAATGTAGGCATCCGATTGGACCAGTATTGTGAATCCAAAATGTTCTTGCTCGTTGTTGGTAAAGTTTCTATGATTAGAACACGGAAATTGATTATAATATGATTTTTTTTATTGTTTAGGGTGAAAAAAATCATTAGATCCGTTTTCTCAAATAATTGTTTAGTTTCTTTTAGGGTTCAATTTTATGCAACTAAAGTTTTACCTTTTCTAAGTTTATGGAATGGTAAATTATACAAAAGTCACTAAGTTTATAAAAAATCTTGATCTTGATACTGTGTTTATTTTTTTGGTAATTAAGTCACTAAGTTTTTCAATTTGACGCAGTTTTGACCATTTTACCGGTCAAACCGACTGTCGGCTAATGTAAAATGACGACATGTTAGTATTTAGTGATGTGGCGCTGACATGACCAAAGTTTCTTTGAAAACTAATATTTAAAACAACAATTATAAGGGATAGTGTCTTTTACTTAGTTTTTTAAGGATACAAATACTATATTTTGAAATTAAGATGACATACGGTGATTGTATATACTATCCACTGAAAATTCTAGAAAGAAATTCAAAGCAAGTTTTTAAAAATTGATTTGAAAGTAAGATGATATACAATTATTTTATATACTATATACTCATAATTATGTTAAAAGTGTAAAAAAAATATTTTGTAGAAATGGTAGTTATGGTTTATATATGTGTGAATTTGTTAATTGAGTCATTATTTATCTTAAAAGTCAAATATGCAAAAATAAAAGTTCGTTTTAGCTAAAATAGAAAATATCTTCATGCAATGTCAGTATCACGTCAAGAAATACTGATACACCATCATACCACGTCATTTGGCAACCAGGATGATCAGTCAAATGATCAAAATTGCAATAATTTGGAAAACTTAGTGATTTAATTGAAGAAAAAACATTGAGTGTCAAAATCAAATTTTTATGTAAACATAATGACTTTTTTGCAATTTGCCCTTTATGGAATGAGAATTTTTTGTTACATTCATTCTACTTTACAATGGTAATTTTTTTTCACATTCCATTCAATTTTATATATTTTGACCATTTTCTATTGGTGTATTTTATAATTCTTTAAAGAGTAAATTATAGTTCTGGTCCTTATGGTTGACACGGTTTTTCACTTTTGGTCCAAGTTTTTTTGCCACGGTTTTGGTTCAGGTGGTTGCCAAAAGATTGCACTATTGGTTCTTAATCCATGTAAAAAGATCAAATTACTATTTCTAATTTCGCTTAGCTTATTATTTATTTAGATAATTAAAAATAAATAAAAATGCACCTCTCTCTCTCTCTCTCTCTCTCTCTCTCTCTCTCTTCCCCCCCCCCCCCCCTCTCAACATGTTCACATGAAACTTGCATCTTTCAACCATTTTTCCAGTACGAAAAGACAAACACACAAATCCATATGTTCACATGAAATCTACACCTTTCTAATTTTTTGTTCGTCCAAAATTTCTATTCTGATGATATTGCCGATGCTTATCTCACCGAAAAACGATATGTTTACATAGATGATAGCAGCCAAAGCCACAGTGCCTAAAATGTTGGTGATTTTAGTGTCACCAAGTCATTTTATGTAATTGGAACTAACATGTGAGCTAAGGAGCTATTTAGTTTGTACTCTAATATATGTTTGGGTATGTGCGGAGTGCACACATGTATAAGATCGAATAAATAGCCGGTTCAACGACAAGTTGGGGGTCCGGGGCAGCGCCCCCGGGTTTGGGGTTTCCAAAGGGGCAGCGCCTGTAACACCCCGTTTTTCGGTATGTTCGTTTTGACGAATTAATTATTATTGTTTAAATAATAATAATAATAATAATAATAATAATAATAATAATGATAATCTAAAAACAAAAGTAAGTTATATGTTGGGGGTGGGTTTTGTCACTTTGAAACTTAAATCGCCAATTAAATGAAAAGTGGACTAAACAAAAATAGAAGATGAAAGTGTAGGGGCTAGTTCTGCCAATATCCTAAAAGTGCAGGAAATTCTTTCTTTGGGGTATTTTTTTCTGTTTTGTGAATGATTGGGAGGAAAGACGAGGGCCTCACGTCTCTTTTTTTAGCCCACTCACACATGTCAACCTCACACATATGTGTGTGTAATCATTTTTTACGCAAAACAAAAGGTCGATGCCCACTTGTTTGCCGAGAAAGGAGAAACGAGGAGCGGGAAGATAGTGAGATCGAGAAGCTCTTGGCGGGGCTGTGAAGAGAAGGCAAAGGAGGGGGAGGGCTGCTCTAAGTCACGGTGGAAGAAGAAGGGGGGGGGGAGGAGGAAGAGGAACATGTTTAAAACCAAGGTTAGATATCCCTAGTATGGTTTTTATGCAATATCTCTTTATCTTCATCTTATGCCACCATGGGCACCACCGTGAACCACCTTAATCCACCATAATGGTGGCGGTGGAGGGCTGATATGGCCATACTCGTGGCTGGTCCATGATCTGGTGCTGGATCTTGGAAAGCTCGACTTGGTATCATCGCATTAAATCCCAAGAGTTGTAAGTTCTAGTTATTTTATGGTTTGATTCATGGGTTGACTTAACCCCTTAAGTGGATTGTTAGCAGGTTAAACCACTTAAAAGTACCTTCTTTTGGCCAGGAAAATATGGTGATTGAATGTGCCTTTAAGGGCTTAATGATTAATGATTTATAATGCTTAGAACTTAACACAATTAATTCACTTGACAGCTTTCTGTATTAGTCTTGGAAAACTCATATAAAATCGTGGTTATATCCATTTAAATCAAGCTTTATGTCCTTGAGATGGTAACTTTGTCTAGTTTCTTGTCTTAAAAGGGTCTGAGTTGATTCAGATCCTAAGCCATGTGGAATTGCCCATTTCCACTAATTGGTCCAGGTGCTGTCAGTTTTGGTCCCCTGTCATGAGAAATTCATTATGAATTGTACAAAGATCGTTTGGGGGCAAGGCCAGTGGCCTTAGTTCACTTTTGAAGTCTAGTTTGTCCTCACCAAATTTCAGAGTTTAGTTATTAACCCATTTTGAGCGATTAATATTTCTTTAAAGGATGGTTCAATGGGTGGACTGATTGTATCAGTCAACTTTGGAGATTTTTATTTTATTATTGAAAATAGCAAATGACATGAGGTCAGGCCCTGTGATCTTTCCCTTGGGTCTAGTTTACCCTTGATTTTTATTGGATTTTATTTTCAATATATCCTTGGTTTAATATTACAAATCCTGTCGTGGGTCTAAAAACCAACATTGCTGTCAAGTAATATTTCGTGGTTTTTGGTCTTGGTTGCGGCAAAGAGTTCGTAGCGGGTGTTTGGTCCTATATATGCTTATTAAGATCATTAATAACCTCAATGACATATTTATAAAGTAAAGGGAGGGTATGGACATTGTACGTGTCGGGTATCGGGAAAATACATGTATACTTATATAATTATAAGTAATAAATGTAAACGTTAATTCGTTCTAAGCAGTACCACGTGAAATGTAGGTTCGGGGAAGAATGGAATTCTTGAGTATCATGTGTTTGTGTGTGCAACCTACTTCTACATATCAGGTGAGTTTCTCACTACATTGTATAGACATTATATGTACTTTACCATATCTCTGTGTGTTTATAAGATGTTTATGTATAATACCAAGTTGTGTGTATTTAATACACTTTTCTGTGTTAGTGGTATGGGTTGGTGTATGATGCGTGTGGTTAGTACTAGACATGTTTAGGTCTATCATGTGGACAATACGGGAATGACGAACTGAGCAATATAGAAGTGCCTGCAAGATGCACTGAGCAGATACGCATGGCTCGACGTACAGAGTATGCGCGGCTCTGAGTGCTGAGCAGAGGCGTTAGACTTACTGAGCAGATACGTATGACCCAACGTACAGGGTATACGCGGCTCCGACTGAGCAGATACGCATGACTCGACGTACAGAGCATGCGCGGCTCAAAATGCTGAGTATAAGACTATAGTTCGGTGTACTGAGTATAGCAGGTTATGCGTGAAAAATGGTAGTATTTTTCCTGTAGGGGTCAAGTATGTATGATTGATATACTATGTGGATGTTGGAACTCACTAAGCCGTGTGCTTATCCTTTTCCTATTAAATTACTATTTCAGGTTTGCAGGTGGAATTGACGATCAGGCAAGACGGGTACACACAGATACAACGTCTTTTGAAGATTTATATTGAGTTGACTTGTTTTGTTGACTTCCGCTGCTGGACTAATTTGGTATTAAATGTTTTTTTTAAATAATTAAAGATTTTGAGTTATTATATTTATAAACATAATGTGTTTTTACTGAAATTGTTTTATTATTTATTTTTAAATCTATTAAAAAATTGGGACGTTACAAGTTGGTATCAGAGCTATAGCTTGAGTGAATCAGACTCACTTGGTGGGTTTTGATCTCAAGCTTGAGACTCAAAAGTTTTTCGAGTAAGAGGTTAAATGAACACTATAATGAAGACGCAGTGTGTACCGTCAGCCGACGTCAATGGGGAAAAGGTTTAAGTGCTTAGTTTTTGTTGATGTTTATGTAATATATGATATATGTATGCTTGAATGCCTACTAGAAAATCACATATTGGTGTACAGATTATTTGTTGCCTGTTGTTGTGAATAAATGCTAGTGTTGATAGGTTGTTTAAGGAATGTCATTAAGGTGTATACAGTTGGGACTAAATTCTCCTAAAATGTTTAAGTTGACCTTGTTTTATGTTCTTTGTTTGGTGGTATTCGTAGGGTAAGCCCTTTTATTTGAAAGATTTTCTAATTCAATAATTGTATACAACTATGTTCGTGAAACAACCTGGGGTATATGTGCTAAAATTATCAGTGAGAAGTGAATTGGGGACTTCTGGACAAGTCCTAGAACGGACGTGGATAGGTGTGGAAGGTAGTAGTAGAGCTCCTATTATTGAAAGCACAGGATCCGCGTTCGAATCGGGAGTTGGTCATGAGGAATCCAATTAGCTGAGGGTGTGGGTAGTTATAAAAATATAGAGATACATAATAAATAAAAGTATTAACATGTTGGTATATGTGATCCATTACTATAATTTTATATTAGTACATTAAGAAAAGTTTACAGAACTACTAACCTAATCTGAGGAATCAGAAGGAAGCCAGAAAAGATCTTCTACACTCCACTCTTTGTCATCATTAGGTTGACTTGTACCTTCTTGAGGATTTGGAAGGGATATGCTTTCAGTTATTGGAGGAGGAGCTCCAAGGTGTGGGGTCTCGATAGGGTTGGAACCCGTAACCCCATGATTATGGGCTAAAAACTGACTCGTTTGGGGAGTGTGTAAGTAGGGAAGTGATGAGGAAGGGTTCCAATTCGGAACCAGTTGGGGGTAGCTATAAAAAGGAGGAAACCAGGCTAGGTTACCTACAGAGCCTCCAAAATTCCCCTCACTCACAGGCTCGAGTAAACCAGGATTAATACTACTCATACCAGAATTAGATGGCAGAGATTGCTGCTGTGTATGAGTTCTGGATGAAGTTTCCCCTTTTTCCAGAAATTTTCTTTTCTTAAATTCAACCTTATGAGCAGCTTGTATCAGTTTCTTTGTGCCGTCTGTTAGACCCGATTGTGATCCTTCAATTATTGCTTCTTTCTCCCTTTTTAGGTTGGGTATTAAATCTTTCGATAATCCTGCTGCTCCGCTAAACTCGTTACCAAATTCCTGTGACACAAATAAATTTAGTAATTACAATTTTATGATATAAAGGAATTAAAAACAAAAATGTAATTCTTTACCTCAATACGATCAATAAGAGTTTGCAGACTCTTAATTTGTCGTTGGGGCCAATGTTCGATACCTAAATCTCTACAGCGTTTTTTTAACTGTGTCGATCCAATGTTGAGTTCTTTTGCAGCTTTCTCAATTGGTTCGTTAAAGTGTTCAACTATTATTTCCCTACATAATGAGTGTCTGAAACCTCTTCTAGTGCCAGCTACTGTGGTTGTCGGAATCGGAAGATTGAGTTCAAATGTACTATTAATAATTGGGATCATTTGAACATGATCCTGATTTTCTGAACCAAATATGGACATTGATTCATTAAAATCGATAGCTATCGGTGGTAATTGTACGTTTTCAATCATGGACTCAGGATTTTGAAATCCTTCTAAGTTCCTCTGAATCACCTGAAGGTGATTTTGATATTGAAAACCAACCCCAAGTTCGGGATTCATTTCAATATTGATGTTATGAGTTGTTTGTAATTGACTTCCATTCTGAATGTCAGTCATGAATTCTTGATTCATGGGGATGATCTTACTACTCATTGAGGGTACGTCGATGAATGGATTGTAGCCAGATAGATCATCCACAGATGGGTCTACGAATAACAATTGTCAGATGATAAAACAAAATCGAACATTCATAGAAGCAATCATTTAAAGAATTTAACCTGGTAGAAGGTATGGAGTCTGATCGAGTGTGAAGTCTAAAGGTGCATGCACTGGATCTTCTGAGTTAATGTTTAGCTCAGGAAAAATTTCCGGCTCATCGTTGAGTGGTTCTATACGTAGTATATCTGGAAGACTGTACCATAATTGAAAATCAAACAAAACATTAGAAAGAAAAATGAAGAATAAATAATGGATGTTTAGAATGTTAAAGTCACTCGAACTCCAGTAAAGACGTTTTATTTGAGGAACTCTCTCCTTGCGGAAAACCAGGTCCAGGGTTCGACAGATCGCCCATTGAAGATCTGTTTTCCATGACTCAGCTTTAAATATGAGTTCGTTTACGAACAAACTATTGATAAGAGAGGATGAGACTGAAAATGAAGGTGGAAATGAATGATACTACATACCTGTATATATATAGCATCTTGCAGTTGGAACCGAAAGGGCACACGGAACTGAAGGGAAATCTCATGTTTAGTGCCAAAATTCAAACTAACTACAGTAGGTGCGACTCTTCACTACCTTGAGTGCCATTTCTTTTTCAAGATTCGCTGCTTGACTCCAGTGATAAAGGGATATTGATGAAACTTTTTGGAATAAAGGTGTATAACGTGGTGTCGTTTACTGATTACTTTAATGCACAGACTGATGTATGTTATGATTATTAGTGATGTGATGTCATATAAAAACAAAGTATATGACCTATCTGTTAATATTGGAGAGATATTGACCTTGACTTATGTTGACTTTTCAGCCCGTGTTGGACTCTAGGCCTGATGGGCTAATGTTTAACATATTTGGGCTCATGTCGTTAGGCTAGTAATTATGGGCTAATGGAAGTTTCAACCTAGATTACCTATTGTCTTGGTGTTGAATTTCGGGGACGAAATTCTTATAAGTGGAGGAGAGTTGTAACACCCCGTTTTTCGGTATGTTCGTTTTGACGAATTAATTATTATTTTTTAAATAATAATAATAATAATAATAATAATAATGATGATGATAATCTAAAAACAAAAGTAAGTTATATGTTGGGGGTGGTTTTTGTCACTTTGAAACTTAAATCGCCAATTAAATGAAAAGTGGACTAAACAAAAATAGAAGATGAAAGTGTAGGGGCTAGTTCTGCCAATATCCTAAAAGTGCAGGAAATTCTTTCTTTGGGGTATTTTGTCTGTTTTGTGAATGATTGGGAGGAAAGACGAGGGCCTCACGTCTCTTTTTTTAGCCCACTCACACATGTCAACCTCGCACATATGTGTGTGTAATCCTTTTTTACGCAAAACAAAAGGTCGATGCCCACTTGTTTGCCGAGAAAGGAGAAACGAGGAGCGGGAAGATAGTGAGATCGAGAAGCTCTTGGTGGGGCTGTGAAGAGAAGGCAAAGGAGGGGGAGGGCTGCTCTAAGTCACGGTGGAAGAAGAAAGGGGGAGAGGAGGAAGAGGAACATGTTTAAAACCAAGGTTAGATATCCCTAGTATGGTTTTTATGCAATATCTCTTTATCTTCATCTTATGCCACCATGGGCACCACCGTGAACCACTTTAATCCACCATAATGGTGGCGGTGGAGGGCTGATATGGCCATACTCGTGGCTGGTCCATGATCTGGTGCTGGATCTTGGAAAGCTCAACTTGGTATCATCGCATTAAATCCCAAGAGTTGTAAGTTCTAGTTATTTTATGGTTTGATTCATGGGTTGACTTAACCCCTTAAGTGGATTGTTAGCAGGTTAAACCACTTAAAAGTACCTTCTTTTGGCCAGGAAAATATGGTGATTGAATGTGCCTTTAAGGGCTTAATGATTAATGATTTATAATGCTTAGAACTTAACACAATTAATTCACTTGACAGCTTTCTGTATTAGTCTTGGAAAACTCATATAAAATCGTGGTTATATCCATTTAAATCAAGCTTTATGTCCTTGAGATGGTAACTTTGTCTAGTTTCTTGTCTTAAAAGGGTCTGAGTTGATTCAGATCCTAAGCCATGTGGAATTGCCCATTTCCACTAATTGGTCCAGGTGCTGTCAGTTTTGGTCCCCTGTCATGAGAAATTCATTATGAATTGTACAAAGATCGTTTGGGGGCAAGGCCAGTGGCCTTAGTTCACTTTTGAAGTCTAGTTTGTCCTCACCAAATTTCAGAGTTTAGTTATTAACCCATTTTGAGCGATTAATATTTCTTTAAAGGATGGTTCAATGGGTGGACTGATTGTATCAGTCAACTTTGGAGATTTTTATTTTATTATTGAAAATAGCAAATGACATGAGGTCAGGCCCTGTGATCTTTCCCTTGGGTCTAGTTTACCCTTGATTTTTATTGGATTTTATTTTCAATATATCCTTGGTTTAATATTACAAATCCTGTCGTGGGTCTAAAAACCAACATTGCTGTCAAGTAATATTTCGTGGTTTTTGGTCTTGGTTGCGGCAAAGAGTTCGTAGCGGGTGTTTGGTCCTATATATGCTTATTAAGATCATTAATAACCTCAATGACATATTTATAAAGTAAAGGGAGGGTATGGACATTGTACGTGTCGGGTATCGGGAAAATACATGTATACTTATATAATTATAAGTAATAAATGTAAACGTTAATTCGTTCTAAGCAGTACCACGTGAAATGTAGGTTCGGGGAAGAATGGAATTCTTGAGTATCATGTGTTTGTGTGTGCAACCTACTTCTACATATCAGGTGAGTTTCTCACTACATTGTATAGACATTATATGTACTTTACCATATCTCTGTGTGTTTATAAGATGTTTATGTATAATACCAAGTTGTGTGTATTTAATACACTTTTCTGTGTTAGTGGTATGGGTTGGTGTATGATGCGTGTGGTTAGTACTAGACATGTTTAGGTCTATCATGTGGACAATACGGGAATGACGAACTGAGCAATATAGAAGTGCCTGCAAGATGCACTGAGCAGATACGCATGGCTCGACGTACAGAGTATGCGCGGCTCTGAGTGCTGAGCAGAGGCGTTAGACTTACTGAGCAGATACGTATGACCCAACGTACAGGGTATACGCGGCTCCGACTGAGCAGATACGCATGACTCGACGTACAGAGCATGCGCGGCTCAAAATGCTGAGTATAAGACTATAGTTCGGTGTACTGAGTATAGCAGGTTATGCGTGAAAAATGGTAGTATTTTTCCTGTAGGGGTCAAGTATGTATGATTGATATACTATGTGGATGTTGGAACTCACTAAGCCGTGTGCTTATCCTTTTCCTATTAAATTACTATTTCAGGTTTGCAGGTGGAATTGACGATCAGGCAAGACGGGTACACACAGATACAACGTCTTTTGAAGATTTATATTGAGTTGACTTGTTTTGTTGACTTCCGCTGCTGGACTAATTTGGTATTAAATGTTTTTTTTAAATAATTAAAGATTTTGAGTTATTATATTTATAAACATAATGTGTTTTTACTGAAATTGTTTTATTATTTATTTTTAAATCTATTTAAAAATTGGGACGTTACAGCGCCCCTAGCTGGGTTCCAGGGACAGAGCCCCTGGCTGGGGTCCCGCTGACTAATTTCGAAGTGGGCACATAGTGGAAAATCGGAATTTCCAAGTGGGCACATAGTGGAAAATCGTATTTTTTGAGGGTGATTATGGTAAAACTGACTAATTTCCTCAGTTTTGGAAACCATCGATTTCTCATTAATTCGTGACTTGTTCCCAAAGAAACCAATGACGGCAACCGTAAAGCCCATGACGGCTAACCCTAGACAAAACCCTATCACTCGTTTATTATAAATACGGCTCTACTCTTTGAGATCAGATACACCTTTTAGCTCTTGTTTTCTCATACGAACTCAGATTCTATAGCAATTTGGCTCACGTTTTCTGTGCCTAGATTCGTAAGTGTCCCCTTGGGATTATCCTAGGCTGAATTTCTTGTAACCCGGGCATGGGGTAGAAATATCAGTTCGGAAAGTGTTCACACGATCCAATGGGTATTCAGATCTCCACTCAAACCCTACCCAATTTCTAAGATAAAACTTACTTGAATTTGGTGGGGTTCGAGAAAATAATCTGGTAGGATTTCCAAGAGACATCCATGTAATTTTACTAGGGTTTACAAAGGAATTACCTAGCCAACATTTAACCATAACGGATTAACGATATTTCTAGATCTTTCACATAATAATTTGCACGGCGGATTCTAATGGAGCTTGTGGCAAGGTTTTAACTGTTCATGTTGAATTTTGAATTTAGGGCATAACAATATTACCCGGATTGATCAATCCATGAAGCCCTCGATTTATCTTATAATCAGCTCAATGGGTCAATTCCAAATTCTTTTTAACCAATCTCGCATTGCTTAGTGAAGTTGATTTTTGAAACAATAATCGTCGTTGCAGCTAAAGGACTCGTCTTTATTCATCACTCTTGCAGGTATCTTAAACTCACCCATGGCAACATCAAATCGACAAACATCCTCCTCGACAAATTCGGCATCGCCTCGATCTCCGACGCCGGCCTCGCCGCCAACCACCACCGGCTACCGTATGTCAAAGTTGGTAACCATGGATGTCCAAAAATCCGATGAGTACTCTTTCGAGGTTTTATTGTTGGAGCTTTTGACATGAAATTGTCCGGCGGTTGTTGACCATGGTGGGACCAAGTACGGTGAGGCAGTTGATATGTCGCGATGGATGCAGTCGATGGTCAAGAAGAGTGGACGACAGAAGAGTGGACGACAGAGGTGTTTGATTTGGAGTTGATGAGGTATAAAGATATTGAAGAGGGAATGGTGAGATTGTTGCAAATGATAGAGGAGATACAAGATGTTAAGGAGAGAGAGAGAGAGACGGGGTAGGGGTAGGGTAGGGTGGCGTATATTTTTTTTTTTTTTTAATTACTAAAATAAATAATGGGTTAAAAGAAAAAGGATAAAGCAATTAGAAATGGTAATTTGGTTTTTTTTACATGGACTAGGGACCAATTGTGCAAAGCTTTTGGCAACCACATAGACCAAAACTATTGTAAAAAAAGATCGGACCAAAAGTGAAAAAATCTGCCAACAGGTTCCAAAACTGTAATTTACTCTTCTTTAAAAATTATTTGGTGACTAATAGACATCGTTAACTAATGATTATAAATATTCATATTAATATATCTTAAAATAGGGTGTATCTAAATAAGGGTAATCTTAAGGGTTAAGGTCAAATTTGGTCACTTAACTTTTGGTTTTGTATTTATTTAGTCACTTGAACTCCTTTTAAGTTTTAAAAGATCACTAAACTTATTAATTTGTGTCAAAATAGTGATCAAACTTTTTTTTTGGTAGTCAATTAACTTTTGAAATTATGCCAAAATGGTCACTAAATTTTCAAAAATGGTGTTTATTCGGTTTTATTTGTTTTCTTTTTTAAAATTCATTTTTACATGTTTTTTCACAATTCGTTTTTTTAGTTGTATTTTTTACTTTGTTTTTACATGTTTTTTTACGGTTCGCTTTTATAACTTCATTTTTTACTATGTTTTTGCATTTTTTTCACAATCTAGTTATACAAAGATTTTCATGACTTTTTTTTTTCAAAATCATGTAAAAATAAGGTTATCAAACGAGTTGTAAAAAAACATGTCAAAACGAAATAAAAAAATTGTAAAATCAAATTCTGAAAAAGAAAACATATAAAATTGAATAATTACAATTTCGAATGTTAGTGACCAAATATGACACAATTTTTAAAAGTTAAATGACCACAAAAAAAGTTAAATGATCACTTTGACACAAATTAATGAGTTCAGTGACCTTTTAAAACTTAAAATGAGTTAAATGACTAAATAATCACAAAACAAAAAATTAAATGACTAAATTTGACATTAACCCTAATCTTTAAATACACCCCCTTATGTGTGTGTGTGTGTTGACCTTCACACACATTGTTTTCTATACAAAAGACATAATTTGTGTCAGTTGTATAAATTTATGCAAAAATAGAGAAACATTGTCGCATCCGTTGGTAAAAAGTCAAATGAATTTGCATAAATTAATGTTATAGCCCTACGGCCGAAGCAAACTCATCGATTATGGTAGGGATATATTTCTTGACTTGCTCTTCCTTCATTGATACAATCCCACCATGAAGGTCATTTTGTCCTATGTCAAATGTGTAAAGAGCCCGCACATACTCCTTGGGTCGTGGAAAATGACAGTTAATGCCAGGCTTTTCGCTTTCGCCGATCCTATAAACAAACCATAGTGACAGTGACAATGACAATCAACAGTAATTCTATTTTCGACCAGATTGTGACAGTGATAGTGATCAGTGACAGTAATTCCACTTTCGACCGGATTGTAACATGATAGCTTATGAGTCTACCTTCACGGTATAATTCAGAAGATCGATCTTTGAATTGTTGAAATTGTGAAAGTTGTACATCTAAAAGTCCGGTTTAGCATTAAAGCATCAGCAGGTTGAATGGTGGCCCCACTTACGGCAAAATTAGCCCCGTGTCGAAAATTTGTTCCAATAGAGTCCAAATATGCACTTAAGTATGGTAAACCTAAATTTTCAGCTGTAGATATTGATTCACAAAATTCAAATCCACACATAGAAACCATAACCTCAAGAAAAAATCGATATTTATATCAATCGAAACTTGAAGAAAGACAGAGTTCTCGGTCAAACCCACGTGAAGATCAAACGAAATTGTAATAATGTTAGTACCCAATTCATATTATATCTCCCAATATTGAAAAACTAACAGAAGATGAAAAAAATTAAGTTTACCTAAGAAATCAATGATTAGACGGCCATCGGAGAACCTGCCGGAAGGTTTATGGAAATAGGTCATTCCATAAGGAAGACGAATGCGGCCAAATACAGCAGACACTGCTCCGGTATCGGAATTCGAATCGCCGAAGTTGAAGATTGCTGGAAACTGACAAGAACTCGATTGATCGTCATGGGGATTTGGGATTCTCTTTCCGTTAACCACCATTAAGATAGATAATGTAGCAACTAAGAGAGATCCAATTGCTAAAATCAAACTCCCTCCTGTGGTCAGATTGGCGAGTCGCCTTCTCCGGTCCATAGTTGAAGTTGGTTAACGATTGTTGGTTGAAATAACTAAAAATTTCACTTGGGACTTTTGACAAACACCTGGAGTGCACCTCCACAGGAGAGTAATCGCTAGATTGAAGAGATTGCTTCAACTTCAACTCTTGTAGGAAGATGATGGGTTCTCGAATTCGTCGACTCTTTCTACTGATTTAGTATAGAAAAGGTACGGATGGTATTTTTAATAAGCATAAAAAATGAAAGAAATAGAAAAAAAAAAGGTTTATAACAAAATTACTTGGTTATTTTTCATATTAAATATTAAAAACACGTAATCGACCAATTAATATCTGAATTTGTGAGAAACGTGGTTAGTATTTCTATTATGGTAATGTTGTTTGTGCCATTGTGGCCTAGGTGATAACGTAAGAAGGTGGTGTTGACTATTTGAATCCACTTGCAAAATAAGTAAAGTTAGGTTGACTTTGATAATTATTTTTATTTTTTAACATTTCGTACACAACAGTTTTTAGTCATACATAATAATTTAATATATTTTATGTATAATGTACAATCTCTCTAATGCATAAATTGTTGTGTATGTTGAAAAACTATTGTATACGGATCATTTCCTTTTTCAAATAGTTTGATCGGATCCGATTTTGTTTTGTTTTCCGATTTGATTATTTTTAAAATTTTTGCCATAGGCAATTAATTGAAACCCGAATATTTTTAGACTGAATTCATTATATATCTATAAACCAACATTTTGCTTTGTAAAACTAAATTTTTATTTAATACTAATAGGAAATGAGACAAACGCAAACGGTAGTTTAGGCATTACGTCTATCAACATCAAAAAAAAAAAAAAAAAAATGTTGGGGTAGAGAATTAGGGATGGGTTGTGGGCCTAATACCAAATGAATTTATAATTTATAATTAAGTTAAATGTCCAATATAATAAATAAAAAAAATACGGTTAATTTCCGCTTGTTGCATGATGATTTTTTTTCTATTGATTCTTGTAATTAGACACAAAAATGTGTTCTTTCTATTTCTTCTGATACGATTTCTTTATAATTTTGACTCCCAATTGCTTAATTTTTATTTCGTTGTTGTAAAGAGTTCCGTTTTGGATCATTTAGTGTTCGTTCATATCTCCTATACATCTATAAATATTTTCTGGTCATCAATGGCGTGTTGTGTATCATGTAAAAAATAGTCAACTACTATATTGACATTGAACTTTTGTTTCAGGCTCTAAAGATGAAGCTATTATTGCATTCAAAACTAGATCTACAACAATAATGCCCATAACTAATTATGTATTAGGACCCCAAAACGGTTTGACAAGCTTTCGCGAGGGGTACTTTGGGTATACAAAAAGACCCATCTTGAATACAATTCGCGATCCATTTGTTAGCTGTTTCCGTATAATGTACTCCATCCCAACTAATATACTCTAACGGGTTCACACAAGCTTTACGATAATTCCCATCTTGCCCATTGCATTGCCCAAGAGGATCCGTGAATCCTGCAAAAAAAATTACCGTTTTATGCCTACAGAAAAGGGTAAAACGGTAAAATGATTCCATGGCCCACTATCTGGGCCTGGATTATAAAATTTAGGAGTGAAATTTGCTTACCGTACTTGTTTGGTTGACTAATGAGAGAGTATTTGACCGAATAAACGTCAACGTACACGAACGATGCTTCTTGAAGTTGCATTTGCATTTGCGAGACTTTATCTTTGAGGTTTTTGTTGAATTCTTGTGCGATGTCGTTGTATGATTTTACACATCCGATTTCGTCTGTGTTTTCGGGAGTTGGTGGGTAGTTTTTGACGAAAAAAGGTAGGCATCCGATTGGGCCCGTGTTGTGAATCCAAAATGTTCTTGCTCCTTGTTGGTAAAGTTTCTATGATAATAAGAACACCGAAATCGATTATAATTATGATTTTTTGATTGTTTAGTTTCCTTACATTGATGCAAAAATAGTGAAATATTGTTACAAAGGTTGGTAAGAAGTGAAATGATTTTTGCATGAATGAATGTTACACCTTTACAGCCGAAGCAAACTCATCGATTATGGTAGGGATATATTTCTTCACTTGATCTTCCTTCATTGATGCAATCCCGGCATGAAGATCGTTTTGTCCTATGTCAAATGTGTAAAGGGCGCGCGTATATTCCTCGGGATGTGGAAAACGATCTTTAATGCCAGAGCTTTTCGCAGACTCTGAAAAGACAGTGACAGTGACAGTGACAGTGACAGTGACAGTGACAGTGACAGTGACAGTGACAGTGACAGTGACAGTGACAGTGACAGTGACAGTTAAAGAGTTTACCTTCGCGGTATAATTCAGAAGATCGATCTTTGAATTGTTCAAATTGTGAAAGTTGTACATCAAGAGTGAGAGGATTAAAAGTCCGGTTTAGCATTAAAGCATTTGCAGGCTGAATCGTGCACCCACTTGCAGCAAAATTAGCCCCATGTCGAAAATTTGTTCCGATAGAATCCAAATATGCACTTAAGTATGGTAAACCTAAATTTTCAGCTGTAGATATTGATTCACAGATTCAAATCCATATATAGAAATCGTAACATGAAGAAAAACAGAGTTCCCGGTCAAACCCTCATGAAGATGAAACGAAGTATGTAATTAAACTCAATTGCTTGATTAGAATCCAAATTAGAAGTAATAACGTTTGTGACCAATTCATATTAACGGAAAGATGATAAAATTTTCAAAAATTCAAGTAGAGAAAATCGATAAGTTTACCTAAGAAATCAATGATTAGACGGCCATCGGAGAACCTGCCGGAAGGTTTATGGAAATAGGTCATTCCATAAGGAAGACGAACGCGGCCAAATACAGCAGACACAGCTCCTGTATCCGAATTCGAATCGCCGAAGTTGAAGATTGCTGGAAACTGACAAGAACTTGATTGATCGTCATAGAGATTTGAGATTCTTCGTCCTTTGACCACCATTAAAATAGAGAATGTAGCAACTAAGAGAGATCCAATAGCTACAATCAAACTCCCTCCTGTGCGCAGATTGGCGAGTCGTCTTCTCCAGTCCATAGTTGAAGTTGGTTAACGATACTTGTTGAAATGACTGAAATGTTCACTTGGGACTTTTAACAAACACCAGGATTGCAACTCCACAGGGGCGTTAATCACTAGACTGAAGAGATTTCTTCAACTTCAGCTCGTGTAGGAAGATGATGGGTTCTCGAATTGATCGAGTAAAAACAAATCTGAACGGCTGGCTTACAGAAAAGGTACGGATGATGTTTTTAATAAGCATAAAAAATGAAAAAAAGAAACTTTTTAATTAAAATCAAAACTAGAACTTTCGATGATGATTATTTGATTAATATTAAATAAGTTTATACTTAAAACTTATTGAGAAGAAGTTTTTTTATTTTATTAAGTGAATTACATCTTTTCTACTAACCTAAAGATACGAACAGTTTTCTAATCGAAAAAAATGGACCTATAACTAAAAACATTGGTAAGAAAATTACTTGGTTATTTTTCATATTAATCTATTAATCAATTTGCGTGATTTTTGTCTTTGTGATGTACGTTTTTTTTTTCGCCTTGTGACATGCGGGTTATGCTCCTTCCTCGGTTCCTCTGCCAGAACACCGCTTCATAAATGACTCTTCCTCTATATCCGCTTCATCGTTCCTCCTGGATTCCACACGTTCAGATCTCCCTGGATTTTGCGTCTTGTACATTCACCGTCTCTGCTTGAATGTTCTCGCTGCATCGACTGCGGTTCTCTCATCTTCCAATTCTAATGTGACTGTCCAGGTATATCAGATTTCCCCCAAATTAATTGACAGTAATTGAAAGGGAGAAAGATTGAGAAAAGCAATCTAGAGAAGGATAAATTCGCACCTAGATTCGATGGATTAAGGTTCATCGAGACGAATTTGAATTGTCACCCAGAAGCTCGGTTCTTTTCTGCGTCTCTAACGAATTTGAATGCTGGTTTTTGTGGGTTGGGTTTAGGGTTTCGTTTCCCTCAGCGTGTGTTCTTCTTCTTGCTATTAAATTACAGTGTGTGCCAATCTATGTAGTCGGTATAATCAGATAATCTGTCAAGAAAATCGATTAGCATTTATAGGGTTTTCTTCTTTTCCAAGTACCGTTTTCAGATTCATGGTGTGGTGTAGCTCTCGAATTTAGGGCTGAATTAGTTCTGCAATTTTGGTGATGGCATGTTTAAGATGGAAGATTTGTAAGTTGGCAACGGTGGATTTGATGTCAATTTTCTGTGCTCAGATTTGCTTTGGAGAGACCGATTCACGTGACAGTAAGCCTGCCTAATTTCTTTTAACTTATTCCATTTCAATTTGCTTGACCGTTGACTTGGATTTATGTCTTTATTTCTTACCATTCCACATGAATCCCTAGTGTAATCGGTAATATATGTTCGTTTATTTATAATTTTTGTCACTCCATAATTTGTGTTGAGGCTACATATATGTTAACCAATAATGTAAAATCAAATAATTCTATTGATTCGGTTGATTGATGATAGTTTGGTGGTATATAAATGTCACTTTCAAAGTCATATTACTACTTGAAGAATCAAAATCAGCGAAATTGTAACGCGTCTAATGATTTTTTTTTAATTTGTTAATTTTAATTATTTTGTATTTCAGTTTTGGTAATAAATAGTTTATATGCTGCTCTTGGGTGCCCACCTCTTCCTGGGTGGTTAGTATCAGGGGGTGACCCATGTGTAGAAGGTTGGCAAGGTGTTCAGTGTGTTAACTCCAACATAATTGGAATGTAAGATTTATAATTCTTTAACAATTCTTGATTATTTAATATTTGTTTATCAATATTTTCCATTTTTCATCAAGATCTAATTTTTATGAATGTATATAGAATTGTTAATGGTGCCAATTTGGGAGGTGAATTGGGTGAGAATTTGGGAGCTTTTGTTTCAATCATACAAATGTAAGTTCTTTACAAACTTAAAGAATACAATAGTCCAAGATTCTGCTAAACCCAGAGATCAAAATAGCATAAATCACCCATACTCAGGGATCAAAATAATCATTTTACATGAAAAAAAGACCAAAACCATTACAAGAACCTTAAATAAGGATCAAAATTTCAATAGAGAAACTTTTGGGACCAATATTTTAAAAATCAGTTGTACTCTAGGACCAAAAATGGAATTTACTTTACATTTCAGTCTATGGCAAACTACAGTCTTGGTAGCAGTAACAGATATACAATCCTTTTAATTATTTAAAGTTCTTTTCTTTTTTTCTGGTTTAATGATGTTTATATACTTTTATAGAAGATGATGAAAACACAAATGATAGCCCTGCAAGGGAGATTGACTATGAGGAAGAATTGTCTTACTCATTGGAGCTAAGTGATGATGAGATAGGCAAGAGGTTGAATCAAATGGCTTCTGTTTCTGTAAGTGTGGTACTTTAATTTCTATCAATTATTATGTTTTCATCAATTAAATAAATAACAAATTTGCTGTTGGCTTTCTTTAGCATGTTCCCAAAGTCAATGGAGATATTCCTTCTTTAGATGAAGCAACTTTGGATCATCAAAGGTTACTCTACAGGTATTATATAATCTTTTTAAAACTTTTTTGGTAACAAAATGCTTAAATACTTTTTTTTTCTACTGGCTGCAGTTATATCGATTAGTAGAGTCTAAACTTCGAGGTGATGGAAATTGCCAGGTGAATATTTATAATTTATAACATTTCTGCTTATTATAAAATGTGAACAAAATTATTCATTTTATCATTTTCCAGTTTCGACCACTGTCAGATCAAGTTTACCGTACAGCTGAGCATCACAGATTTGTGAGACAACAAATTGTAAATCAGGTTGGTCATGAAGAACAAAGTTCTAGAAAGAGAACTCTCTGCACCAAACTTTCCAAACATTACAAAGCGAGTGCCAAGTATCTTTAAACACAGTGGACAGTCTTGAAACATTTGTAGCTGATATTAACAGTGGTAGATGGGATGCAATATTATCTCAAGTGGCACAACTTCATATGTACCACACACGGAACAGCAACATATCAAGACAACCGATTTTCCTGTGTCTATCTATTCATCCATTTATCCTCATACGGTTTTATTTTTCACTAACTTAAAGGTGCGTCTGTTATTATGTATTCATTTAACTGTTATGTTTGCATTTTATGCCTGATCTATTCTGAAAGAGTAAATCACCAACTACCTTTTGCTGTGAAAATCATACATGTCCATCTTTTACACACCAATAAACACCCACATGAGTTACAGGTGTTCTCTATTCACATCTACACCCATGTAGATGATTATGAAAAATATTTAATATAAGGTCTAATACAATCCCCAAATTTCGTGTTGCTTCTACCTAAATTGTAACAGGCGAGACGCAGTGTTTGCGTTCTTAGAACCTATCAGCTCCACAATGATGTTCATGTGTAGATATGCACTACTTGGTGTGGAATTTGCTAGATTGACAGGAGTATTGCACTTGCTGTAAGTAACGGTCTTTGTCTCCTCTGTATATATGCGCAATAATTAAAAGTTTTTAGTTAATATGCTTCGATCAGTTGTTTATAGTAGCTAAATAAGATCACTTGCATGTTCATTAACATTGAGGAAAAGGGTTCCATTTTGTTTATGATTAGTTATCAGAGAACCCGGGCCCCTACCTGGCACCAGCACCAAAATTACAGCATGTTTGTGAAAGGTTTTCTGCAACAATGAACTAAAATTCTTAAGTTCACATGCAACCTATATAGATCTACGTTTTCTTCTAATTAAACATATAACAAATCCTAGAAGGCCAGAAAAAGATTAACTAAAAGAAAGATCAAGAAAACCAACCTTTAAGCGAATCTTGGAAGCAAAGCAACAGAAGTCTCTTGCCTCAAATGCAGTCACACCCTAGCAGGAGCTCTTGGCCGAAAATTCTTGAGAAAAAGAGAGTAAAAAACGTGGTCTAGGGTTTAGGGAAGCCTCCCTATTTATAGCCTCCATGTGGTGATCAGATAATCGTTACAGATAAACCTTTTTGAATTCGAATTAAGATAAACTATTATTTTAATCATTCAAACCACATTTATCTGTAATATATATATATATATATATATATATATATATATATATATATATATATATATCTCGAAAATATATATATTTATATATATATTTTCGGCCACCACATGGTCACTCACACTGCCACTTACTCAACTATTGAATAATTACAGTTTTAGTCCCTGCACCTTTAATTAATTAATTTAACTGCCAAATTAATTCCAATTAATTCAAGAAAAATTTCTAATTAATTATTATAGTTTCTAATAAATATATTATCACTTAAATATATTAATAAACTATTTATTTAATTTCTATTGATTTATTAATCATATAATAAATCAATCTTTCTTTCTACCGGACTTTCTGCCAATCCTCCAACTATGAGGGCAACCCAAATGGACTATGCTACTATTAATCAGATAAATACTAATTATTAGTCATGGCTTAGATACCTAATCCAACAATCTCCCACTTGGATAAGTCTGTGACTAAAATTACCAATTTACCCTCTAATTAATTTAGCAACTGTAGCTTCCTAGAAACCGCTGCCGAACTCTGACCTAGTCAGTTCTGTCCAAAGATAAGTGATCAGATGATCCTTCGTCCAACAAGATATTTTCAGACACGAGACATGGATTGAGATCAATCTCTGTCCGATACTCTGTTCCCCGATTTTCGATTCTGCTTATGACTTTAGAACTTCTAATTGAACACATCAATTTAGTCCAGGCTGGCCAGCACTTTAGTCAACTTCAAAATCATCGAGAGGCCTACAGATATCTGTTTCCCATCAGGGTCAAGGAACAAATAAGCTTCGACTCATATGCATATCTTTTACCAGTCAAATCATTCACAACAACACGTTTTATAACATCGAGTTACCGATGCGTTTTCGTATTATCAATGAACAACTGCCTTGTAAATTATAACTCATATCTCTCTACTTGAAGATCATAGGATATTATCGTCTCAATATTGCTTGTGATATAATCCATGAAGCAATCTATTGAGCGTGGGTTTATCCAATACTCAAATCTCTATTTCTAAGTACTCATGAATGTTGTAGCAATCCTATTTGTAAGAACCCGTGAAAAAGTTGTAAAATGGTAAAACGGTCTTTTGACACGTTATAAGACTATTATGTAAAATAATATGTATTTGTGAAATAATAATACAAGAAATAAGAGATTATGTGAAATTTGGAGTTTTACCGCGTGAATAGTGAAATTTGACCAAAAAGGGCAAAATGGTCATTTGACATGAAAATGACCAAATTGTCAAGAAAATGTCAAGTTAGAAGTTAATGGAACCTTGGTTGCAAAGTTATGAGTCTTAGGACCATTTTTGTAGAAAAGCTAGAAACCAAGGGACTAAAGTGCAATTAACTTATAAAAAATTTAAATATAAAATAAGAGAGTTATTACTCTCTATGTCCAGAAACCAATGGAAGAATCCAGAGAGAACTAGAGAGAGCGAGAGAGAGAGCACGGGAGAAGAAGAATTTCTGGAAGTTCTAGCAAGGAATTGAGGTTGGAATTGGTGATTCCAAGCCTTAAAAGATAAGATTTTCTTTGTTCTAACCTAAGTTTTGGGTGTACTCTTGATTTGGTTCTTGGGTTGAATTGAAACTGAAATTTCAGTTGTGAATCATGTGGTTTAAGTGGCTAACACTTCCAATAAGTCATTAGTTAAGAATATAACTCAAGAACATGGAAGTAGATTGCTATTCTTGAAAATTTGCAATTTGATCAAGAACTTTAATTCCTGCATTTGATTGATTAAATTGATTTTAATGGAATAAAACCTTGTATTAATGAAGGGTTTTGGTCAAGGAACAAACCCCATATGATTAAGACCTGGATTAAGGACTTAAAATGTCAAAACTGCATGCTACAGTGCCAAATCGCGACTGATCTGGAATCTGCCCAGGCGCTAGGCGCAGTGCGCCCAGGTTCCAGGCGCGGTGCGCCTAGGCGCAGTGCGCCCAGTTTCTGGCGCAGTGCGCCCTCCAGACAGGGGACTTCAAAAGTTAGAAACCATAGCTAGGCATGTCTGAAATTTTTACCATAGCCTTAAAATGGTATGAAAACATATAGGAAATTTTCAAATTCGTAATCCGACCTTGCGGAAAAACCACTGTAGCGGCAGTGGCCAAATTGTCAAGTTTATGTTAAAACTTGATTTTTGGAATTTGAGCTAGACTTGTCCAATGAACTCCAAATTTGAAACACAAGTCTAATATGGCCTAAGATTTCATGGAAAAGTGTCGGAACTGAAATACGACCCCTCGGGGGTACTGTAGCAAAAAAAAAATATGCGTCTTTTGGAGAAAGTTATAAAACGAGTGTATTAATGGTTATACATTGGTTATAACCTGGAGTTGTGTCGTATGAGACTTTAGAACTATATAGTAAATTGTATTATGTATTTATGTACGTAATAATTGTATAGGTGGTGCTTCAAACGTTGTTGAGCACGGGAAAGGGAAAGGTGTGCGGGAAGCCTAGTGACTTATAGCTACACCAAGGTGAGTTTTATGAGGATTTTTCTAGTACATAGCAAAATGATATTTTCAGAAAAAATAAGATTTCCAAATGTTTGCAAATACTAAAGTTTGGAAAATAGTTTTTAAAGTAGCTCTATACAAGGGCTAAGTGTTTCAAGCAGATTTTTAAGAAGTATAGTTTGCAAAGTATTTTGAAAGAAGTTCCTTATGTGAAATAAGAGGTCAAAATCAGTTTTGAAAGTATTTTCAGTAAAGAGTTATAAACTGTATGAGTATGAGTTATTTATAAATTGTGTCCCATTTTGACCAATTTGAGATGTAATGAGATAAGAATTAAAGAAAGAAAGAAGTAAGAGCCAGTTGTCCGGACTAGGATCACCTACATAATCAGGGAATCAGAAGACACTACTGGGATGGTACCTCCCGTCGTGAAGTAGTTGTCTAGCTTAGTATACCCTTGTGCTTGAATCCGTTCCAAGTCACAAAGGGGAGACAGAATGAGCATAACCTAGCAGGCGGATCTGTTCTGTCCCACGAGGGGAGCTAGTAGAATGAATTAAACTAAATTAATTCATGAGTTTCAGTTGGTCACAAGTAAATGAGAAAGAAAGCAGTTATAAGAAAGAAAGCAGTTTTTAAAGAAAGAATACAGTTTTGATAAAAGAAAGTAGTTTTTGAGAAAGAAAGTAATTTTTGAGTTTTGAAGATAGAAAAGAAAAGAGATTTGAGATTTATTATGAAATAAGTTCTAGTAGTATACTTGTTATTAATTCAAGTTTTAAAGCAGAAACGTTTTGGGTCTAAAACCCATATTACTCACGAGACTTTATGTCTCACGTGTTATTTTTTTTAAATGCTATGTACTTAGGTGAGATGAACAGGAGCTGGAGTGAGACCAGTATGAAATACAATAAGTTTAAATTATGGTTTTCTGTATTGAGTCTGTAATACCCTTTCAGAATAAAGTTTGTAAAAAAAAATTAGGTGACTTTTCATGGTCACGTTTTGTAAAATGTTTTGTATTATAAACTGTGTTTGAATACGGTTTGAGAAAGGGGTGTTACAGTTTTGGTATCAGAGCCATAGTTTAAGCGAACTAGGTGTCAGTACTTGAACCTAGACTTAAACTGTGTGGGAGATTAGTAGAGTACATACTTGAGTATGATGTTGAGAGTAAGTAGAACTGAGAGTAAATCCACAACAGCGGAACATGAGTCCTGGTGGTAGAACTGGAAGCAAATGTGTATAGGTGGTTATAATAATATGGGCCCGTACTATCATAATCACAGGATATACATTTGAGTTTGGTGGAACCACACAGGAATCATGTGAAGCTACAAGGGATAAGTGTGGGGGGTTTGAGGAGTATAGGTTCGATATACCTATGTAAAAAAATCAAGTATGAATGAAAATACTAAAGTATAAAGGAAAAGTGTTAAAGATGAAGTAACAAATACGAAGTATGTAGTGGGGAAAACCCCATACCTTATATGAATCAGTATAAAGTATATATAATAAAACATAAGGAAGAATGAGTAAAGAGTACTGAAAATAAGATGACGAAGAAAAGTGCAAATTTGTGGTCGTGATAACCACCGTATAATATGAGAAATAACGTAAAGTAAGACAGGAATCAGTAAAAGAGACATGGCCAGAATGTATAAATGTATTGAAAATGTTAATAGAAGTAATGAAGTATATAGTACAGCTATAAAATAAAGAGTATAACTGAAAATTTCAGTTGTCTAACGGAAATGAACTATGATTATGGAATAAAAAATAAGAAAATGTCACTACGGTGACCAAAGAAAGAAAGATTGGAAAAGAATGTGAGTACAGATATGTGAATTAAATTCATATAAGAAAGAAGAATGAAAACTTTTAAGCAGGAAGAGTAAAAGGAAGTGTGTTGGGTGTAATTATAGATAAACCCAATGAAAGTATATATATAAAAATAACAAAAGAGTAGATATTAAGAGGTAGTATGATGTGTTTTTTCATGAACAACTAAGAGATTAAAGTATGTATATAAAAGTTGTGAGTAAATAAGATAGTATAAAATGAAAGCAAAATACTTAACCAAGTAGTAGAAGAGGAATCCAAGACAGAAATGAAAATATAAGAAATGAGAAGTTGTGACTTCCAAACTTGAAAGCAATATGACAAATAAAGATATCTAATAGTTGAAGCAAATAACTAAGTTTGAAATGTATTATAGTGAGTAATATAACAAAGTAAGTTTTTTGAATGGGAAAGTAATAAAATTTGTTAAAGACTATGAGTATGTTGCATTTTTATAATGCAAGAGAATGAGTTGAGAAATAGAGATTGAATGCCTAATCAAATGTTCGATGAACAGTTAAAGATAATACAGATAATGATGACAATGAGAAGAATATAAAGACAGTTATTAAAGAAATTGTCATTTGAAATCAGATTTAGTGACCATATAAATATGAAATAAGAAGAATTGAGAATGATAAAAGTATAACCGAAAGAATGTGAGAAAATGACTGAGAGTCACAAACAATAGGAGATAAAGAATAAAAGCAAATATCTAGATAAGTATTAGACAAAGAGTCAAATATGAAATAAGAGTTAAAATAAAGAGACAACTTCTAAGAGGAAGAGACGGGTAAAAGTAGCCAAAGAATAGAGAAATGGTCAGTATATGACTAGTAACTATAAAAAAAATGTATAGTGTGTATCGCTTAAAGATACATAAAAGTAAAAAGAGTAAAGAAATGAAACTTAAATAAAAGAACAATGCAATGTGTTGGGCATATAGCCTTATGACACATAGAGATAAATGGTAAAAAGAATAATAAAAGAAATCTTGGGTATTAAACCTAGAAAGTTTATAAGTAAAATGTATGAGATATAAAGACTAATTGTTTATGGAAAATGGAGGTAATATATATGATTATGAAAGTAGTGTATGTTTAATATATATAATGAGATAAAAGAAGAAAATACTAAAACATAAGTAATAAGATGAGAATGGTACATGGGGTACCTAAGAAGACAAGAAGTGTACTCATAAGAGTACTGTAAGAAGTGAAATAAAAAGGATAAGATTATATTAGAAAGTATAATGAGCAAAAGAGATTAAAATCTCTTAAAAATAATAATAATAATAATAATAATATAAGTGAAGAATGATACCAGACATGTATTTATAAAAGTAATACATGCAAGTAACAAGATGATAAGGTAATCACCTTATGTGAATGTAAGAAAACTAGTAGTAAAGACAAAAAAAAAGAGTTTTAGTAGTAATTTTTGCTTATAAAAGAAAAAGAAAAAAAAGATAGAAAATTCTTTGAAATTAAAGATGAAAGATAAGATAAAAGCAGCAAGAACAACAGTTAACCCTTGAAGAGTCGATTTTTCTAGTATATAAAGACATAAGAAGTTGTAAAACTTCTAAAAGAATCGTATAAAGATAATAAGAGATTTAAGTCTAATGACAAGAAATAAGTAATTAGAAATGTAGATTGACTATTGGAAAGTCAATTTTCTATAATAAAGTATGAAGTGATAGAGCTTCTAAAATAAGAAAGAGAAAGTAAATTTAAAATATGAAATTTACTCAAGTAAGAAGAATAAGTAAAAACTTTTATTACATTAAAAGAGAAGTCGAGTAATGCGTCTGTCCTTATATTACCAGATGGGACAAAAGATTTTGAAGTATACAGCAATGCCTCACATAGAGGGCTTAGCTGTGTGTAGATGCAGAGGAGTAAGAATATAGCATATGTACCCAGATAGTTGAAAGCCCTAGAAACAAAGTATATTACCTATGATATAGAGCTAGTAGCGATAGTATTTGCCTTGAAAATTTGGAGGCATTACCTGTATGGAACAAAGCGCAAGCTATTCACTGATCACAAGAGTTTGCAGTATGTGTTCACTCAAATAGAGTTGAACATAAGACAGAAAAGATAGTTAGAGTTGATCAGTGATTGTGTTTGCGAGATTGTATACCATTTAGGCAAGCAAATGTAGCAGCAGATGCATTGGGTAGAAAAATTCCAGAGAAAAGAATCAATGCAAGATTGATACGTATAGAACTAGTGTCCAGTATTATAGAACAGATTAAAGCAGTCCAACAAAAAGTTAGAAAAAGCATAGACTTTAAAGATGAGAAACGAGGAAGAAATGCAGTTTGAGATAAGTAGACAAGAGTTAAAGACTTCTAGAACCCGCATTTGGGTGCCGAAAGCAGGAGATTTGAGAAAGTTGATTTTAGAAGAGTCATATAAATTTAAGTTTAAAGTTGAGAAAAGTACGTTTCCAAGTGTGTCATTTGTGCACAAATCAAGGCGGAACATCAAGTCCCGCATGGAGATGCTCAGTCATTGCACATTCCAGCCGGAAAGTGGGAAGATGTAATTATGGACTTTATTGTCGGGTTACCAAGAACTAGAAGAGGATGAGATAGTATATGGGTCATAGTGGACCGGTTGACCAAGAGTGCACTGTTTCTAGCCATAAAAGAAACTACTCCGTTGGAGAAGTTAGCCCAGTTGTATACAGATGTAATGTTAAGAAGATATGGTGCACCGTTGTCCATCGTGTCAGACAGAGACCCCAGATTTACCTCTAACTTTTGGAGAGCTTTACAAGAGAAAATGGGGACGAGAATTCAGCTAAGTACAACGTATCATCCACAAACGGATGGTCAGAGCGAACGAACGATACAGACAGTAGAAGACATGCTACGATCATACGTGATGGATTTTGGAGGTAGTTGGGATGAACACTTGCCACTAGTGGAGTTTGCATACAACAACAGCTACCATTCTAGCATTAAAATGCCACCCTTTGAGACATTGTATGGTAGAAAGTGTAGAACTCCTTTATGCTGGTTAGAGGCGGGTGAGATGAAGCTTACAGGGCCAGAGATTGTTAGAATGACTAATGAGAAGATCGGAGTAATTCAAGCCAACATGAAAACAACACAAGACCGACAGAAAAGTTACTCCAACTTGAAGAAAAGACCATATAACTTGCAAGAAGGAGATTTGGTGATGATAAAAGTGTCGCCATGGAAAGGAGTGGTCAGATTTGGTAAGAGAGGAAAAAAACTGAGTCCAAAATACATTGGCCCTTTTAAAATTCTGAAGAAAGTGGGATTGCAAGCATTTAAGCTAGAGTTACCACCAGAACTCAGTGGAATACATGATACCTTTCATGTATGCTACTTGAAAAAGTACTTTGGTAAAGAAGAGCTAGTAATACCGTATACAGACTTGAGAGTGGAGACTCCTAGCAGATTGATTGAAGAACCTAAGGCGATCTTAGAAATGCAGACTAAGAAGCTAAGGAACAAGGAGATTGACCTTGTACTAGTCAAGTGGAAGCATTCCTTAGGGTCAAACTTGACTTGGGAGATGCTAGAAGAAATGAAGAGGAAGTATCCAAATTTCACAGATTACGAAAAGATTCCGAGGACGGAATCCACTTAAGGAGGGGTGACTGTAAGAACCCGTGAAAAAGTTGTAAAAGGGTAAAACGGTCTTTTGACACGTTATAAGACTATTATGTAAAATAATATGTATTTGTGAAATAATAATACAAGAAATAAGAGATTATGTGAAATTTGGAGTTTTACCGTGTGAATAGTGAAATTTGACCAAAAATGGCAAAATGGTCATTTGACATGAAAATGACCAAATTGTCAAGAAAATGTCAAGTTAGAAGTTAATGGAACCTTGGTTGCAAAGTTATGAGTCTTAGGACCATTTTTGTAGAAAAGCTAGAAACCAAGGGACTAAAGTGCAATTAACTTATAAAAAATTTAAATATAAAATAAGAGAGTTATTACTCTCTATGTCCAGAAACCAATGGAAGAATCTAGAGAGAACTAGAGAGAGCGAGAGAGAGCACAGGAGAAGAAGAATTTCTGGAAGTTCTAGCAAGGAATTGAGGTTGGAATTGGTGATTCCAAGCCTTAAAAGGTAAGATTTTCTTTGTTCTAACCTAAGTTTTGGGTGTACTCTTGATTTGGTTCTTGGGTTGAATTGAAACTGAAATTTCAGTTGTGAATCATGTGGTTTAAGTGGCTAACACTTCCAATAAGTCATTAGTTAAGAATATAACTCAAGAACATGGAAGTAGATTGCTATTCTTGAAAATTTGCAATTTGATCAAGAACTTTGATTCCTGCATTTGATTGATTAAATTGATTTTAATGGAATAAAACCTTGTATTAATGGAGGGTTTTGGTCAAGGAACAAACCCCATATGATTAAGACCTGGATTAAGGACTTAAAATGTCAAAACTGCATGCTACAGTGCCAAATCGCGACTGATCTGGAATCTGCCCAGGCGCTAGGCGCTGTGCGCCTAGGTTCCAAGCGCGGTGCGCCCAGGCGCAGTGCGCCCAGTTTCTGGCGCAGTGCGCCCTCCAGACAGGGGACTTCAAAAGTTAGAAACCATAGCTAGGCATGTCCGTTTGGTCTGAAATTTTTACCATAGCCTTAAAATGGTATGAAAACATATAGGAAATTTTCAAATTCGTAATCCGACCTTGCGGAAAAACCACTGTAGCGGCAGTGGCCAAATTGTCAAGTTTATGTTAAAACTTGATTTTTGGAATTTGAGCTAGACTTGTCCAATGAACTCCAAATTTGAAACACAAGTCTAATATGGCCTAAGATTTCATGGAAAAGTGTCGGAACTGAAATACGACCCCTCGGGGGTACTGTAGCAAAAAAAAAATACGCGTCTTTTGGAGAAAGTTATAAAACGAGTGTATTAATGGTTATACATTGGTTATAACCTGGAGTTGTGTCGTATGAGACTTTAGAACTATTTAGTAAATTGTATTATGTATTTATGTACGTAATAATTGTATAGGTGGTGCTTCAAACATTGTTGAGCACGGGAAAGGGAAAGGTGTGCGGGAAGCCTAGTGACTTATAGCTACACCAAGGTGAGTTTTATGAGGATTTTTCTAGTACATAGCAAAAAGATATTTTCAGAAAAAATAAGATTTCCAAATGTTTGCAAATACTAAAGTTTGGAAAATAGTTTTTAAAGTAGCTCTATACAAGGGCTAAGTGTTTCAAGCATATTTTTAAGAAGTATAGTTTGCAAAGTATTTTGAAAGAAGTTCCTTATGTGAAATAAGATGTCAAAATCAGTTTTGAAAGTATTTTCAGTAAAGAGTTATAAAGTGTATGAGTATGAGTTATTTATAAATTGTGTCCCATTTTGACCAATTTGAGATGTAATGAGATAAGAATTAAAGAAAGAAAGAAGTAAGAGCCAGTTGTCCGGACTAGGATCACCCACATAATCGGGGGATCAGAAGACACTACTGGGATGGTACCTCCCGTCGTGAAGTAGTTGTCTAGCTTAGTATACCCTTGTGCTTGAATCTGTTCCAAGTCACAAAGGGGAGACAGAATGAGCATAACCTAGCGGGCGGATCTGTTCTGTCCCGCGAGGGGAGCTAGTAGAATGAATTAAACTAAATTAATTCATGAGTTTCAGTTGGTCACAAGTAAATGAGAAAGAAAGCAGTTATAAGAAAGAAAGCAGTTTTTAAAGAAAGAATACAGTTTTGATAAAAGAAAGTAGTTTTTGAGAAAGAAAGTAATTTTTGAGTTTTGAAGATAGAAAAGAAAAGAGATTTGAGATTTATTATGAAATAAGTTCTAGTAGTATACTTGTTATTAATTCAAGTTTTAAAGCAGAAAAGTTTTGGGTCTAAAACCCATATTACTCACGAGACTTTATGTCTCACGTGTTATTTTTTTTAAATGCTATATACTTAGGTGAGATGAACAGGAGCTGGAGTGAGACCAGTATGAAATACAGTAAGTTTAAATTTGTTGGATTAGGTGTCTAAGCCATGACTAATAATTAGTATTTATCTAATTAATAGTAGCATAGTCCATTTGGGTTGCCCTCATAGTTGGAGGATTGGTAGAAAGTCCGGTAGAGAGAAAGATTGATTTATTATGTGATTAATAAATCAATAGAAATTAAATAAATAGTTTATTAATATATTTAAGTGATAATATATTAATTAGAAACTATAATAATTAATTAGAAATTTTTCTGGAATTAATTTGGCAGTTAAATTGATTAATTAAATGTGCAGGGACTAAAAACTGTAATTATTCGATAGTTGAGTAAGTGGCAGTGTGAGTGACCATGTGGTGGTCGAAAATATATATATAGATATATATATTTTCGAGATATACATATATATAACAGATAAATGGTGTTTGAATGATTAAAATAATAGTTTATCTTAATTCAAATTCAAAAAGGCTTATCTGTAACGATTATCTGATCACCACATGGAGGCTATAAATAGGGAGGCTCTCCCTAAACCCTAGACCACGAATTTTAACTCTCTCTCCCAAGGAATTTTCGGCCAAGAGCTCAGCTAAGGGTGTGACTTCATTTGAGGCAGGACAATTGTGTTGCTTTGCTTCCAAGATTCACCTTAAGGTTGGTTTTTCTTGATCTTTCTTTTAGTTTAACTCTTTCTGGCCTTTTAGGAATTGTTATATGTTTAACTAGAAGAAAAACTTAGATCTAAATAGGTTGCATGTGAACCTAGGATTTTTAGTTCATAGTTGCAGAAAACCTTTCAAAATTATGGTTTTCTGTATTGAGTCTGTAATACCCTTTCAGAATAAAGTTTGTAAAAAAAAATTAGGTGACTTTTCATGGTCACGTTTTGTAAAATGTTTTGTATTATAAACTGTATTTGAATACGGTTTGAGAAAGGGGTGTTACACTATTGCTATGCCTAACTCCTTAGACAGTCTACAAATCAATTCACGACAGTCTTGATTCAATACTTACTTCCCAAAGTATGAGCGACTGTGGACCTTTCTGAATAATTAAATTATTCGGGAAGTAAAATATGCGAAAGCGAAACATAAAGATCTGACTGGCAGCTACTCTTGCTTATTACCAAGTCTCCACAAGGTAATCACCAAGTCGGACCTTGTCATAAACTATTATCGGTTTCAGGATTTCTTTTAAACTTTCAATTCTAATTTTACAGCTATGTCTTAATGAACCTTACACTCTTTCTATGTATCCAAAGTATCTTATACTTATACACTTTATTGCAGATGATCCAATCGGATGCTCATCCGATAACATCTCAATAAGTTATCTTGTCAATTTCTCTTCTAACTCCATTCTGGTAATGTGTACTATGACTTCCTATGGTTCTGGGGTCTTTAGTCTACTTGACTGCACCCTAAGACTATTTCGAGGTGTTATGATGTGCCGGTGAACCACACGTGCTCCATCAGAATACCATCGAGATTCTTTAACCATCATGTCCTGACGTTACCAATTTGAAAATCTTTCAAATTAATGCTATCACTTTCACCCTAATGAATTCTCACTTGAGTTCAACTAATCCATCCAGTATCCCAGTCAGGCAATGTCCTGAATCTAACTTACTATGCCCTAAGCATTAAGTTATCAGGACATGTTCATGACTTTATGATCGATCCAAAACTTGTGGAACCCGATCTAATCCTATTCCAAACCCTTTCGGAATCCAAGGATTATTTATAATCCTTTGTGTCATGATTTTCGAAAAACTATTTTCCTTTCGGAGACTTTTCTCGTGCATCTTGAATCTTATCAAGATCATGCTTACAATGGCTAGGTCTATGCTGGTGATTTCATCTTTCCAATAGATGACTGTGAATTACATGAGTATGTTGCACCTTCTTTATTTCTTTCATGCCAAGTCATCACACTTTGCTATGACAAGAAAAACTTTTCCTAAGTCTATGCATCTTGAATCAAGATCATCTTGGCAGAATCTGGATCTATCTCATAGACGTTTACAACCACCTGAGTATGCCGTATTTCTATTAAGGCTTTCATAGCGATCCGTCTCTTAACACCAAGTCATTACACTTCGTAATGAAAAGAGACGTTTCCTAGAACCATTATTTATCCCACATGTGGGGATAGTGGATAACGGCGACTCCCACTGGCTTTGACACGGTTATAGGCTATTCACAAAATCCAGGACTTATGGCACATTTTGAGAATCCAAACCTTTTTGACATTTTAATGGAAATCTTTCAGCCCTTTCTCAAAATCCAATCCTTTGGCATATTTTGAGAATCTGAATATCCTTTCTTGCGAGATGCCTGTGGGACGAAACCCGGGGCCATGTACCTTTTGTAATGGCATGCTCTATATGTGTCCCTATTAGTGTGCCGGTAAACCACACATGCTCCACTAACGACTCACACTATGCCACGCAGAATCCTCTCGGATTTCATCTTCTATTAAGAGTGCTTTACTCGGAATCAATTGCTTGACTCTGAGTATCGACTCAACTAGATGCTCTGAAGGTATGTATATGTCCATGTTGCTTTCTTTTGATGATTCAGTTACTCCCACTGGTTTTTAGACCAGGTGTAAAATCAATCAAATTTTCACACAGACCGTGTCTCGCCCTAAGGTCCTCTTATTTGGCAGCAGCCGGGCTCACCAATGCTTCCAAGTAGTCGGATTGCAAATTCGTACCAACTGCAGTGTTTTACCACCAATCGGTATGTCACCCTGATCACAGTTACTTATGATGGTGATCAATACTACTGGTCAAGAGGAGATTATGTCAGTTGTAAAGCAGAAATCTGATTTCTGCTCCAAGCCTAGTGATGACTAAAAGGTTCTTTCATTGCTAATCCTAAACTCATTTAGGACTATCCCAACTCCCACTGTTTCCTTAGACCATGAGTTCTTTCTAAAAGAGCTCTTTAGTTACAGTGGGATAGCTAATGAAACGACAATGCTGATCAAGTTCAGCTGGTCATGAGGTTCAGATGAACACTACAAGACCCTGGACTTTCTATGTACAAGTGGGATAATCCCAGCTTTACATTTCAGGCAGTGTCTGCAAGACCTACTTAGTCTAGGATGTGGTCGGAGTATGGTTTATATGGACTGACTGGTATAGTGTTCATCTTATTGGAAACTAATTGGCAACGTATCTCATACACCGAGGATCGAACTGTTTCGACTAATGCTCCATTATCTTCCCTAAGACACATTATAACCATTAATATTCTTGGAAGAGAATGAACTGTGAAATCTTTTTCTCAGTTTATGTTATCGCTCAGGTTCTGTAAAACTTGTACTTCCTTTGAAGTCCTTGGACTGTTCAAAGTTTCAATTCAATTGCTTATCCTGATAAGCAATGTCACATTCATCATACCGAATGATGAATATTGTGAAGTACAAACCATTGTGTTCTATGTATTTTGTAGACTAATGACTTTGTTAACTTTGTTCAAGACTTGCAATCTTTAGTTGACTCTAAGTCAACTGATTCCAAAATCCTATCCTCTGGATCTTTGGGTGATTTATTTCTTGCCACATGTGCTTTGTCAAGAACTTAACCATCATCTGACTCTAAGTCAGATGATTCCAAAGTCCTGTCCATCTGGACCTTTGGTTGATTCATTTCTTGACACATTAAGAAGTCAATTCATCAAGTGACTCTAAGTCAAATGATTCCAAGGTCCTGTCCAACTGGACCTTTGGTTGAATTAATTCATATAACATTTGTATTAACAATCATAATGACACAATTCTTGATTTCAAAACATTTCAGATCATCATTCAAGTTATTACTAAACATACATTCAAAACATTCATATAACATTTCAAGGACAATTTTAGACAACAGGTGTTAAAAGAAAAATGACAATTTTATTAAAACAAAATCCTTGAACAATGTAATAGACAATGTCAAAAATGTATCTAAAGACTAATAACAATATTTAATATCTATCTAAACTTCAAAACTGCACGAGCTGGAGATCCAATCCAAATGTGCTCCTATGCTCCAGAGTCCCGTGCCTTCTTGATTCCCTGCATACAAACCAAAATGCGACTGTCACATTATGTATCAAGAAATCTTGGAACAGGAGTTTTGAGGTTTTTAGATATACCTGAGCTTTCAAAAGAGTTGGAGCATCTTCCAATCTTTCCGTGACTGTATCCGATTTAGCGGATTCCCAGTTTGAGACATGTCTAGTCGATCTCGACCGTTTCTTGTTACGTCTCTTCACTGGACTTAATCCAGAAGTAGCTGAGCCATTGGAGCTATGCCTGTCCAAGAGTGACTCGTATAAAGTCAACAGTGGACGCATTTCCATGAGGGTCTTTTTCTGGTCTTCCTTTCTATACGTCTGAATGAACAGATCGTACTCATTTGTCAGCGAATTGAGTAGGATGTTAACACTCTCCTCCTGACTCATGGGATAACCAAGTTTATACAGATCGTACTCATTTGTCAGCGAATTGAGTAGGATGCTACTTCCTGCTTTCAGCTTGCACTCTGCAAGTCTTTTGAAGATCCTGGTTTGTTCCTCTTCGACTGGTTTTTGGAACTTTTCCTCAACCAGTTGCATTAACTCATATGGCCCTAAGGATTCAAAATCCTTGCGGAATTCGGGGTCAATGGTTGACAGCATGAGGTCACGAATCTCTTCGGATTCATCATAAGAACCTTTTATGATGACTTGTTCCGGTGGAACTGGGATCGGATACTCGGTGAGATGTAGCTTGCCAGCAATGCCGAGACCCAGTCACCAATTGCGAAGCCATTCTTTACAGTTGAGGCCAGTCAGCCTTTCCATATTTAGCAGGTGTATTCTGATACTTTCAGAAATGGGTGAAGGAGGAGAAGGAGGAGAATTGACACTTGACATCTATAAAAGAAAATAGAATTTATTAGTTTAACTGTTCCTTTTAAATAATTACCCAATATATTATTTATTAAGGCTAGGATCCAAAATACCCCAACTATGGTGTGAAGAGGGATGTCGTAATCACAACATAATGGTCATTAAGGTAGATAAACACTTATCAATTTCATCTTATGAAATTCCTAGTTCTGATGAGATTCATTAAACTTTTAAATGGCATGTTTAATCTCGGATGTGCCCCACTGTTTGTGACTGGGATGCCGAGGATCACAAACTGGATGTGAATAACCATGCAAATTAGCTTGGTACTCTCGGGTTAATTATCATCTCAACTTGATGTGCCGGTAAACCACACACACTCCATCAACAATGATATTACCTGGGAAACCCATTGCAACTCTTTATGAACCCCAATTGGCGTGTCGGTTAACCACACATGCTCCACCAATGTTTCATAAAGTGCAATGTGCAATTTCATGGATTAGCATCAATTCACATTTTTCCTAAAGTAACTAGATTGGGATTTTATTAAGTGTTCTAGTACTTTGAATCATTATACTTTTAGTGATTATTAGGCGGTCCTATCAAACCTATTCGGCTAACGACCCTCCACTGATCAGGCGAGCGGTGGGCGAGAGTGTTCACCCATTAGACTGCCATTTTATAGGAAGTCTCCTTATACCCACTTTATAGACCAGCTTCGTGAATGAGGCCTACTAATGATTTGACTAACCATTTAATCTCATACATATAAAAAATAACTTCCTAGTTATAATATATATATAAGATGTAATTTTTTAAACCTTTAAAAAATTGTTTCTGGTTTATCTTTTAATTTATTGTCGATTTAAGCTATTAAATTTAAAATTAAATTAAACCATTTAAAGCCGATTTGATTATCTTTTAATTAACCAATTAATTAAATTAATTAAATTTGATATTTTAAACCTCTTAAAATATTTATAGATTATATCTATTAATTTTCAGAATTTAAACCATTTAAATCGAAATTAATTAAATTCTATCAATTATCTTTTAATTAAACAATTAATTAAATTAATTAATTTTGCAGATAGGTGTCACAAAATAATCAAATTAATTTAAACCTATCCTTATCCCCTAATTTTCGAAATTAAGGATAAAGGTTTAAGGTTTTATCTGTTTAAACAATTAAAGTTACCAAAAATAGAAAGCATACTAAACCCTTCCTTTATTCACGCCAAGCAGGGGGGAGGGGCCAGGGTTTTTCGAAACCATAACCCTAATATTCAAAACGGCCACATTAGGGTTTAGAAACAATAAGCCCTAATTTACAGCTACATGATACAGTTATAGCAATTTAACAAGAAAACACACCGAACCTGGCTCTGATACCACTGAAAGGTTTTCTGCAACTATGAACTAAAATTCCTAAGTTCACATGCAACCTATATAGATCTAGGTTTTCTTCTAATTAAACATATAACAAATCCTAGAAGGCCAGAAAAAGATTAACTAAAAGAAAGATCAAGAAAACCAACCTTTAAGCGAATCTTGGAAGCAAAGCAACTGAAGTCTCTTGCCTCAAATGCAGTCACACCCTAGCAGGAGCTCTTGGCCGAAAATTCTTGAGAAAAAGAGAGTAAATGTAAGACCCGTATCCTGATTATAACATATACTTAAAATAAGAGTGTTAGGAATTATATGATTTTTGGTAGTTATAAAGCTAAGAAAAACTTTAGTTACAATTTCATATGAAAATCAACATTTTGTGTCGTTTTTAGAAAAATCATAATTAATTCTAGGAAAATCGTTTGGACCTCAAACCAGTGCACAAAGTTTACAAATTGAGTCTAGTACAATTACCAAAAATAATAGTAAGCTTGAAAATGACATTATCTATGGTAAAAAATGCAATCTTTACTGATTAGTTCGGAATTGACAGATTAGATAGTCTGTTTTCAAAAATTCATAATAAATCATAGAAAAATCGTATAAATACATAAAATACATCCCTGGAAAGGTATTGAGATAAATTTCTGGAATATCAAATAAAAACGTGAATTTCATGGGTTTAAAGTCGGCTAAACCAGTCTTGAACAGACTGATTCTAGAATGTATTAATTTCAACAAAGTTATATTATTAAAATATTTTGTCAAAAGTGTCATGCCATTTTTTATTCAAGAATTCAAGTATAAATACCTCCCAAAACATCTCATAAACCACACCAACAAATCTCAATCCAATATATAGAGGTTTCTAAGCACTAGAGTGTAAGAAGTGAGCGGAAGGAAGGTCAAAAGCCTAACGAAGAAGTTATAGATCTCGACGACTGGTCATAAGGTAACTACAAACCTTTCTATAGCTTAATTAGGTATTGTAAAATAATTTTTGTGTTAAGAAGTAGAATATGTAATAAGTATAACATATTCATTTCCAACAATAGTAAACAAAAACCTTAAAAACGTCCTTATTATAACAATTCGTAATTCTGAAAATAATACCGATTGATTTACTTACGAGGACGGTGACTAGGCCGATTACTTGGGATCTAGTTGTTGGATTTTCCGAAAGGCTAAAATGCTGAAAGGATCCTGCCACCCCATCTAATCTTCTACCTGGCCGTTCTTTACTTGATAAATCATGGAGTATCATGTTGGAATTATTGAAGGGTTTTATGATGCGACTATAATATAGTTAAGGATTAAGAAATGATAGATTTCTTATTATGTTAACAGTTAAAGTTGAAAGGAAATAAAAAGGCGAGAAAGATAGACGATATAGTCAACTACAATTAGGTGAGTCTTCTCACTATACTATAGGTGATATTGCATGCGTAGGAAGGAAGATATGTTAGACTAATGTGATCTTACATGTTATGATAATTGTATGAATTATTGCTATGATAATGATTGTTTGTGGACGGAACGGGATAGCCCGCGAGCCAATAGGCGGAACGGGAATAGCCTGCGAGTCATTAGACGGAACGGGAAAGCCTGCGAGCGATAAGACGGAACGAGAACTGCTCGTGAGTCTTCAGGCGGAACAGGGATAGCCCGCGAGTCTCACAGACATATGAATGGTTATGATGTGTTCTATGTTGTGTGATGGATCGTATGGTATTTTGAGGAACTCACTAAGCTTCGTGCTTACCCTTTCCCTATATAAACTACTGTTTCAGGTACATCAGGTACCATGGATGGCAAGGCGTGACGTGTATACACTGTGCTGCTTCATTGGAGGACTGTTTTTGAATGGATGTTCCGCTATGTTGTGATTTCATTAATTTTTGTTAAACCTGGGATGTTTTCATTAAACTTATAAGTTATGGAATTTTATCAAAATTAATTAAGTGGCTTTTCTTATATTGAAGTGTTCGTTTAATTTTTTTTTTAATTTTACCCTAAAATTTTGGGATGTTACAAGTTGGTATCAGAGCACAGCTTGAGAGAATCAGGCTCACTTAGTGAGTTCTAGACTCAAGTTGAGGCTTAAGAGTTTTCTTAAAACATTTTTACGAAAGAAGGATGTTTTACGAAGGGTGAAGTGAAGACACAGTGTGTACCGCCAGCCGACGCCAGTATGAGAAAAGGGGTTAAGTATTTAATATTGTAGATGTTAAAAAAACATATGGTATATGTTTGCTGAAATGTCTGATAGAGATCACACATTGTTGTATTATTATCTGCTATTTGCGAATAGAACTATATGCTAGTGCCGATAGGTTGCTTAGAGATTTCCACTAAGTTGTATACAATATGGACTGAATAGTCATAGAATGTGTGAGTTGACCTTATTGCATGTTCCTTGTTTGGTTGTTGCCTTAGGGAAGATTCTCTTATTTGAAAGACTGTTTAGTTCGATATTGTATACAACTACGTTCGCGAAACAACCTGTCATCACTGGAGGAAGTTCTGTCTTAGTTAGAATAGCAGGGTGGGGGTGGGATTCCAAGTATTCCTAGAAGGGTTGACATATGCCTTGTAAGGGCATGTGTGTTAAAACTATCGGTGAGAAGCGAATTGGATATTTCAAGACGTGTCTTGGAACGGACATGGATAGGTGTGGAAGGTAGTAGTAGAGCTCCTACTATCGAAAGCACAGGATCCACGTTCGAGTCGGGAGTTCGTCACGAAGGATCCAAGGAGCTGAGTATGTGAGTGTCTAGCATAATTAACTTAAATGATAGTGTAATGTGGTAAACTTTTATCTATTCGATTTTTGAATGTTGATTGTGAGGTTCAGTAGGAACAATTAAGATGCGATCATAGCAGTTTGGTTGGACCGATCATGCTTAAGTTGAATACTGAGCTTAAAGACTGTTGAAAGGGAGAATGTCAAAATGCTATTGTGGTAGCTATTTTTCATGCAACTAATGGGCGCACAAGTCAGACAGGGACTAGAGGATGCAAGGGTGAGTTTTCCAACTCACGGTCAAAGAGGTGCAAGCGGCGCCTGAGATGATAGCGGGTATTTTTGAGTCGACTCTGTACATGCCTAGTGCTGTGTAATAGTGGGGCTACCCTACCCTTGTATTGATCTTGCTTGAGTGATTGATCAGGTCGTGTGGGTTGAGAGTCTGGATCACTCGCTCGTGATTGAGGTAACTGACGATAGAGGTGTTGACTAGGGTCGCAAGCGGATGAGTAACATATGGTGGTTGATGTAAACGTCTTTACATTATCGAAACATGTTTATTGAGATGGTGTTTGCCCCCGATGCAAGTTGTTGGCCGAGCAGAGTGGGCTTGGTTTTCGTTCGAGAGTAAGGGCTCGTAAAAAAAATTATAAATCGAATAAATAGACTTGGACTTTAGTCCAAGTGGGGGAGGAATACAAAATTAAGGGAACAACATGAATATTATATTGAATCAATGAAATTATTAAAACTATAGTAACACGTCGATATATTTAATTCATTACTACAACTTTATATTAATACATTAAGAAAAGTTTACAGAACTACTAACCTAAACCGGAGAATCAGAAAGAAGCGAGAAAAGATCTTCTACACTCTAATCTTTGTCATCATTAGGTTGACTTGTACCTTCTTGAGGATTTGGAATGGGTATGCTTTCAGTTATTGGAGGAGGAGCTCCAAGGTATGGGGTCTCGATAGGGTTGGAACTCGTAACCCCGTGATTAGGGGCTAAATATTGACCCATTTGGGGCGTGTGTAAGTAGGGTAATGATGAGGAAGGGTTCCAATTCGGAACCAGTTGGGGGTAGTTATAAGAAGGAGAAAACCAGGCTAGGTCACCTACAAAGCCTCTAAAATTCTCCTCACTTGTAGGCTCGAGTAAACCAGGGTTAATACTACTCATACCAGAATTAGATAGTAGAGATTGATGCTATGCATGAGTTCTTGATGAAGTTTCCCCCTTTTCCTGAATTTTTCTTTTCCTAAATACAACCTTATGAGCAGCTTGTATTAGCTTCTTTGTGCTGTCTGTTAAACCCGATTGTGACCCTTCAATTATCGCTTCTTTTTCTTTCTTTAGGTTGGGTATTAAATCTCTAGACAATTCTGATGCATCGCAAAAATCGTTACCAAATTCCTGTGGCACAAATAAATCTAATAATTACAATTTTATGATATAAAGGAATTAAAAACAAAAATGTAATTCTTTACCTCAGCACGATCAATAAGAGTTTGCAGACTCTTAAGTTGTCGTTGGGGCCAACGATTGATACCTAAATCTCTACAGCGTTTTTTTAACTGTGTCGATCCAATGTTGAGTTCCTTCGCAGCTTTCTCAATTGGTTCGTTGAAGTGTTCAGCTATTATTTCCCTACTTAATAAGTGCCTGAAACCTCTTCCACTGCCACCTGCTATGTTTTCTGAACTAGAAGGTTCGAATCCAATTGTATTGTTATCATTCTGGATCATTTGAACATGATCCTGATTTTCTGACCCAAAGATGGACATTGATTCATTAAAGCCAGTGGTTTCTATCGGTAGTAATTGTTGGTTTTCAACCAAAAACCCAGGATTCTGAAATCCTTTTAGATTCCTTTGAATCAACTGAAGGTGATCTTGATATTGAAAACCAACCCCAAACTTGGGATTCAATTCAATATTGATGTTATTAATCGTCTGTAATTGATTGTCATTTTGAATGTCGGCCATGAATCCTTGATTCATGGGGATGATCCCACTACTCATTAAGGGTACGTCGATGAATGGATTGTAGTCAGATTGACCATCCACAAATGGGTCTACAAATAACAATTGTCAGATGATAAAACAAAATTAAATACTCATAGAAGCAATCATTTAAAAGAATTTAACCTGGTAGAAGGTATGGAGTCTGATCAAGTGCAAAGTCTAATGATGAATGCACCGGATCTTCTTAGTTAATGTTTAACTCGGGAAAAATTTCCGGCTCACCGTGGAGTTGCTCTATTGGTAGTATATCTGGAAGACTGTATCATAATTCAAAATCAAACAAAACATTAAAAAGATAATGGTAGTATAGATGATAGATGTCTAGAATGTTAGAGTCACCGAACTCTATTAAGAATGCTTGGTTTGAAGTACCCTCTCCTTGTGGAAAACCAGGTCCATGGTTTGGCAGATCGCCCATTAAAGATCTGTTTTCCATGACTCAGCTTTAAATATGAGTTCGTTTACGAACAAACTAGTGATAAGAGAGGATGAGACTGAAAATGAATGTGGAAATGAATGATACTACATACCTGTATGTATAGTATCTTGCAGCTGGAACCGAAAGGACACACGGAACTGAAAGGACACCTCACGTTTTAATTACCGAAATTCAAACTAACTACAGCAGATGTGACATTTCACTACCCCAAGTGACATTTTTTTCAAAATTCCCTGCTTGACGCTGGTGAGAACGAGATAATAAAGAGACTTTTGAAATAAAACAAAATTTTATGTCTCCATATAATGGAAATAGTTTAAAGAGTGTTCAGTACTCCAAAAAAAAAAACTTACAAAAGATGATGTAAATTTTATATTTCGGTGAAACACAAAAATTTGGAGATTCTACAAAAATAGACTTATTTAGCCAAAAAATGTATATAAAAGAAATGTTGAATTGAGGCAAATGTGTGTTGAAATAGGACGAATTCATATAAATACGAAATAGTGTTAAAAATTAGGTGTTGCAAGTTAACTAGGTTAACTATGTATATAGGTAGATTAGAAAGTACTAAATATGTACTGTAGATAGTAGCCGGTCAAGTCGATGTGTGGGACTGTGAGAAACAGTTAGAGTTTTTTTTGTACATCTAGAGTAATTAGAAGAAAAGAAGTATGGAGTGAATGAGAATAATAGGACTTTAAGCATTATTACAAAGGTATGTGAATGTTGAAAGGGAAAGATAATTAAATCTTGTAAAGGTTCGGCAATAAGACGAGGAGGATTTTTGAAGGACATAAGGACTCGATGGGAAATACATAGAGGCGTCCGAGAATGCGGATTTCGAGACGAAATCCAAATAAGTGGGAGAGACTTGTAAGACCCGTATCCTGATTATAACATATACTTAAAATAAGAGTGTTAGGAATTACATGATTTTTGGTAGTTATAAAGCTAAGAAAAACTTTAGTTACAATTTCATATGAAAATCAGCATTTTGTGTCGTTTTTAGAAAAATCATAATTAATTCTAGAAAAATAGTTTGGACCTCAAACCAGTGCACAAAGTTTACAAATTGAGTCTAGTACAATTACCAAAAATAATAGTAAGCTTGAAAATGACATTATCTATGGTAAAAAATGCAATCTTTACTGATTAGTTCGGAATTGACAGATTAGATAGTCTGTTTTCAAAAATTCATAATAAATCATAGAAAAATCGTATAAATACATAAAATACATCCCTGGAAAGGTATTGAGATAAGTTTCGGGAATATCAAATAAAAACGTGAATTTCATGGGTTTAAAGTCGGCTAAACCAGTCTTGAACAGACTGATTCTAGAAGGTATTAATTTCAACAAAGTTATATTATTAAAATATTTTGTCAAAAGTGTCATGCCATTTTTTATTCAAGAATTCAAGTATAAATACCTCCCAAAACATCTCATAAACCACACCAACAAATCTCAATCCAATATATAGAGGTTTCTAAGCACTAGAGTGTAAGAAGTGAGCGGAAGGAAGGTCAAAAGCCTAACGAAGAAGTTATAGATCTCGACGACTGGTCATAAGGTAACTACAAACCTTTCTATAGCTTAACTAGGTATTGTAAAATAATTTTTGTGTTAAGAAGTAGAATATGTAATAAGTATAACATATTCATTTCCAAAAATAGTAAACAAAAACCTTAAAAATGTCCTTATTATAACAATTCGTAATTCTGAAAATAATACCGATTGATTTACTTATGAGGACGGTGACTACGCCGATTACTTGGGATCTGGTTGTTGGATTTTCCGAAAGGCTAAAATGCTGAAATGATCCTGCCACCCCATCTAATCTTCTACCTGGCCGTTCTTCACTTGATAAATCATGGAGTATCATGTTGGAATTATTGAAGGGTTTTATGATGCGACTATAATATAGTTAAGGATTAAGAAATGATAGATTTCTTATTATGTTAACAGTTAAAGTTGAAAGGAAATACAAAGGCGAGAAAGATAAACGATATAGTCAACTACAATTAGGTGAGTCTTCTCACTATACTATAGGTGATATTGCATGCGTAGGAAGGAAGTTATGTTAGACTAATGTGATCTTACATGTTATGATAATTGTATGAATTATTGCTATGATAATGATTGTTTGTGGACGGAACGGGATAGCCCGCGAGCCAATAGGCGGAACCGGAATAGCCTGCGAGTCATTAGACGGAACGGGAAAGCCTGCGAGCGATAAGACGGAACGAGAACTGCTCGTGAGTCTTCAGGCGGAACAGGGATAGCCCGCGAGTCTCACAGACATATGAATGGTTATGATGTGTTCTATGTTGTGTGATGGATCGTATGGTATTTTGAGGAACTCACTAAGCTTCGTGCTTACCCTTTCCCTATATAAACTACTGTTTCAGGTACATCAGGTACCATGGATGGCAAGGCGTGACGTGTATACACTGTGCTGCTTCATTGGAGGACTGTTTTTTAATGGATGTTCCGCTATGTTGTGATTTCATTAATTTTTGTTAAACCTGGGATGTTTTCATTAAACTTATAAGTTATGGAATTTTATCAAAATTAATTAAGTGGCTTTTCTTATATTGAAGTGTTCGTTTAAATTTTTTTTTAATTTTACCCTAAAATTTTGGGATGTTACAGTAAAAAACGTGGTCTAGGGTTTAGGGAAGCCTCCCTATTTATAGCCTCCATGTGGTGATCAGATAATCGTTACAGATAAACCTTTTTGAATTCGAATTATGATAAACTATTATTTTAATCATTCAAACCACATTTATCTGTAATATATATATATATATATATATATATATATATATATATATATATATATATATATATATATATATATATATATCTCGAAAATATATATATATTTATATATATATTTTCGGCCACCACATGGTCACTCACACTGCCACTTACTCAACTATGGAATAATTACAGTTTTAGTCCCTGTACCTTTAATTAATTTAACTGCCAAATTAATTCCAATTAATTCCAGAAAAATTTCTAATTAATTATTATAGTTTCTAATAAATATATTATCACTTAAATATATTAATAAACTATTTATTTAATTTCTATTGATTTATTAATCATATAATAAATCAATCTTTCTCTGTACCGGATTTTCTGCCAATCCTCCAACTATGAGTGCAACCCAAATGGACTATGCTACTATTAATCAGATAAATACTAATTATTAGTCATGGTTTAGACACCTAATCCAACAGTTTGGATCCTGATGGTTGGAAAACGGTAAGCTTCCTGTAATAGCAACGTACTTCTATAGATACTTTCATTTCTTCTTATTACAACATTGTACTTTGAAAAATCTACCTACTTATAGTAATGTGCAATGCTATAATTTGGTAATATTATCAAAGTAGAATGTCTTAATAAGAAAAATATTGTAATAGCAACGTACTTTCATGGATTTGTTTATTATAACATCATACTTTCATTTCTCTCTATTACAACATCGTACTTTGAAAAATCTACCAACTTATAAAAGTACAATGCTAAAATTGGCTAAAATTCTGAAATTAAAATGTCATAATAAGAAAATTATTGTAACTATAATGTTGTGTTGTGAATTTTTTTTAGGTGTTTGTTGATAACATTGATTTTCTGAAGGAGCTGGAATGATGTGGTCGGAATTTGATGTGAAAAATGTTTTGTAGTGCAGTTAGAGGGTTATGTTTAAGTGCGAGAAATAGCAATGTACTTTCATGGATTTGTTTATTATAGCATCCTACTTTAGCTGGGCCACCCACCGAGGTGACGCAACCCGTGCATAGCACGGGCCCCTAATAGTTAAATATTAAAAACACGTAATTGACCAATTAACATTTGAATTTGTTAGACACGTGGTTAGTATTTCCATTATGCTAATAGTAAATTATGATGATTACTTTTAGGCTCCGTTTGGTTCACAGGATTTCCCAGAATTTGCATTTTAAATCCTGAAAAATCATATGTTTGGTTGGTGAATAAGCATGAAATTTTTGTTGGATTAGGTGTCTAAGCCATGACTAATAATTAGTATTTTCTTAATTAACAGTAGCAAAGTCCATTTGGGTTGCCCTCATAGCTGGAGGTTTGGTAGAAAGTTCGGTAGAGAGAAAGGTTGATTTATTATGAGATTAATAAATCAATAGAAATAAAATATATAGTTTGTTAATATATTAAAGTAATAATATATTAATTGGAAACTATATTAATTGATTAATAATTAATCAGAAATAAATTGGATTAATTTATGTGGCATTTATTAGATTAATCAGGAGGTCAGGGATTAAAGTCGTACAAATTCAATAGTTGAATTGCGGCACGCGGCGTGCAAACGTTTTGGCCGCGGCCAGGGTTTAGCCTTGCCACTTGGTTCCCTATAAATAGGGACCCCTAGACCTCATTATCAGTCGCTCATTCTATTATTCTCTCTGGAATTTTCGTGACCTTCCTCTGGCTCCCTGGGTGTGATCTCATTTGAGGCAGGACATTTGTGCTGCTTAGCTTCAAGATTAAAACTAAAGGTTAGTTTTTCTGATTTATTCTTTTAGTTAATTTTTGTTTGGCCTTTAGGAATTAGTTACATGTTTAAAGTAAGAAAACATAGATCTTTTCTAGGTTGCATGTGAACTTAGGTTATTTAGTTCATGGTTGCGGAAAACCTTTCAGTGGTATTAGAGCGTTTGGTTGTTTTCTTGTTGAATTGTTGTAATAGTTTTCCTAAATTTAGGGTTTATTGTTTATAAATCCTTTGGGCCTGATTTCGATTTTGGGGTTTAGGGTTTTTGAAACCCTAGCCCTTCCCCCCTCTTTTTCGATTTTCATTGTTAGGGTTTTAGGAGGTTTTCTATTTTTGGTAACTTTAATTGGTTAATTAAATGGATAACCTTAAACCCAGTTTGTTTGAATTCAATAATTAGGGGTTTAAGATAGGTTTAAATTGATTTGATTAATTTGGAAAAACCTATCTACATTTGAATTAATTTAATTAATTGTTTAATTAAAAGATAATTCAAGGGATTTAATTTAATTTTAATTTAATGGTTAAATTTCAAAAATTAAAGGATAAATCCTAAATATTTTAAAAGGTTTAAAATATCAAGATTTAATTAATTTAATTAATAGTTTAATTAAAAGATAAATTAAATCAAATTAAAGGTTTAATTTAATTTGAAGTTTAATAGTTAAATTTCAGGAAATTAAAAGATAAACCAGGAATATTTTAAAAGGTTTAAAATACATCTTATATATTATTAAAAGTTAATATTATATGTATAAGATAAATTGGTTAGTCAAATCATTAGTAGGCCTCATTCACGAAGCTGGTCTATAAAGTGGGTATAAGGAGACTGCCTATAAAATGGCGGTCTAATGGGTGTTCACTCTCACCCACCGCTCGCCTGATCAGTGGAGGGTCGTTAGCCGAACAGTTTTGACAAGACCGCTTAATCATTAAAAGTATAATGATCAAAGTACTAGAACCCGTACAAGAATTCCCAATCTAGTTACTTTAGAAAAAATGTGAATTTGATGCTAACCCATGAAATTGCACATTGCACTTTATGAAACATTGGTGGAGCGTGTGTGGGTTACCGGCACACCAATGGGGGTTCATAAAGAGTGGCAATGGGTTTCTCGGGTGTTATCATTGTTGATGGAGCGTGTGTGGTTAACCGGCACATCAATTTGAGATGATAATGGACCCCGAGAGTACCAAGCTAATTTGCATGGTTATTCACACCCGGTTTGTGATCCTCGGCATCCCAGTCACAAACGGTGGGGGATATTCGAGATTAAACATGCCATTGAACAGTTCAATGAGTCTCACAGATCTAGGAATTTCATAAGACTGAAATTGATAAAAGTTATCTACCTTAATGACCACTGTGTTGTGACTACGGCATCCCTCTTCACAGCATAGTTGGGGTATTTTGGATCCTAGCCTTATTAAATAATATATATTGGGTAATTATTTAAAAGGATTAATTAAACGAATAAATTCAAATTTTATATATGTCTGAAGAAAATGTCATTCTCCTCCTTCTCCTCCTTCACCCATTTTTGAGAGCTTCAGAAAACACCTGTTTAGTATGGTAAGGCTGACTGGACTGAACTATGTGATATGGTTTTGCAATTAGAGAATAGTTCTTAGTTTTGCTGGCGAACCATATCCGACTGAGTGTCTGTTCCCAAACATGGCATCACACAGCAGCTTGTGATGAGCATGACTCCTTGACTATTGAGTCCAAGGAAGTTCGTTGCCTTATGCTATTGATCATTAACCCCGAGTTCCGCAGGGATTTAGAATTCCTGGGGTCTGATAAGTTAGCACAGCTAGTTCAGGAAAGGTTTCGTGAACTGGTTGAATAAAGGGAACGAACTTGGATCTTCAAAGAGCTTGAAGTTGCAAGCTAGAAGGAAGTAGCACCAGTTTGCGTGTTCCCGAGATTGAGGGATACATAGGCAAACAGTATAAAATTGGTTTCCCTTTTGTAATCGGGAGTTAAGCATTAGCTCGACTCACTGATCTGTTCATCCAGGTGAACAGAAAGGGTAACCGGATAAGACAATCGTGGAAATACATTCAATGTCGACTCTATATGAGTCGTTCATGGAGAAACATATATAGTTCCATTGATTCAGCTGCTTCAGGATTGAGTCCAGTATTAAGGTACATCAAGAAATGATCCAGATCGTCTGGACCGATTGTTCGATGTTTCAAACTGGGAATCCATAAGGTGGGACACAGTCACAGAAAGATTGGAAAAATGCTCCAAAACCAAACCGTTTGGCAAACTCAGTAATATCTTAAAACTCAGAATACCCGATCCTCATTTCCTTGATATAGGATGTGTTTCTCACATTTTCTTTGTATGCACGGACTCTGTAGGATGCGGGATGTTGTCGCACAGGAGCATATTCGGATTGGATCTGGAGCTCGTGCATTTTTTGGAGTTAGGCTAGATATTTGTTCTTGATATTAGTTTATAGATACATATGACATGGATTCGCATAGTACATTGTCCTGAGGATAATTCTGGTTTAATAAAATATTTTTCTTTTAAAACATGATTGTTTTAATTGTCCTCGAAATGTTGTGTGAATGTGTTGATGACGCAAATGGTAATAACTTGAATGTTGATACATCCAATGGGATTGCATTTATGAATTGTGTTCCTTATGATTGTTAAAGTGAATTTTATGAGAATCACTTCAACCAAAGGTCCAGTTGGATAGGACTTTGGAATCATTTGACTTAGAGTCACATGATGAATTGAGTTCTTAATAAAATCAGTTGTTGCAAGAAATGCATCACCCAAAGATCCAATGGATAGGATTTTGGAATCAATTGACTTGGAGTCAATTGATGATTGCATGTCTTGAACAATATTAACAAAGTCATAAATTTACATAGAGATGTAAAAGACCTTAAGATTTTGAGCAACAAACACATAAGTTACTGTGTATTGCTCGAATCTTCGAACAGAACACGATTAGTTATGCTTCAAAATATTTGCCAAATAGTTTGAAAAATATGGCTTCGCTTATCGGAATAAGTGATTGATTGGAACCTTGAAGTGTTCAAGGATTTCAAATGAAGTATAAGATCAACAGAACCTGAGTGACAACACAGACTGAGAAAAAGTTTCACAGTTTATCCTCTTCCAAGAACATTAATGGTTATAATGTGTCTTAGGGAAGACGATGGAGCATTGATCAAAATAGTTTTGATCCTCAATGTATAAGATACAATTCCGATTAGTATTTCAATGAATTGAATATTCAACCAGTCAGACCGCAGAAACCATATTCCGACCATATCTTAGACTAAGTAGGTTATGTCGACACTATCTAAAATGTAAAGCTGGGATCATCCCACTAGTACATAGAAAGTCCAGGGTCATGTAGCATTCGTCTGAATCTCTTGACAAGCCTGAAACTGATCAGCAATGTCGTTTCATTGGCCATTCCGGTTATCCTTTGAAAGAAGAGTCCTTTTAGAAAGAGCTCAAGTTCTAAGGAAACAGTGGGTGTAAGAATAATATAGAATGAGTTCATGGATTAGCCAAGTGAAAGAACCTTTAGTCACCACTGGGCCTTGACTAAGAATTGGATTCCTGTTAAACCTGACATACCCTCTCTTCACTTGACCAGTAGTTATTGTCACTGTCATAAGGAGTTATGATTTGGGTGATATACCGAGTAGTGGTAAAACACTAAAGATGGTACGGATAAGTAATCCGACTGCTGGAAGCATTGGTGAGCCCGGTTGCTGCCAAATAAGAGAACCTTAGCGCGAGACACAGTCTATGTGACAGTTTGATTAATTTTACAACTGGTCTAGGAACCAGTGGGAGTAATTGAATCATCAAAAGAAGGAACATAGAAATGTACCTACAGAACATCTGGTTGATTGAGTCATCACTTGGAGTCAAGCAATTGATTCTGAATGAAGCACTCTCAATAGAAGATGAAATTCGAGAGGATTCTGCGTGGCATAGTGTAAGTCGTTAGTGGAGCGTGTGTGGTTTACCGGAACACTAATAGGGACTCACATAGAGCATGCCATTACAAAAGGTGCATGGCCCCGGGATTCGTCCCATGGGCATCTCGCAAGAAAGGATATTCTGATTCTCAAAATAGGCCAAAAGGTTTGGATTTTGTGAATAGCCTGAAAGATTTCCATTAATATGTCGGAAAGGTTTGGATTTCTGTTTTGCAAAATGTACCATAAGTTCTGGATTTTGTGAATAGTCTGAAAGAGTCATATAACGATGTCAAAGCCAGTGGGAGTATCGTTGTTATCTTCTATCATTGTATGTAGGTTACATACTGGTTCTAGAAAACGTCTCTTACCATTACAAAGTGTAATGACCTGTATTAAGAAACGGTTCGTTATAAAAGACTTTAAGAGATACAACATACTCAGGTGGTTGTGGATATCTATTAGATATATCAGAATTCTGCCAATGTGATCTTGATGAGATTCAAGATGCATAACCCAAGGAAAGGAGTTTCCTGTCATTGCAAAGTGTAATGAATTGGCATGAAAGAAACAAAGAAGGTGCAGCATACTCACGTAGTTCATAGAAATCTATCAGATAGATGAGACTGACAGTATTGACTTAGTCATTGAGAATATGATCTTGATGGGATTCAAGATGCATAAGAAAGAGTCCCCGAAAGGAAATGGTTTCCGGAAATCATGACACAAGGATTATTGGTAATCTTAGGATTCCGAAAGGGCTTGGAATGAGATTACATCATGTTCCTCGAGCCTCTTGGACAAATCAGAAGTGTTATGAACATATTCTGATGACTTAATGCTTAGAGCATTGTAAGTTGGATTCAAGATATTGCCTGGCTAAGAATACTGAATGGATTTTTTTTGAACAGACGTGAAAAATCATTGGGAAATGATTAGGGTGATTGATTTGAAAGGGTTTTCAAATCGGTAATTGTTTACACCAGAACGTGGTGCTGTAGGACTTCATGGTTAAAGAATTTCGTTGGTTTCTGATGGAGCACATGTGGTTCACCGACACATCATGACACCTCGAAATTATCTTAGGGTGTAGTCATGTAGACTAAAGACCCGAGAACCATGGGCAGTCATGGTACACATCACCGGAATGGAGTTGTGAGAGAGAATGACAAAATGACAAATTAAGATATCATCGGAAGAGTATCCGATAGGATCATCTGCAATAAAGTGTATAAGTGTTAGACACTTGGATACATAGAAAGAGTGAAAAGGTCATAGACATAGATATAAAAGGCTTGAATTGAAAGTTTAAAAGAGAATAAGAAACCGATAATAGTTATGATAAATCCGACTTGGTGATTACCTCGTGGAGACTTGGTAATAAGCAGGAGTAGCTGCTAGTCAGATTTTATGTTTCGCTTTTGCATGTTTACTTCCTGAATAATTTGATTATTCAAATATCCACAGTCACTCATACTTTTAGGGAGTAAGTATGAAGGAAGACTGTCATGAATTGGTTTGTAGATTGTCTAAGGAGTTAGACATAGCAATAAGATTGCTGCAACGTTCATGAGTACTTGGAGATGGAGATTTGAGTATTGGATAAACCCGCGCTCAATGGATTGCTTCATGGATTATATCACGAGCAATGTTGAGACGATAATATCTTATGGTCTTAAAGTGGAGAGATATGAGTTATAATTTGCAAGGCGGTTGTTCATTGATAGTACGAAAATGCATCGGTAACTCGGTGTTATAAAACATGCTGTTGTGAGTGATTTTTCGGGTAAAAGATATAACATATTAGTCGAAGCTTATTCGTCCCTTGACCCAGACGGGAAACAGATATCTGTTGGCCACTCGATGATTTTGAAGTTGACTGAAGTGCTGGCCAGCCAGGACTGAATTGATTCGTTAAATTAGAAGTCTGAGAGTCATAAGCAAAATCGGAAATCGGGAAACAGTGTCAGACAGAGATTGATCTCAATCCATGTCTCATGTCTGAAAATATCTTGTTGGACGGAGGATCATCTTATCACTTATCTATGGACAGAACTGACTAGGTCAGAGTTCGGCAGCAGTTTCTAGGAAGCTACAGGTTGTTGATTAATTAGAGGTTAAATTGGTAATTATATCCAAGTGGGAGACTGTTGGATTAGGTGTCTAAGCCATGACTAATAATTAGTATTTTTCTAATTAACAGTAGCAAAGTCCATTTGGGTTGCCCTCATAGCTGGAGGTTTGGTAGAAAGTTCTGTAGAGAGAAAGGTTGATTTATTATTGTTGGATTAGGTGTCTAAGCCATGACTTATAATTTGTATTTACCTAATTAATAGAAGCAAAGTCCATTTGGGTTGCCCTCATAGTTGGAGGTTTGGTAGAAAGTTCGGTAGAGAGAAATGTTAGTTTATTATGGGATTAATAAATCAATAGAAATAAAAGATATGGTTTGTTAATATATTAAAGTGATAATATATTAACTAGAAACTATATTGATTGATTAATAATTAATCAGGAATTAATTGGATTAATTTCTGTGGCATTAATTAGATTAATCAGGAAGTCAGGGATTAAAGTTGTACAAATTCAATAGTTGAATTGCGGCGCACGGCGCGCCAATGTAAAAGCCGCGACGCGTGTACGTATAATCCGAAAAATGGCTAACGGCTAGGGTTTCTTGTTTCCCTATAAATAGGGAACCCTAGACCTCATTATAAGTGCTCATTCTATTATTCTCTCTGGAATTTTCGTCCACCCTCTGGCTCCCTGGGTGTGATCTCATTTGAGGCAGGACACTTGTGCTGCTTAGCTTCAAGATTAAAACTAAAGGTTAGTTTTTCTGATTTATTCTTTTAGTTAATTTTTGTTTGGCCTTCAGGAATTAGTTACATGTTCAAAGTAAGAAAACATAGATCTTTTCTAGGTTGCATGTGAACTTAGGTTATTTAGTCATGGTTGCGGAAAACCTTTCAGTGGTATCAGAGCGTTTGGTTGTTTTCTTATTGAATTGCTGTAATAGTTTTCCTAAAATTTAGGGTTTATTGTTTATAAATCATTTGGCCCTGATTTCGATTTTGGGGTTTAGGGTTTTTTGAAACCCTAGCCCCTCCCCCCTCTTTTTCGATTTTCCTGGTTAGGGTTTTAGGAGGTTTTCTATTTTTGGTGACTTTAATTGGTTAATTAAATGGATAACCTTAAACCCAGTTTATTTGAATTCGATAATTAGGGGTTTAACATAGGTTTAAATTAATTTGCTTAATCTGTAAAACCTATCTACATTTGAATTAATTTAATTAATTGTTTAATTAAAAGATAATTCAAGGGATTTAATTTAATTTTTAAATTGAATGGTTAAATTTCGAAAATTAAAGGATAAATCCTAAATATTTTAAAAGGTTTAAAATATCTAGATTTAATTAATTTAATTAATAGTTTAATTAAAAGATGCATTAAATCGAATTTAAAGGTTTAATTTAATTTGAAATTTAATAGTTAAATTTCAGGAAATTAAAAGATAAACCAGGAATACTTTAAAAGATTTAAAATACATCTTATATATATTATTAAAGGTTAATACTATATGTATAAGATAAATTGGTTAGTCAAATCATTAGTAGGCCTCATTCACGAAGCTGGTCTATAAAGTGGGTATAAGGAGACTGCCTATAAAATGGCGGTCTAATGGGTGTTCACTCTCACCCACCGCTCGCCTGATCAGTGGAGGGTCGTTAGCCGAACAGTTTTGATAGGACCGCTTAATCATTAAAAGTATAATGATCAAAGTACTAGAACCCGTACAAGAATTCCCAATCTAGTTACTTTAGAAAAATGTGAATTTGATGCTAACCCATGAAATTGCACATTGCACTTTATGAAACGTTGGTGGAGCGTGTGTGGGTTACCGGCACACCAATGGGGGTTCATAAAGTGTGGCAATGGGTTTCTCGGGTGTTATCATTGTTGATGGAGCGTGTGTGGTTAACCGGCACATCAATTTGAGATGATAATGGACCCTGAGAGTACCAAGCTAATTTGCATGGTTATTCACACCCGGTTTGTGATCCTCGGCATCCCAGTCACAAACGGTGGGGCATATCCGAGATTAAACATGCCATTGAACAGTTCAATGAGTCTCACAGATCTAGGAATTTCATTAGACTGAAATTGATAATAGTTATCTACCTTAATGACCACTGTGTTGTGACTACGGCATCCCTCTTCACAGCATAGTTGGGGTATTTTGGATCCTAGCCTTGTTAAATAATATATATTGGGTAATTATTTAAAAGGATTAATTAAACTAATAAATTTTGTTTCCTTTTATAGATTTCTGAATCGAGTGTCTATTCTCATCCTCCTCCTCCTTCACCCATTTCTGAGGGCATCAGAAAGCGCCTGCTAAATATGGAAAGGCTGACTGGCCTTAACTATGTGGAATGGCTTCGCAATTGGAGAATGGTTCTTGTTATTGCTGGCAAGCTACACCTCCTTGAGTATCCGATCCCAGTTCCACCAAAACATGTCATCACAAAAGGTCTTTATGATGAGCATGACCTATTATTTGATGAATCCGAGGAATTTCGTGACCTCATGCTATTGACCATTGACCCCGAGTTCCGCAGGGATTTTGGATCCCTAAGGCCGTATGAGTTAATACAATTGGTTGAGGAAAGGTTCCAAGAATCGGTTAAAGAGGAACGAGCTAGGATCTTCAAAAGACTTGCAGAGTGCAAGCTAAAAGAAGGAAGTAGCATCGATTCGCATGTTCTCAAGATTGAGAGATACATAGGCGAATTGTACAAACTTGGTCATCCAATTAGTCAGGAAATGAGTGTTAAGATCCTACTTGATTCGCTGACTAATAGGTACGATCTGTTCATTCAGACGTATAGAAAGGAAGACCGGAAAAAGACTTTTTATGGAAATGCGTTCTCTGTTGACCCTATACGAGTCACTCATGGACAGGCATTGCTCCACTGGTTCGACTACTTCTGGATTGAGTCCAGTGAAGAGACGCAGCAAGAAACGTTCCAGATCGTCTGGACATGTTCTAAGATGTCTTAAACTGGGAATCCATAGGATCGAATACAGTCACGGAAAGATTGGAAAATGCTCCAAGGTAAAATCTTTAGAAACTCAGGTTAATCTAAAAACTTCGAAACTCCTGATCCACAATTCCTTGATACATAATGTGATAGTCACGTTTGGTTTGTATGCAGGGAATGAGTAGGGTACAGGACTTTGACGCATAGGAGCACTTTTGGATTGGATCTCCAGCTCATGCAGTTTTGAAGTTTAGTTAGATATTACAATCTTGTTATTAGATTATTAGATGCAAACGACATTGTTTTCATATAGTACATTGTTCGAGGATTTTTGTGTTTTTAATAAAATGTTGATTTTCTTTTTGATTGTTTTAATTATCCTCGAAATGTTGTGTGAATGTGTTAATGGCATAAAAGATCATGTTGATACATCCAATGGGATTGGATTTGTAAATTGTGTTCTTTATGATTGTTAAAATGCATTTTATGAGAATCACTTCAACCAAAGGTCCAGTTGGACAGGACTTTGGAATCATTTGACTTAGAGTCACATGATGAATTGAATGCTTAATAAAATTAATTGTGGCAAGAAAGGAATCGCCCAAAGATCCAATGGATAGGATTTTAGAATCAGTTGACTTGGAGTCAGGTGATGATTGCATGTCTTGAACAATATTAACAAAGTCATAAATTTACATGGAGATGTAAAGGTATTAAGATTTTGAGCAACAGACACATAAGTTACTGTGTATTGCTCGAATCCTCGAACAGAACATGATTAGTTATACTTCATGATAATTGCCAAATAGTTTGACAAATATGGCTTCACTTATCGGAATAAGCGATTGATTGGAACCTTGAAGTGTTCAAGGATTTCAAAGGAAGTATAAGATCAACAGAACCTGAATGACTACATAGACTAAGAAAATGTTTCATAGTTTATCGTCTTCCAAGAACCATAATGGATATAATGTGTCTTAGGGAAGATGATGGAGCATTGATCGAAATAGTTTTGATCCTCGGTGTATAAGATACACTGGGTACGTTTCCGACTAATCTTTCAATGAATTGAATATTCAACCAGTCAGACCGCAGAAGCCATATTCCGACCACATCTTAGACTAAGTAGGTTATGTTGACACTGTCTGAAATGTAAAGCTGGGATCGTTCCACTAGTACATAGAAAGTCCAGGGTCATGTAGCATTCGTCTGAATCTCATGACAAGCCTGAAACTGATCAGCGATGTCGTTTCATTGGCCATCCCAATTTTCCTTTGAAAGAAGAGTCCTTTTAGAAAGAGCCCAAGTTCTAAGAAAACAGTGGGAGTAAGAATAATCCTGAATGAGTTCAGGGTTTAGCCAAGTGAAAGAACCTTTTAGTCACCACTGGGCCTTGACCAGGAATTGGATTCCTGTTAAACCTGACACACCCTCTCTTCGCTTGAGCAGTAGTTATTGTCACTGTTATAAGGAGTTATGATTTGGGTGATATACCGAGTAGTGGTAAAGCACTAAAGATGGTACGGATAAATAATCCGACTGCTGGAAGCATTGGTGAGCCCGGTTGCTGCCAAATAAGAGAACCTTACCACGAGACACAGTCTATGTGACAGTTTGATTGATCTTTACAACTGGTCTAGGAACCAGTGGGAGTAATTGAATCATCAAAAGAAGGGAACATAGAAATGTACTTACAGAACATCTGGTTGAATGAGTCATCACTTGGAGTCAAGCAATTGATTCTGAGAGAAGCACTCTCAATAGAAGATGTAATCCGAGAGGATTCTGTGTGGCATAGTGTGAGTCGTTAGTGGAGCGTGTGTGGTTTACCGGCACACTAATAGGGACTCACATAGAGCATGCCATTATAAAAGGTACATGGCCCCGAGATTCGTCCCATGGGCATCTTGCAAGAAAGGATATTCGGATTCTCAAAATAGGCCAAAAGGTTTGGATTTTATGAATAGCCTGAAAGATTTCCTTAAATATGTCGGAAAGGTTTGGATTTCGGTTTCACAAAATGTGCCATAAGTTCTGGATTTTGTGAATAATCCGAAAGAGTCATATAACGGTGTCAAAGCCAGTGGGAGTATCGTTGTTATCTTCTATTACTGTATGTAGGTTACATACTGGTTCTAGGAAACGTCTCTTATCATTACAAAGTGTAATGACTTGGTGTTAAGAAACGGTTCGCTATGAAAGACTTTAAGAGATACAACATACTCAGGTGGTTGTGAACATCTATTAGATAGATCAGAATTCTGCCAATATGATCTTGATGAGATTCAAGATGCATAACCCCAGGAATAGAGTTTCTTGTCATTACAAAGTGTAATGAATTGGCATGAAAGAAACAAAGAAGGTGCAGCATACTCACGTAGTTCACAGACATCTATCGGATAGATGAGACTGACAGTATAGACTTAGTCGTTGAGAATATGATCTTGATGGGATTCAAGATGCATAAGAAAGAGTCCCCGAAAGTAAATGGTTTCCGGAGATCATGACACAAGGATTATTGGTAATCTTAGGATTCCGAAAGGGCTTGGAATGAGATTACATCAGGTTCCTCAATCCTCTTGGACAAATCAGAAGTGTTATGAACATATCCTGATGACTTAATGCTTAGAGCATTGTAAGTTGGATTCAGGATATTGCCTGGCTGAGAATACTGAATGGATTATATGAACAGACGTGAGAAATCATTGGAAAATGATTAGGGTGATTGATTTGAAAGGGTTTTCAAATCGGTAATTGTTTACACCAGAAGGTAGTGCTGTAGGACTTCATGGTTAAAGAATTTCGTTGGTTTCTGATGGAGCGCGTGTGGTTCACCGGCACATCATGACACCTTGAAATTGTCTTAGGGTGTAGTCATGTAGACTAAAGACCCGAGAACCATGGGCAGTCATGGTACACATCACCGGAATGGAGTTGTGAGAGAGAATGACAAAATGACAAATTAAGATATCATCGGAAGAGTATCCGATAGGATCATCTGCAATAAAGTGTATAAGTGTTAGACACTTGGATACATAGAAAGAGTGAAAAGGTCATAGACATAGATATAAAAGGCTTGAATTGAAAGTTTAAAAGAGAATAAGAAATCGATAATAGTTATGATAAATCCGACTTGGTGATTACCTCGTGGAGACTTGGTAATAAGCAGGAGTAGCTGCCAGTCAGATTTTATGTTTCGCTTTTGCATGTTTACTTCCTGAATAATTTGATTATTCAAATATCCACAGTCACTCATACTTTTAGGGAGTAAGTATGAAGGAAGACTGTCATGAATTGGTTTGTAGATTGTCTAAGGAGTTAGACATAGCAATAAGATTGCTGCAACGTTCATGAGTACTTGGAGATGGAGATTTGAGTATTGGATAAACCCGCGCTCAATGGATTGCTTCATGGATTATATCACGAGCAATGTTGAGACGATAATATCTTATGGTCTTAAAGTGGAGAGATATGAGTTATAATTTGCAAGGCGGTTGTTCATTGATAGTACGAAAACGCATCGGTAACTCGGTGTTATAAAATGTGCTGTTGTGAGTGATTTGTCGGGTAAAAGATATAACATATTAGTCGAAGCTTATTCGTCCCTTGACCCAGACGGGAAACAGATATCTGTTGGCCACTCGATGATTTTGAAGTTGACTGAAGTGCTGGCCAGCCAGGACTGAATTGATGCGTTCAATTAGAAGTCTAATAGTCATAAGCAAAACCGGAAATCGGGAAACAGTGTCAGACAGAGATTGATCTCAATCCATGTCTCATGTCTGAAAATATCTTGTTGGACGGAGGATCATCTGATCACTTATCTATGGACAGAACTGACTAGGTCAGAGTTCGGCAGCAGTTTCTAGGAAGCTACAGGTTGCTGATTAATTAAAGGTTAAATTGGTAATTATAGTCATAGACTTATCCAAGTGGGAGACTGTTGGATTAGGTGTCTAAGCCATGACTTATAATTTGTATTTACCTAATTAATAGAAGCAAAGTCCATTTGGGTTGCCCTCATAGCTGGAGGTTTGGTAGAAAGTTCGGTAGAGAGAAATGTTGGTTTATTATGGGATTAATAAATCAATAGAAATAAAATATATGGTTTGTTAATATATTAAAGTGATAATATATTAACTAGAAACTATATTGATTGATTAATAATTAATCAGGAATTAATTGGATTAATTTCTGTGGCATTAATTAGATTAATCAGGAAGTCAGGGATTAAAGTCGTACAAATTCAATAGTTGAATTGCGGCGCGCGGCGCGCCAATGTAAAAGCCGCGACGCGCGTACGTATAATCCGGAAAATGGCTGACGGCTAGGGTTTCTTGTTTCCCTATAAATAGGGAACCCTAGACCTCATTATAAGTGCTCATTCTATTATTCTCTCTGGAATTTTCGTCCACCCTCTAGCTCCCTGGGTGTGATCTCATTTGAGGCAGGACACTTGTGCTGCTTAGCTTCAAGATTAAAACTAAAGGTTAGTTTTTCTGATTTATTCTTTTAGTTAATTTTTGTTTGGCCTTCAGGAATTAGTTACATGTTCAAAGTAAGAAAACATAGATCTTTTCTAGGTTGCATGTGAACTTAGGTTATTTAGTTCATGGTTGCGGAAAACCTTTCAATTATGGGATTAATAAATCAATAGAAATAAAATATATAGTTTGTTAATATATTAAAGTAATAATATATTAATTGGAAACTATATTAATTGATTAATAATTTATCAGAAATTAATTGGATTAATTTCTGTGGCATTAATTAGATTAATCAGGAGGTCAGGGATTAAAGTCGTACAAATTCAATAGTTGAATTACGGCACGCGGCGCGCAAACGTTTTGGCCGCGGCTCTCGTACAGATAATCCGGAAAAATGGGTTGCGGCTAGGGTTTAGCCTTGCCACTTGGTTCCCTATAAATAGGGACCCCTAGACCTCATTATCAGTCGCTCATTCTATTATTCTCTCTAGAACTTTCGTGACCTTCCTCTGGCTCCCTGGGTGTGATCTCATTTGAGGCAGGACATTTGTGCTGCTTAGCTTCAAGATTAAAACTAAAGGTTAGTTTTTCTGATTTATTCTTTTAGTTTGTGGACTCACTAAGCTTTAAGCTTACCCGTTGATTTTATAACATTTTAGGTATTTCAAATGACAAAGGGAAGGGCAAGGCTTGACGGCAGCGCATCGCATACAAGATATTTATGTTAATGGACTATATTAGTATTTTCAAATGTTTCCGCTGTTGGTTTAAGTAATATGTTGAACAGTTTTACTTTTTGGAATAAATATTTTATTGGAACCTTGGTAATAAATGAATTTTTAAAATTTTTGAAATTGGGGCGTTACAAATTGGTATAAGAGCATTGGTTTGAGGGATTTGGATGAACTGTATTAGGAATCCAAACTCAAACTTAGGACTGAGCGATTTTGTCAAGAAGATGTTTTTGGAACATTAAATTAAAGTAAAAGGAGATGCGATGCGAACCGTCAGCCGAGCTCAATTAAGTTTTGTGATTCCCAATTACCCATGCCAAGTTTGTGTTATGTGATGAAATGTATTGTGCTAGGATGTAAAAATTGCATGGATAATATACTCTGTAGACTGTTTTGTGCCATATGTGCTGCTTTGGAATGTTATGCTACTGTCGTTAGGTTGCTTAGTGAATGCTGGTAGGTTATATACAATTAGGGTTAGATAGCCTGAGAATTTTTGGTCTGGCCTTACTGGCTGTTCCTTGTTTGGTTGTGACTTTAGGGTAGGATCAGTTATTCAAACGCCTATCTTATTCCCGATTGTGTACGGCTGTGCGTCCGTGAGGCGACTCGACGACGTTAGCAGTAGTTCTTTTAGGCACGTGTGAGAGGGAGAATTAAGTCAATGATTAGGCATCACAGTGCATGATCACAAGATTCATAGGAAGTGGTTTTAGCGTATGTGCGACAATTTAGGAGGATGGTTGATAACTTGGAACAAGGGCGAATAGGTATGGAAGGTAGTACCAGGCCAGTATTACCGAAAGCACAGGATTCACGCTTGAGTCAAGAGTAGTCAACCAAAGTCCTAGAAAGTCAAGTGGTTGAGGAGATAGGAGTGAAAGGTTTTCTGCAACTATGAACTAACATTCCTAAGTTCACATGCAACCTATATAGATCTAGGTTTTCTTCTAATTAAACATATAACATATCCTAGAAAGCCAGAAAAAGATTAACTAAAAGAAAGATCAAGAAAACCAACCTTTAAGCGAATCTTGGAAGCAAAGCAACAGAAGTCTCTTGCCTCAAATGAAGTCACACCCTAGCAGGAGCTCTTGGCCGAAAATTCTTGAGAAAAAGAGAGCAAAAAACGTGGTCTAGGGTTTAGGGAAGCCTCCCTATTTATAGCCTCCATGTGGTGATCAGATAATCGTTACAGATAAACCTTTTTGAATTCGAATTAAGATAAACTATTATTTTAATCATTCAAACCACATTTATCTGTAATATATATATATATATATATATATATATATATATATATATATATATATATATATATATATATATATATATATCGAATATATATATATATATATATATATATATTTTCGGCCACCACATGGTCACTCACACTGCCACTTACTCAACTATCAAATAATTACAGTTTTAGTCCCTACACCTTTAATTAATCAATTTAACTGCCAAATTAATTCCAATTAATTCCAGAAAAATTTCTAATTAATTATCATAGTTTCTAATTAATATATTATCACTTAAATATATTAATAAACTATTTATTTAATTTCTATTGATTTATTAATCACATAATAAATCAATCTTTCTCTCTACCGGACTTTCTGCCAATCCTCCAACTATGAGGACAACCCAAATGGACTATGCTACTATTAATCAGATAAATACTAATTATTAGTCATGGCTTAGACACCTAATCCAACAAGGAGTGACCCGAATATTGATATAAAAGTTATTACGCATTTCAGAATGGCAATCACACGAAGTAATGGTGGGGCAGATGCGGGTGCCTCGAACGGGGAAGGGTAAACTGATGAAAATCTCCGCAACCTGATAGCGGAGGAGGTTTCGCGAGAAGTGCTGGCTGCAATACCTCAGTTCTTTGGTACTATTAAAGCTGAGCTATGGGCAATGCTCGAGGAGCGACTGGCTACTCAGGGCACGTCAAGGGCCAGGGATGCAAGCTATAAGGACTTTTCGGCTTGTTCGCCTCCGATGTTCGATGGGGGAAGGGATCTGATTGTTAGCATGCGATGGGTTTCCGCGGTAGAGGGTGCCTTCCGCAGCTGTTCATGTCCTGATAACTCAAAGGTAACATTTGCGGTGAATCTTTTGAGAGAGGGTGCGAAAGATTGGTGGGAAATACTAACGAAAGATCTCACCCCTGCTCAGTTGGATGCTATTACGTGGCCGCAATTCAAGGAACAGTTCAAAATGGAGTATGTTCCATAGGTGGAAATGGAACGCTTGGCACAGGAATACCTGAATCTGACCCAGACCACTGAGACGGTGACGGAGATCACCAAAAAGTTTAATGAGCGAGCACTCTTCTGTCCAGAGTTTGCAGCAACTGAGCGCATGAGGATGACTCGATATTTGGCGATGCTTCGTACAGACATTCGAGAATTTGTGTCTGCTGCTAGGCACCAAACTCTTACCGATATGATCGCGGCCGCTCGGGCCCGAGAGTTGGAATTGGAAACCCAACAAAGGTAGAAGCGTCCAACGCCTACTCAGACTCAGCAGGCGTCAAAGAAATTTTGAGGGGCAGATCAGGGAAAGCAAGGGCAAAGGAGCGATGGTAAGTGTGGTAAGTGTGGAAGGAATCATGAAGGGTGTTGCTGGGTGTTAATATGTCATAAGTGTGGAAAGGAGGGCCACTATGCTAAAGATTGTCGTCACGAGGTCATGATTTGTTTTAATTGTAATCAGGTAGGCCACTTCAAGGCCCAGTGTCCCCGTCTGACTCAGGGAGTGGTTTAGAATCCAGCACCCACTACTCTCCAAATTACCGATGGTAGGCAGGGGAAAGGGGAAGCCCCTAAGAGCAAGGGTCGAGCATTCGTCATGACCGCCGAGGAGGCACAGGATGCGCTCGACGTCGTTACGTGTACTCTTTCTTTACTTGCCTCGTGTTTGTGGTGTGTGTACTTAATGTGTCTATTATGCTTTGATTAGGAACTTTCTTAGTCAACACTACGCCTACCTTTGTACTATTTGATTCGGGTGCTAGGCATTCTTTTATGTCTGCCGTGTTGGGAAAGGGTTTCGATATTGCTTTAGGAACTCTTCATCGGCCGTTAGAAGTAGAAATTGCGGATGATAAAACCGTGCAAGCTACTAGTGTTTATCGGGGATGTGAAGTAGTGATTCAAGGAATAAAGTTTCCGATCGATCTCATCCCTATACCGTTGAGTGACTCTCGAGTCATCATCGGTATGGATTGGTTGGGTCAGCATGAATCATGGATTGATTGTAAGAACAAACGAGTGTGGATTCAAACCCCAAGTGGGGGAGAGCTGGTTGTGCAGGGCGAGAGAAAGAATCGAGGTGCAGTTTTCTGTTCAGCTGCTAGGGCACGCAGACATTTTCAACATGGAGGTTCGGGATTTGTGGCTTATGTATTAGACGCGCGAGAAAAGAAGCCACAGCAGAAAGCAGGTGATATACCGGTGGTTCGGGATTTTCCTGATGTTTTTCCTGAGGACCTGCCTGGCGTACCGCCAGAGAGACAGGTGGAATTTAAGATCGACTTAACTCCCGGTGCGGCTCCAATAGCTAAAGCACCGTATCGTCTTGCGCCTCTAGAGATGCTGGAGTTGTCTATTCAACTTCGGGAGTTACTGGATAAGGGATTTATTCGACCCAGTTGCTTACCGTGGGGAGCGCCTATTTTATTTGTTAAGAAGAAGGATGGTTCCAATAGGATGTGCATAGATTATCGTGAGCTGAACAAGCTTACAGTGAAGAATCGATATCCATTACCTCGCATCGACGACTTATTCGATCAACTGCAGGGCGCTTCGTGGTTTTCAAAAATTGATTTGCGGTCAGGATACCATCGAATGCGAGTACGGGAGGAAGACATCCCGAAAACGGCCTTTCGGACGAGGTACGGCCACTTCTACTTTGTAGTGATGCCGTTTGGACTGACCAATGCCCCTGCAGCTTTTATGGACTTAATGAACCGGGTGTGTCGACCGATGTTGGATCGGTCGGTTATAGTTTTCATCGACAATATCTTAGTTTACTCTTGGAGCAGGGAGCAACACGAACAGCATTTAAGGGAAGTATTGGAGACCTTAAGGAAGGAGAAGTTGTATGCAAAATTATCCAAGTGTGACTTTTGGCTGCGGGAGGTTCAGTTTTTGGGTCACATTGTCAACGAGCAAGGAATCATGGTAGACCCGGCTAAGGTGGAGGCCGTGATGCGGTGGGAGGTTCTGAAGACTCCCTTAGAGATTAGAAGTTTCTTGGGTCTGGCTGGTTATTATCGTCGTTTCATCCAAGACTTCTCAAAGGTTGTGGTACCTTTGACTCGGCTAACTAAGAAAAACGCTGCTTTTCGGTGGGGTGAGGAGCAGCAGCAGGCTTTTGAGACTTTGCGGCGGAAATTGTGTGAAGCTCCAGTTTTAACCTTGCCTGAAGGCATGGAGGATATGGTAGTTTATTGCGATGCATCTATCTCGGGATTGGGGGCAGTCTTGATGCAACGAGGCAGGGTGATTGCTTACGCCTCGCGACAGTTGAAGCCCCATGAGGCTAACTATCCTACTCATGATTTGGAATTGGGAGCGGTGGTTTTCGCTCTCAAGATTTGGAGACACTACTTGTATGGAGTGAAGTGTACCATCTATACTGACCACAAGAGTTTGAAGTATCTGATGGATCAGGCCAATCTCAATATGAGACAGAGGAGATGGTTAGATGTATTGAAAGACTATGATTGTGAGATACACTATCACCCTGGAAAGGCCAATGTGGTAGCGGATGCATTAAGCCGTAAGACTTCAGGTACACCCCTTCGGGGCGTTTGTCTATGGATCACAATTGCGACACCGCTGCTTGAGCTGATAAGGAAGGCTCAGGTGGAAGCAAGCAAGAGCGAAAATCAAAAAGGTGAAAGAATTGTGGGTCAGTTGGCAGCTATGGTCAAAGATAGTAGAGATTTGTTAACTTGCCATGAGAGAATTTGGGTACCGAAGCTGGGCGGGGTTCGTCAAACCCTATTAGAGGAGGCACATAAATCCAAGTTCTCTATCCACCCTGGAGCAACTAAAATGTATAGGGATCTGCGCGAATATTATTGGTGGCCAGGCATGAAGGGGGAAGTAGCTTGGTTTGTCGAAAGATGCATGACCTGTCGTAGGGTCAAGGCCGAGCACCAACGGCCTCATGGTAGATTGCAGCCTCTTGAGATCCCAGAATGGAAATGGGAGCATATCACAATGGATTTCATCACGAAGTTGCCAAGAACCCCTCGACATATGGACACCATTTGGGTTATCGTGGATAGGTTTACTAAAAGTGCTCATTTCCTCCCCATCCAAGAGACCTTCTCTGCAAAGGAATTGGCTAAGGTCTACGTACATGAGATTATCTCTCGGCATGGTATACCGGTCTCGGTGATATCCGACCAGGATGTTCGATTTACGTCTAGATTTTGGAAGAAGTTTCATGAGGAATTAGGCACTCGCCTTCATTTCAGCACAGCATATCATCCTCAGACGGATGGGCAGAGTGAAAGGACGATTCAAACACTGGAGGATATGCTTAGGTCATGCGTTATCGATTTTGGCAGGAGTTGGGATTCCCATCTCCCTCTAGCTGAGTTTTCCTATAATAACAGTTATCACGCGAGCATTGGCAGGGCTCCCTTCGAGATGTTGTATGGAAGGAAATGTCGGACTCCTATTTGCTGGGGCGAGATTGGCCAGCAGGTATTGGGTAGTACTAAGGTGGTACTCAGGACTACCGAGCTAATTTAGAAGGTTCGGGAGAGGTTGTTAACGACTCAGAGTCGACAGAAAAGTTATGCAGATCGGCGACGGTCCGATCTCGAGTTTCAAGTTGGGGATTATGTTCTTCTTAAGGTGTCACCTTGGAAGGGAGTCATTCGTTTTAGGAAGCGAGGAAAAGCTTGGCCCTAGGTACATTGGACCTTATCGAATCAATGCCCGAGTAGGTAAGGTAGCTTACCGGTTGGAGCTGCCCGAGCAGCTTAGCCAGATTCACGACACGTTCCACGTTTCGCAACTCAGGAAGTGCGTTACTGAGGAATCTACAATAGTGTCTTTGGAGGATATTCAATTAGACGAACGCCTAAATTATGTGGAGCGACCAATTGCCATCATTGAAAGGAAGATAAAGACTTTACGAAATAAAACAATAGGATTAGTTAAGGTGCAGTGGCAGCATCGTAAAGGGTCCGAGTGGACTTGGGAACCGGAGGAGGAAATGCGAAGGCATTACCCAGAGTTGTTTACCGGCGCGGATTTCGGGGACGAAATCCAATTAAGTGGGGGAGAATTGTAAGACCCGTTCCGCCGAGTTGCGGCCCGGACTAATCCACGGCACGGCTTTAGGAAGGATCTGGAATCGCGAAGGACTTGTACGTGCGGCGCGGCTCGGAAGAACCCGCGGCGCTGTGCGGCGCTAATGTGAAAACCCTAATTCGGATTTAAACGCCTATATAAAGGGTCCCAGCCCTAGGGTTTGTGTTTTTGGGAAATTTCTAGAGTGGAGTCGACTGGTTTCAGCAGAGGCTCTTTGGTTCCAAGGCTTTGAAGGTTTGAAGGAAGAGATACGACGTGGGGAAAGGCTTGTAGTCAATCAGGTGCATTCCTCTGTTCTCCAGAAGCGAGGTAAGAGGATCTACCTTCTGATATTTCATTGTATCTCTTATTAAGGTGTTATCCCTTGGTTAGTAGTCTTAGATGACTTGTAACACTTAGGGTTTTGACCAAGGACATGCATGGACTTGCATGTCCATAAAGAAGTAATCTTAGGGTAGTTTCTGATCCTAGGAAGGGTATGGAGTGAAACCCTAGCCGATGACTGAACTGATTTAGGGCTTAGAAGACTTTGGATTAATACGAGTCCGCGGCGCGGACAGGCTATGTCAGCGACGCGGGTTCGGCTAAGCCCCGTAGCTATGCAGAGATAGCCGCGACGCGTAGGGTAAGAAGCCACGCCGCGGCGAGCGGCTGTTTGACCCAAAAGCTTAGTTTCGACCGGTGTTGGTTACCAAACGTGGGGACTGACCTTTAGGCAAGTCTATAGAAGTTTAGTCAGTGCTTGACATGTTGTGTATGTGGGATATAGGTGTGTAGACGAGCTAAGTGGGGATATTAAAGTATATCTGTACGGTTTCGAATCAGGTGAGTATCCTCATCTTACTATATGATGTTGCATGTTACGCATCTTGTATGTTATTTACAGTTATATGATTTGCTCTATATCTGTGATTATTTATTGTTGGGCTCAGTACTGATGTGTGTCCTCTCGTAGCTGTTGTATGACGAGTTGGACTATTGTCTCGTCCCATAGCTATTGTATGATGGGTTGGGCCATAATCGGGAACCCATAGCTATTGTATGATGGGTAGAACCTTCCCGTGTCCATAGCTGTTGTATGATGGACGCCCGTAGCTGTAGTATGGCGGGTAGGGTCGGGTCGGGTCGTTCTCGAGGACGGGTTGTTTAATATGTGGACATGTATGGTAGTTTGTGGACTCACTAAGCTTTAAGCTTACCCATTGATTTTATAACATTACAGGTATTTCAAATGACAAAGGGAAGGGCAAGGCTTGACGGCAGCGCATCGCATACAAGAGATTTATGTTAATGAACTATATTAGTATTTTCAAATGTTTCCGCTGTTGGTTTAAGTAATATGTTGAACAGTTTTACTTTTTGGAATAAATATTTTATTGGAACCTTGGTAATAAATGAATTTTTAAAATTTTTGAAATTGGGGCGTTACACATATAAGCTAGCGTTTTAAAATGTTACTATGAGTAACTTTTAAAGCAACTTTTTCAAATATTCCAGATTTACCATTCAATATACTACGTACTACACGTACTGATAAAATATTTATCTACAAATTTGATTTCCCATTTTCGAGAGTCACGCCACAAGACACAAGAACTTCATGAATTTAAATTAAAATCAAAAACTTTTATTTAGTATTTACTTTAATTTAATTTAATGTATTATGTTTTTTCTTATAATATTTGATTAATTTTGTGCATGTCTTTTTATGTCATTTTACGATTTCCATCGAGTTTTATCAGTTAGTTTTTACCAAACATCATTTATTATCACCTAGTTTTTCAGCTCAGCTAGTTTTTGAGTTAGTCGCTAGTTTTCTAGCTACCCGCTAACAGTTAATTTTTCAGTTAGTCTGCCAAATATAGCCTATGTCTATCAACATGAAAAAGATGTTGGGTGGAGAATTAGGGATAGGTTGTAGGTCTAATACCAAATGAATTTGTAATTATAATACGTGGCAAATAGGTGCATCTATGTGACTTTTGATGGTAGAGAAAATGACTTATAAGGGTAACTAATTATTCGTTTTGTTCACGTTTGGTCACTTTTCTTTTTTATTCGTGCTTTATTTGTCATTAAAATATTTATATTATTCAACCTAAATCTTTATGACCAGCAATAACAAGTAGTATCGGGTTAATCACTCAATGTCGTACTGCAATTATTACCTGAGTTGATTACGTGTATCATTACCCTTATAACTCATTTTTCCCTTTAAAAAACACTTGGGGTTTTTTATTTTATTTTTTAGACTCGGTAGCGTGGCATGATTGTAGGCATTATATACTTTCTAGTTGTGTGTCTGTATAATATGGTAGAATACAAATTTCATGGGTAATGACATTGCTACACGTAATCAACCCACGTACACTTGTATTACGGCATTGAGTGATTAAACCGACACTACTTGTTATTGTTGGTCATAAGGATTTATGTTAAACAATATAAATGGTTTAATGACAAATAAAACATGAATAAAAAAGAAAGTGATCAAACGTGAACAAAACAAATAGTTGGTTGCCTTTATAAGTCATTTTCCATATCCTCAAAAGCTACATAATTTAACGTCAAATAAATCACAAAAAAGTGACCAAATGTGAACAAATCAAATAGTTGGTTACCCTAATAAATTATTTTTCCTTAATCAAATATTATATATATATATATATATATATATATATATATATATATATATATATATATATATATATATATATATATATATATATATATATATATATATATATTTTTTCCTTAATCAAATATTATATATATATATATATATATATATATATATATATATATATATATATATATATATATATATATATATAGAGAGGTAGGATAAAATGAGGAGGGTTAAAAGGTTGAGAAAGTGAGAAAGAATCTGGACCATTTATTTTTCAAGATCTATGGCTAATTTTAAATGGGCTATTTATGTAAATAAACGAAACTTCTTGATAGTAATTGTAAAATTAAAACAATTTAAGGGTACTTTCGTCCTAATGGGTCTCCTTAAAGTTAGCTATTTTAAAACTGATTAAATTTCATTCGCAATTTTCGTGGTCAAAGATTTAAATCAGGAAATCAAGTATAACCCTAAATCACCGTCTCCCTCTCCATACATACATCCATCACCATTACAAAATTAGGAAATCGATTTAGTGATTCTTCTTCAATGCCGATCATCACCGATCTCATTCTTGCCGATCGACCATCTCCACATCACCCTCTCGATCTGTTGCTAACTCGCTAAACCTAGATTCCACTGCCATCGAACATGTGCTTGCGATTGCATTATTGCTGTCGGCGATTGCTGCTCCGGCGGTTGCTGCTCCCCGGCGAATGCTCCTCCACCACCGGCGACAACTGCACGGCTGCACGAGTGTGCCATCGTTGATCTGTTGCTCCTCAATCACCGGTGAACATTGAAAGGTAATGAATTGAAAGCAAATATTGAAAGTTTAAAACTAATTTCTGTGAATTATAAAAATATGAAAGTTAATTATATTGATTATATTTACAGAAGTTGAGAATACATCTCCAATTACAGTTACGATTCCCAATTTCTGCTCACTTGCTCCTGTGTGGATTTGTGATTCCCATTCTCGTTATCCATTTGCTAATTTGCATTTAGTCATTTACACAATGTATTGTCCATGTACATTGTAAGCATAATTAAATATTTAAAAATGATGTTTCTCAGCTTCTGATAACAGGTACATCTACTGTATTTAGAGTATACAGAGTTACAAACAGTTCTAATTGAAAAATCTTGTTGTTCACGTTTGTCTTGCTATGTGGAATAAACTAATAGTTATTTTAATTGTGCATATATTGTTCACGTTGACAATTTGTAGTTTTAAAGTGCTACTTGGTGTTTTAGTGGTGGTTTTTTTTAGCTTATTGATTTTAGTATGATCGCATTGATTAACTATGAAATTAGGTATTTTTTTGAATTTTTTATAACTTTAAAAATAGTTATGACTTAATAATGACGTCATCCCATTTTTTGGACAGGCCCGACCCGTTGAAGCAGTTGAACCATCGAACCGGCATGATAAGGTTAAGTCTCGATTTCAAGACATTCAGAATGGTATGAATAGATGTAATTCGTTGATGACTATATTATATTCATTTACCGATGATTATATAAATCGTTGTATTCATGGATGATTATATATATAATCATAAATGAATAGAACATGTTATATAATATGAGTTTGTGTGTTATTCGTTTATGATGACAATTATAATCATAAATGAATAGATGTAATTTGTTGGTGATTATATGATATTCATTTGCGATGGTTATATCCCTATTTTTTTCATTTATGAATATAGTGTTATTCATTAACGAAAAGAACTATATTACAATTGCATTAGTGATTTTGTAGAAAAAAAATAAAGATACATGAGATGTTACTAATTAATAAATAAACCATGTTAATTGTCATTTTTCCGTTTCACTAGATAATCATTGATGATTAAGTTATTGATTTTCTGTTATATCAATTAATCATTGAAGATTAGATCAAATTATTGTTGATTTCTATTGCAATTGAGTTTTAATCATCAACGTAAGGAATACTCATTGATTTTTTTCATTTTACTTTGTATTCATCAATGAGTAAATTAGATTGCTTGTTAGTTTCTATTTTTTCTTGATATTCTTAATGTTATTATGTTTTTTCAATCTTTTATTTAGTTAATGTTATTGATATTTATTTTGTATTTCACAATGTACAGAGAAATTCAAGATCATTTTGGAAAGCATTATTGGAGTGCTAAAGTACAATCAAACACTACAAAGGAAAATATCATGATTTATTCATTTGTGATTATAGGATTGTAGACAACTATTGTATTTTAATTATTGTTTGTGGTGTATTCATTTATGATTAGAAGATCATGACTTATTCACTTATGATTATAGAGCAATACAAAACTATTGTATTTTAATTATTGTTTGTGGTATAATCTATATATTTACGAAATCTATTTTATTCATGTCTGATTAGAATTATATTGTAATTTTAATCTCTAAACCGTGTTTTATTCATTCATGATTACAACTAAATTCATATATGATTAAAAATATGTTTTATTCATGTATGATTATAAATATTCTGGTTAAATAATAAATATTCTGGTAAATTATATTTCTATTTTTCGTCACCATAAAAATTTAGTTAAAAAATGAGTCATATAAATCAATTAATAAAAATAAAAAAAAAATCATTTTTGGTAACAGAAATCCTAATCTCCATAATCATGGAAAGTGAATAATTTAATCCCATGATTATAGGGAAAACATAATTATTTAGGATTTTTAATTAATTAGACATATTGTTAAATTACTATAATATCCCTATAAAATGATTGGTCCAGAATCATTCTCACATTCTCAACCTTTTAATCCTTCTCATTTTAACCTCTCCCTATATATATATATATATATATATATATATATATATATATATATATATATATATATATATATATATATATATATATATATATATATATATATATATATATATTAATTTGGAACTCGAGTTTGTGAGTATACTACTGTTCATTTGGTTTTTTTATTTTTAAAATAAAAACTACTAAATCAAGATCATATTTTTACAATTGTCAAAACATTTGATACAAAATTCAAATAAGCTTCTATTCGTAAATATCAATTTTGATTCTTTTTATAGCAAACTTTTATATTTACGTTTTCCCTCTCAACTAATTTCGAATTAATTGTTTTCATACCTATTTATTATAAAGTTATATTATTGGTATTTCATAAGTTACGATTACGGTCCCTTATTATATTTTAAAGTTACATTTTTCATCTCTTACATAATTGTTTTTTATCGAGCTATGTTTTTCAATATACCGGGATTCCAAAGCATCGCGTGGACAGTCGAAAAACTAGTTGAAATAAAATTTAAACTTAGGACCTCTTTATTATAAAATAAAAAATATATATTTGTACGGAAACCCTTCAATTTATTTCCGATCACAAGAACCATTTCCAGAATTTACTCTCTTTTTTTTCAATGTTGTTAAATATGTTTTTTGTCAAATATATTTTCTTTTCTAATTGGTGACAATTTTAGATAGTTGAAAAACATGTGTTTCTTAAAAACATTTATTTGCAAATGCATTTGTTTACTGAAGAATGTTAAATAAGATACATATTTATTTTTTCTTAGCTACAACTATGGTTCGCTTAACGTTTGAAAATAGTTTAATTCATAGAGCATATGATTGTCTAAATATTATGGTATTCCTCATAATGTGTTCGTCTAATCCAATGTTAATGTTAAGTGATTCTATTATAAAAACTAAGATAGTAAGATGTGATTAAAACCAATACAAAAGTTTTTATATAACAGGAACCGATAAAACCCAATTTCAAGATTCTAAGTTATTTGTGGCAAGTTAATACACACTTGAGTGGAGCTTATATTGAAGATATCAAACAAAGTTAGAATTAGAAAGAATACGATAAAAACGATTTTTTTTTTTTTTTTTGGTTTGTTGTAATGGTAATTTAAAATTTAGATGAAGAAACAAAGAGTTAAATTGAATATCCGAGAGCATTGAAGATGTACAATTAAAATGAAGAGTTATTAATAAGACAACTCCCTCTAGGTCTAGGTCCTGCCCTTTTTCACCAAATTAATCATAGAAGCTTTCTTTACTACTACTAATAATAATATAACACACTTTGTTCCATAAAGTTAGAAAGAAGCCTCTCTTTTCTTTTTTTCTTCTTCAAAATTTTATATTTTATTCCCTCTTCTTTTCTACTCCCCCAACATTCTCTCTATCACCATCTCTCCCTTGAGTTTGGCCTGCAAATATTTACCACCAAACACTTTGTAAATATTAACACCACAAATTGCAAAAATAGCAACATACTTTACTCATGTTACCAATATGGGCATTCTACTTTATCTTCACAATTGCTTGCCAATAAAGCAACATACTTTTTTTTACCTATAATATTTGCTACCAAAATAGTTATTGTACTTTATTTTTACATGTAGCTATTATTGGTAAAGAAATGAAAGTACATTGCTATAATGTGTATAGAAAAATGAAAGTATGTTGCTATTGTGAATTACATAGTGCAAATGTGCTATTATCATTAAAAAATCAAGTACATCAAAAGTTTAACGCAAAAAACTGGTTAATTATTATCAGGGCAAATTGCAAAGAACAGCAACATACTTTTGTTTTTTACCCATAAAAGCAATGTACTTTGTTTTTTACAAATAAATAAACATACATGTATTTTGCTACCTATATATGCAATGTACTTGTTACAAATTGCTATTAATGTAAGTACATTGCTATTACGTGTAAATAAATGTACTTTTAATGTTGCTATTGGTAAAAAAATAAAGTACATTGTTACCACAAAAGACGCTGTATATAATAAAAGGTCAAATTGTACACAAAGGCAATGTACTTTACTCTTTTTTGCAAATAATAGCAAGTAGCAATGAACTTTATTTTCTACCTATAATAGCAACATACTTACACTTCATTTGTTACATAATGCAATTATTGTAAAGAAATGTTATTATGTGTAAAGAAAATGTAAGTAGGTTAATGTAAAGAGAAAAGTAGGTTGCTATTACCTGGCAAGATCTCTGTTACCCAAAAATCCTCGATCTTTTCCACCACCAAAACCTCTGGATTGAGGTCTGTCTGAAAAGTCAACACTTCTGGATTCATCAAAGGAACCAGATCGAGAAGGTGGCCTTTCAAATGTTGTTTTTTGACTGAATCGAAGTTTATCATCCAGTTCATGACTTAATTGTTCCAGTTCTCTTTCTTTCTCAATTATCAGTTCTTGTAATTCTGCATTTGAAGGTGACTGTGACTCTTTCTCTAATTCCCTTCTCAAATTATCTATTTCTTCCTTTAAATTCTTCTCTGCTTCTGTCTCAGACCTGAAATTTTATGACTGATGTGAATAACTGAAGAAGAAACAGATAAAGAAGCAATATAGAACTTGGAGCATTAAACCATGCTCAAAAGAAACAAGAAAATAAGAAACACTTGGAGCGTTCTTGAACAAGAAGATAGGAAGGAAAACATGTTGAGTTGATTGAGAAATGAGAATCAGGGATAATGAGGAAGATGGAATCAAGTGGTCATCTGACTTTTGTGATGAACAAGAGCTATACAGTCTTAAATGGCTTTACCAATGGCTTACAAAAACAGATATTCAGAAGAAAGAAGTAGATATGCAACATGCATACCGATTTCAGTGTGAAGGTAGTTTCATTAGAAGTATTTGCAAATGAAAAAAAGAAACAAGGATTATAACCTGTTAAGTCGACGGCGTTCCATCTCTAAATCAATCTTCCGATAATCAACACCTTTCTCTTGAAGTAAAACTTCCCTAGGTTTAGCATCGCCGAAAGGATTCACTTTAGGTCTTGGCTTTTCTAATCCCTGAAATGAAGCTGAACCCTCGGCTGACCGGCCGGACTGTGCACTCCCTGGTCTGCTGTTAGAATGAGAGCTTGTGGGTCGACTGTTGGTTCTCTTAGCTTCGAGTTCTAAATCTGCTTTCTTCCAATCCAAACCTTTCTCGGCTAGTATTTCTTCCCTTGGCCTGGCATTCCCGAAAGGATTTGGTTTGTTGGTTTTGGCCGTGGCCTGAGTCGGAGAGCTTTCTCCCTTAGGTGGATCTAGTACCAGACGGCGGCGTTCTGGTAGCCGTTCCTGGTTGCCGTCGCGAGGCACAACTCCTCTACTCCAACGGTCAGGTTCAGGCCCTCCGGAATCACGAAAACCAGAACCGAAGTTGGAAGATCTAGCGGGAGGGACGGGTTTCTTATTTACTGCCCAATTGTCGATCTCGTCAGCCCTAGAAAACCCCCCTCCTCCTCCTCCTGCGCTAAGGCCGCCGCCTCCACCAAGAGAACTGTAGCGGTTAGGTCTACTACCAGCATCGTATGAGGGCGTCATAGGTTTCTTCGTCATTGCCCAATTATCAACCTCGTCAGCCCTAGATGGTTGATCATATTCCGAAACCCGAGGCGGAGGACCTCTACGATCATCATCAAATCCACCGTAAGATCTCCGATTATTCCCCCAGGAACCGTCTCCATCCGCCTCTCTGTCCCTCATCCTAGGCCCTCCGCCGGAACGACCACCTCCGTAGGATGAGAAACCACCGCCTAGCCTCCCGTATTGCATTTCCTCTGCAGACCGCTCTTTCGGCCCGGTCGGGAGCCGCATCATCTCGTCATGAGTCAATCCTTTATGCTCGAAAGCCGAGTCACGGCGCGAACCTCCACCGCCGATACCCGCAGCTCCGGCCATCGTGAACTCCTGCAAGGTCATCTTCGTCTTTTTCTTCCCTTTGTTAGTGTTCACCGCCTCTTTCAAGCTCGGATAACTCTGTGGTGGAGCAGCCGCGGCTGCCGCCGCCGCAGCGGCCTCTTGTTCTTTCTCTTCGGCTTCTGCACGCTCCGCTTCCGCTGCCCAGGCGCCGATATTCCCCCATATTTTCGACATTGTAGATCTTCCAGATCTCAAATCAAACAAACTTGTAAAACCCGATTCACGATTATCAGTAACTTTACGCGTGTATTGTAGAAACACCGAGAACTCCGACGTACGGCGGTGATGTGTGGTGGTTGGTAGTGGTGGCGAGGGTGAAAAGGAATAATCTGCAACAGCTATGTTGCTAAAATGCGGTTTTCGGAGTTTTTAGAAAGAGAAAGGAGAGAAGAGAGAGAAAGAAGGAGTGAAGTAGTGACGCGCATGATCGACCCGTGTTCACCACGCACGAATGGATTAATCTTTTGGAACAATCGTAGCCGTTGGATGCTTCGTGAATGTGTGTGTGAAAACTAGCGTCTGAAGTAGTTGATCTGACTGACGTGGCAGTTTTTTATTTGTCAGACGTGGGTACAGAGATTAGTGTGTGAAAAGTAGTAAAGCATCAAGGCTAAGCAACACAGTCTGTTTTTGGATGATTTGCAATTTTAGTCCTTGTAAATTAAGCTGTGCTCTATTTTGAGTCCTTAGTGGAAAATCATAATCAAATAAAATACTCGCGACGTAGAAAATCATATACCAATAATTTTAGTTTTTTATAATAAAAATTGATAAATAAGTTGACAAAGTCAACCTTCTATTAAAATACAAAATGCCAAGTATAATGGTTGAATTATAATTTTCAAATATCATCATTTAAATTGTGATCAACTCTTTAAAAAGAAGGAGCCGTGGTGGAAGTTGTCCCTAATAAGTAATAAGCAAACAAAATCTGATGTGTATATTTAGAAATATATTCTATATTGAGAATATAAATCAAAAGTTTAATAAATGATGTAATGTAAGCAAGTACAAAATGTTGGTTTTGGTTTGTTATATGAAACTAAAGATTTGGACATTTATGTTAAGAAAAATATAGGGTAGAAATGGCAAAACTCTCGAATGGTTAAAGTTTTGAATAAAGCAAACTTTTAGTTGGTGAACTCTAGATTATTTTAAGATGAATAAAGCCAACTTTGAGTTTTTGAACTCTAGATTTATTTCAAAATGGGATTTATTACAGAGGAAAACTGGAAAAAGTTGGTGAAATAAATATTAAGTTGACAAATTTGAATAGAAGATGACGTTCTCCTTTTAGAATTTGAGGTATATATCAATTAATGCTCTTTTGTCAAAGTTTCAAGTAGACGGAACTGGAAGCGAATAAATGCTCTAATAATGTTAGGAGATGTGTAAGGCGTTGTTGTAACACTTAATGTGTTAGATTTTATAGAAAACCAAAGATCATATAACACCTAATTAGGGTTTTGCTTAATGACCGGAAAATGAGGATTTAGCCATGAATTCTTCATTAAATATGATGAAAAAGAAGACAAAAGTGGACATATACGAGATTTTTGATCAACAATCACATAATAAATATACGGAAAAAATAGAAGAGGACAAAATAGTTATAAGGTTCACGTAATTAGGGCAACGCGTTACATCAATAGACGAATTAAAATTGTTTATTGATTTCGTAATGAGGTAGACAATTACATTGAAATCTACATATAGAGCTAGACATTAATTTCGATCCCAAAATTGTCAATTATTCGAGCTAATAGGAAGTTCTTCAACTTCATAAGCTTCTACAATGTACTATGTTTTGTGGTCGAAAAAATGAACATTCTTTTGAAATATGTGCATATCACGTGGTAATGTCTTCCCTAAATCTAAACAACCACCTATCTGCAAAACCTTCCAACACAACCTTTTTCTTTTGATACATAAGGCAGTCCCACAAATACCTTTCAAGTTGCATATGAGCCAATTCACTCCATTCTAGTACTTTTCCTTGATTAGAAATAAATATGCGTACAATTCCCACCGCATGACCAATGTTTTGCCTCGTGTATACCATAATATATATTAGCATGTCTATTATTGATGCATAACAAACTCTATGCATCTCTTTAATGTCTTCATCTGTTTGTGATTATTGTTTCTTTTAGAGATGCAATGTGATTATTGTTTCTTTTAGAGCTGCAACTCACTTGTCAACTGTGTACTTCTGACTTTAACATCTATCATGTTAAATTTCTCCAACACTTTACTAATATACTTGAACTAGAAAAAGTTTTCGTGTGCATCCAACTCTGTTTCTGACTATACTCATCCAAAAAATATGTCTTGCTGCTTTTAAGTGTTGCATCTCAATTCTTGAGATAATGCCAACGCCTAGTAATATCAAGTATTTTAGTCATTGTTGAGCCCTATTCTTTGTGATTTTATATCATATATGCTGTGGTATTCTCACTTTTTGTATCAGTGTTTGTTTGGAAAGAAAAGTTACAATCAGTGGTTAAATGCGTACAAAATGGAAGAAGTTTGGAGATAAAAACAAAAACAGTCGCCTGAACACGCGCGCCGCGGGGAAGTATAAGGGCGCGCCGCGCTGAGTCAATGATAAGGCGGTGGGAATAATTCAAATGACGAAAAAACGGGGATAACCCTACACGCGCGCCGCGGATATGAGATACGCGTGACGCGGTCACTTATTTTCCACAACTATAAATAGAGGACATTAGGTCAAAATCAGAAGGCAAGGAACGACCCACAAGGTAGACACAAGGCTTCTTTTACTCCAAGTTTCGGTTTTCAGTCGCCATTCGTGGTATTTATGTTTCTTCACTTAGTTTTCATAATAGTTTATTTGTTATAGTATTTTAGCTTAGTGTTATTGAGTGTGACAACCATTAGCATTAGGTTTAAGTTTATGATTTTTGTTGTTTACTATTTTGGATACTTTGGATCTGAGTTTTATGCAATCAATCATTCGGTTACATGTTTATTGGTGTTGTTGGTATTTTTGACATTTGGATGCTTATTGTTTTTGGCTTGATCTTGGTTGTTTCTGTTTCTGAATTATATTTCTGATTTCAGAAGCAAGTTAGATTAAGTTTTGGTTTTAGTTTCATTTAAGCTTATGCTTTGTTTTGGACATTATTGGATTTTTTGCTTTTGGACCGTTTTTGGTAAAGTAGAGACTAGTCCTTCTGGTTGTAGCGTGACACTGCAACTGGTAATCTATCACCTATCTTGACCACAAAACTCATGTAGATCGACTATGACTACCATTGTACTAAGTGAGAGTAAGGTTTTTTATTATTTTTGACCGCATGACGACCGCTGCGATGTCAAATTTTGGCGCCGTTGTCGGGGAGTTGTAAGCTTAAGATTAGGTTATCTGTAAGGAGTTAGTTTCTGATTTTTAAAGTTTAGTTTTGAGATTTGATTTTAGTTAGTAGTATTGTTTTGGTTTTGACGGGCGTTTTGCACTAGTGCATGCGTACCCGTCGGGGTGGGTAGTCATCACCCTTACTTTTTAACTCGGAAATCGAACGAACTGCACGCAATAACCGTGTGCGTAGGCGCTTAGATAAGATGAGTCCTAGTAGTGTTAGTATAGAGGATGTTACTAATGAGCCTGTGGGTGAGGTAACAGGAGGGGGAATTCCATTTATACCCCCAGTGTCAAAATTTCATTTTGGTAGCATAAGTGCTACTGGTGGTGCAGTTTCAGCCCCCGCATCGATACCGGCATGCACTCTGCCTTCAGTTCCACCATTTCAACAACAAACCACCGACCATTTTTCAGCTGCTACGGGTTGGGAGCGTCGACCCGAAATGGCAACCCACCACCTAGACAGCAAACTACCATTTGTCAACCACAACAATCGCAACCATTACAACCACCATTCCCACCAACCATCTTTAAACCACAACCCGCTTTCCAAACCTTACCACAACCAACCTAATATGTGCAACCACAACAACCTCCACCACAGCAGTACCAATATCAGGAAGCCGAGTAAAGATACGAGGAGGAGGAAGAAGGATGGATTCCTCCACACCAGCAACAATGGAATCCAGGTCGGGGACCTCAACGAAGAGTGCAGCAACAACATTAGCAACCGCAAGGTCAACAATGTGTTGGATTAGGTGTCTAAGCCATGACTAATAATTTGTATTTACCTAATTAATAGTAGCAAAGTCCATTTGGGTTGCCCTCATAGCTGGAGGTTTGGTAGAAAGTTCGGTAGAGAGAAAGATTGATTTATTATATGATTAATAAATCAATAATAAATTAAATAAATAGTTTATTAATATATTAAACTGACAATATATTAATTAGAAACTATATTAATTAATTAGAAATTAATCTGGAATTAATTGGAATTAATTTGGTGATTAATTTAATTAATTAAAGGTACAGGGACTGAAATTGTAATTATTCAATAGTTGAGTAAGTGACAATTTTAGCAGATAAATAATCCATCGAAATTATATATAAGATATATATATTTCGAAATTAATAAGGATAAATATGATTTGAGTTGTAAGATAAAATGTTTATCTTATTTGAATTCAAAAAGGTTTATCTCTAAAGACTTATCTGGTTATCTGCTGGAGGCTATAAATAGGGAGCCTTAGACCCTTATTTCCTGTGCCATTTTTACACCAAAACTCTCTAGAATTTCGTGACCTTCCCTAGCTCATTGGGTGTGACTTCATTTGAGGCAGGACACTTGTGCTGCTTTGCTTCCAAGAAATCCTAAAAGGTTAGTTTTTCTGATTTTATTCTTTTAGTTATTTTCTTGTGGCCTTTAGGAATTTATTATATGTTCAATTAGAAGAAAACATAGATCCTTATAGGTTGCATGTGAACTTAGGGTTTTAGTTCATTGATTTGCATAAAACCTTTCAGTGGTATCAGAGCTTTTTGGTTGTTTTCTTGTTGAATTGCTATAAACGTTTTCCTAAAAATTAGGGTTTAAAGCTTATAAACCCTAATATAGCCTAATAGATTTAAGGGTTAGGGTTTTGGAAACCCTAGCCCCTCCTCTCTTTGATTTTCGATTTTCTCATTAGGGGTTTAAAAGGCTTTCTATTTTTGGTAAAGTTAATTATTTAAATGGATAACCTTAAATCCATTATTTGTAAATTTCGAAAATTAGGGGGTTTAAGATATGTTTAAATTAATTTGATCAATTTGTGATACCTATCTAAATTTAATTAATTTAATTAATTGTTTAATTAAAAGATAATTAATGGTTTAATTTAATTTTAAATTTAATAGTTTTAAATTTCGAAAATTAAAGGATAAACTAGAAATATTTTAAAAGTCTAAAATATTTGGATTTAATTAATTTAATTAATTGTTTAATTAAAAGATAAACTAAATCAATTAAAAAGGTTTAATTTAATTTTAAATTTAATAGTTAAATTTCGAAAAAAAATTAAAAGATGAACCAGGAATATTTTAAAAGGTTTAAAATACATCTTATATATTATAATTAAAAGTTAATATTATATATATAAGATAAAATGGTTAGTCAAATCAATAGTAGGCCTCATTCACGAAGCTGATCTATAAAGAGGGTATAAGGAGACTGGCTATAAAATGGCGGTCTAATGGGTGTCCACTCTCACCCACCGCTCTCCTGATCAGTGGAGGGTCGTTAGCCGAACGGGTTTGATAGGACCGCTTAATCTCATTAAAAGTATAATGATATTATTCAAAGTACTGGAACATTTTATAAAAACCTAAATCTAGTTACTTTAGGAAAAATGTGAATAGATGCTAACCCATGAAATTGCACATTACACTTTATGAGACATTAGTGGAGTGTGTGTGGTTAACCGGCACACTAATAGGGGCTCATAAAGAGTGGTAATGGGTTTTCTCATGATTTATCATTGTTGATGGAGCGTGTGTGGTTAACCGGCACATCAATTAGAGATGATAAATGACATTGAGGTTACCAAGCTAATTTGCATGGTTACTCACATCCAGTTTGTGATCCTCGACATGCCAGTCACAAACAGTGGAGCATATCCGAGATTAAACATGTCATTGAACAGTTCAATGAGTCTCAACAGATCTAGGAATTTCATAAGATGAAATTGATAAGTGTTTATCTACCTTAATGACCATTATGTTGTGATTACGGCATCCCTCTTCACACCATAGTTGGGGTATTTTGGATCCTAGCCTTGTTAAATAATAAATTGGGTAATTATTTAAAAGGATTAAAATCAAACTAACTAATTCAAATATTTTATAAATGTTTAAAGATAGTGTCAGTTCTCCTCCTTCTCCTTCTTCACCCATTTCTGAGAGTTTCAGAAAGCACCTATTACATATGGTAAGGCTGACTGGCCTGAACTATGTGGTATGGCTTCACAAATAGAGAATGGTTCTTAGTTTTGCTGGCAAGCCATATCTTATTGAGTGTCCGCTCCCCAAGCATGTCATCACACAGCAGCTTGTGATGAGCATGACCCCTTGACCATTAAGTCCAAGGAAGTTCGTTGCCTCATGCTATTGATCATTGACCCCAAGTTCCGCATGGATTTAGAATTTCTGGGGTCAGATAAGTTAGCACAGCTGGTTGAGGAAAGGTTTCGAGAACTGGTTGAAAAAGGAACGAACAAGGATCTTCAAGGAGCTTGAAGTTGCAAGCTAGAAGGAAGTAGCACCAGTTTGCATGTTCTCATGCTACATGGGCAAACTGTATAAAATTGGGTCACCCCTTGTGATCGGGAGTTAAGCATTAGCTCGACTCGCTGATCTATTCATCCAGATGAACAGAAATGGGTAACCAGATAAGACAATCATGGAAATGCATTCGATGTCGACTCTGTATGAGTCGTTCATGGAGAAGCATAGTTCCATTGATTCAGCTACTTCGGGATTGAGTCCAGTAATAAGGCACATCAAGAAATGATCCAGATCGTCTGGACTAGTTCTTCGATATATCAAACTGGGAATCCACAATGTGGGATACAGTCACAGAAAGATTGGAAAAATGCTCTAAAGCCGAACGGTTTGGCAACTCAAGAATATCTTAAAACTCAGAACTCCTGATCCTTAATTCCTTGATACAGGATGTGTTTATCACATTTGCTCTGTATGCATGGACTGGATATGATGCGGGATTTTGTTGCAAAGGAGCACATTCGAATTGGATCTGAAGCTCATGCAGTTTTGGAGTTTAGTTAGATAGTATGACCTTGTTATTAGCTTATTAGATGCGTGCGACATTACCTGTCATATAGTACATTGCTCGAGGATATTTTGGTTTTATAAAATGTTGATTTTCTTTTAATACATATTTGTTTAAATTATCCTTAAAATGTTGTATGAGTATGTTAATTGCATGAATGGCAATAACTTGAATGTTGATACATCCAAAGTGTTTGGATTCATGAATTGTGTATTGTATGATTGTTAAAGTAATTTTATAAGGATCAATTCGACCAAAGGTCCAGTTAGGCAGGACTTTGGAATCATTTGACTTAGAGTCATATGATGAATTGAGTTCTTAATAAAATCTTTTGTGGCAAGAAATGAATCACCAAAGGATCCAGTGGATAGGATTTTGGAATCAGTTGACTTAGAGTCAGGTGATGATTGCAAATCTTGAACAATATTAACAAAGTCATAAATTTACATAGAGATGTAAAAGACATTAAGATTTTTGAGCAACAGACACAAAAGTTATTGTGTATTGCTCGAATATTCGAACACAACACAATTATTTACACTTCATGATATTTGCCAATTAGTGTGACAAATATGGATTCGCTTATCAGAATAAGTGATTGATTGAAAACTTGAAGTATTCAAGGATTTCAAAGGAAGTATAAGATCAACTGAACTTGAGTAACAACATATACTGATAAAATGTTTCACAGTTTACCTTCTTCCAAGAACATTAATGGTTATAATGTGTCTTAGGGAAGATGATGGAGCATTGATCGAAATAGTTCGATCCTCGATGTATAAGATACATTTTCCAATTAGTTTTTCGATGAATTGAATATTCAACCAGTCAGACCATAGAAACCATATTCCGACCACATCTTAGACTAAGTAGGTTATACAGACACTATCTGAAATGTAAAGCTGGGATCATCCGCTTGTACATAGAAAGTCCAGGGTCATGTTGTGTTTGTTGGATTAGGTGTCTAAGCCATGACTAATAATTTGTAATTTACCTAATTAATAGTAGCAAAGTCCATTTGGGTTGCCCTCATAGCTAGAGGTTTGGTAGAAAGTTCCGAATAGAGAAAGATTGATTTATTATATGATTAATAAATCAATAGGAATTAAATAAATAGTTTATTAATATATTAAAGTGATAATATATTAATTAGAAACTATAGTAATTAATTAGAAATTAATCTGGAATTAATTGGATTTAATTTGGTGATTAATTTGATTAATTAAAGGTGCATGGGCTATTTTGTAATTACTTAATAGTTGAGTAGTGACTGTCCAGGTGGAATATTAATTGGCGATTTTTAGGATATAATTATCCTTATAATCGAAATTAATATATAGAGGATAAATAGGTTTAATTCAAATGATAAAAGGTTTATCTTGATTTGAATTAAAAAGGTTTATCTCTAAGGTTTATCTGTAACCACCTGGAGCCTATAAATAGAGACTCCAGGCATCATAATTCACGCCATTCTTGACTCCTCCCTCTCTCTGTATTTCGTCCACCTCCTGCTCCCTGGGTGTGATCTCATTTGAGGCAGGACACTTGTGCTGCTTAGCTTGCAAGAAACAACTAAAGGTTAGTTTTTCTATTTTATTCTTTTAGTTAATTTTTGTTTTGCCTTTAGGAATTAGTTACATGTTCAAAGTAAGAAAACATAGATCCAATTTAGGTTGCATGTGAACTTAGGGTTTTAGTTCATAGATTTGCAAAAAACCTTTCAGTGGTATCAGAGCTTTTGGTTGTTTTCTTGTTGAATTGTTGTAATAGTTTTCCTAAAATTAGGGTTTAAAGCTTATAAACCCTAATTATTGCTTGGATCGATTTCTAGGATTAGGGTTTTGGAAACCCTAATCCCCCCCTTAGTATTTTCGAAAATGCCTATTAGGGTTTTAGGAGGTTTTCTATTTTTGGTAACTTTAATTGTTTAATTAAATGGATAACCTTAAATCTATTATTTGTTTTTCGAAAATTAGGGGTTTAAGATAGGTTTAAATTAATTTGATTAATTTGTGAAACCTATCTACATTTGAATTAATTTAATTAATTGTTTAATTAAAAGATAATTCAAGGATTTAATTTAATTTTAATTTAAATGGTTAAATTTCGAAAAAAAATTAAAGGATAAATCCTAAAATATTTTAAAAGGTTTAAAATATCTAGATTTAATTAATTTAATTAATTGTTAATTAAAGGATAATTAAAATCGATTTTAAGGTTTAATTTAATTTTAAATTTAATAGTTAAATTTGGAAAAATTAAAAGATAGACCTGAAATATTTTAAAAAGTTTAAAATACCAAGATTTAATTAATTTAATTAATTGTTAATTAAAAGATGATTAAATCGATTTCTTATAGGTTTAATTTAATTTTAAATTTAATAGTTAAATTGGTAAAATTAAAAGATAAACCTGGAATATTTTGAAGGGTTTTAAAATACATCTTATATATGTTATTAAAGGTTAATACTATATGTATAAGATAAAATTGGTCAGTCAATTCAATAGTAGGCCTCATTCACGAAGCTGATCTATAAAGTGGGTATAAGGAGGCTGCCTATAAAATGGCAGTCTAATGGGTGAACACTCTCGCCCACCGCTCGCCTGATCAGTGGAGGGTCGTTAGCCGAACAGTTTTGATAGGACCGCTTAATCATTAAAAGTATAATGATCAAAGTACTAGAACCATTTACAAAAATCCCAATCTAGTTACTTTAGGAAAAATGTGAATTTAATGCTAATCCATGAAGTTGCACATTGCACTTTATGAAACGTTGGTGGAGCGTGTGTGGGTTACCGGCACACCAATGGGGGTTCATAAAGAGTGGCAATGGGTTTCTCGGGTGTTATCATTGTTGATGGAGCGTGTGTGGTTAACCGGCACATCAATTTGAGATGATAATAGACCCCGAGAGTACCAAGCTAATTTGCATGGTTATTCACACCCGGTTTGTGATCCTCGGCATCCCAGTCACAAACGGTGGGGCATGTCCGAGATTAAACATGCCATTGAACAGTTCGATGAATCTCACAGATCTAGGAATTTCATAAGGCTGAAATTGATAAATGTTATCTACCTTAATGACCACTGTGTTGTGATTACGGCATCCCTCTTCATAGCATAGTTGGGGTATTTTGGGTCCTAGCCTTGTTAAATAATAAATTGGGTAATTATTTAAAAGGATTAATTAAACTAATAAATTCAAATTTTATATATGTCTGAAGAAAATGTCATTCTCCTCCTTCCCCTCCTTTACCCATTTCTGAGGGCATCAGAAAGCGCCTGCTTAATATTGTAAGGCTGACTGGCCTTGACTGTGTGATATGGTTTTGCAATTAGAGAATAGTTCTTAGTTTTGCTGGGGAACCATATCCGACTGAGTGTCCGCTCCCAAACATGACATCACACAGCAGCTTGTGATGAGCATGACTCCTTGATCATTGACCCCGAGTTCCGCAGGGATTTAGAATTCCTGGGGTCAGATAAGTTGGCACAGCTAGTTGAGGAAAGGTTCCGAGAACTGGTTGAAAAAGGGAACAAACTAGGATCTTCAAAGAGCTTGAAGTTTCAAGCATGAAGGAAGTAGCACTAGTTTGCATGTTCCCAAGTTTGAGGGATACATAGGCGAACAGTATAAAACTGGTTTCCCTTTGTGATCGGGAGTTAAGCGTTAGCTCGACTCGCTGATCTATTCATCCAGATGAACAGAAAGGGTAATCGGATAAGACAATCGTGGAAATGCATTCAATGTCGACGCTGTATGAGTCGTTCATGGAGAAGCATAGTTCCATTGATTCAGCTGCTTCAGGATTGAGTCCAGTATTAAGGTGCATCAAGAAATGATCCAAATCGTCTAGACCGATTGTTCGATGTTTCAAACTGGGAATCCATAAGGTGGGACACAGTCACAGAAAGATTGGAACAATGCTCCAAAGCCAAACCGTTTGGCAAACTCAGTAATATCTTAAAACTCATAATACCTGATCCTCATTTCTCGATACAGGATGTGTTTTCTCACATTTGCTCTGTATGCACGGACTCAGTAGGATGCGGGATGTTATCGCACAAGAGCATATTCAGATTGGATCTGGAGCTCGTGCAGTTTTTGGAGTTAGGCTAGATATTTATTCTTGTTATTAGTTTATAGACACACATGACATGGATTCGCATAGTACAATGTTCTGAGGATAATTCTGGTTTAACAAAATATTTTTTAACATGATTGTTTTAATTATCATCGAAACGTTGTGTGAATGTGTTAATGGCATAAATGGTAATAACTTGAACGTTGATACATCCAATGAGATTGGACTAATAAATTGTGTTTCTTTATGATTGTTAAGTGAATTTTATGAGAATCACTTTCACCAAAGATCCAGTTGGACAGGACTTTGGAATCATTTGACTTAGAGTCACATGATGAATTGAGTGCTTAATAAAATTAATTGCGGCAAGAAAGGAATCACCCAAAGATCCAATGGATAGGATTTTGGAATCAGTTGACTTGGAGTCAGGTGATGATTGCATGTCTTGAACAATATTAACAAAATCATAAAATTTACATAAGATGTAAAAGACCTTAAGATCTTGAGCAACAGACACATAAATTACTATGTATTGCTTGAATCTTCGAACAGAACACGATTAGTTATACTTCATGATAATTACCAAATAGTTTGACAAATATGGCTTCGCTTATCGGAATAAGCGATTGATTGGAACCTTGAAGTGTCCAAGGATTTCAAAGGAAGTATAAGATCAACAGAACCTTAGTGACAACACAGACTGAGAAAATGTTTCACAGTTTATCCTCTTCCAAGAACATTAGTGGTTATAATGTATCTTAGGGAAGATGATGGAGCATTGATCGAAATAGTTTTTGATCCTCAATGTATAAGATACATTTCCGATTAGTATTTCAATGAATTGAATATTCAACCAGTCAGACCGCAAAAACCATATTCCGACCATATCTTAGACTAAGTAGGTTATGTCGACACTATCTGAAATGTTAAGCTGGGATCATCCCACTAGTACATAGAAAGTCCAGGGTCATGTAGCATTCGTCCGAATCTCTTGACAAGCCTGAAACTGATCAGCGATGTCGTTTCATTGGCCATCCCGATTATCCTTTGAAAGAAGAGCCCTTTTAGAAAGAGCTCATATTCTAAGGAAACAGTGGGAGTAAGAATAATCCTGAAGGAGTTCAGGGATTAGCCAAGTGAAAGAACCTTTTAGTCACCACTGGGCCTTGACCAGGAATTGGATTCATGTTAAACCTGACATACCCTCTCTTCGCTTAACCAGTAGTCACCGTCATAAGGAGTTATGATATGGGTGACATACCGAGTAGTGGTAAAACACTAAAGATGATACGGATAAGTAATCCGACTACTGGAAGCATTGGTGAGCCTGGTTGCTGCCAAATAAGAGAACCTCAACGCGAGACACAGTCTATGTGACAGTTTGTTTGATTTTTACAACTGGTCTAGGAACCAGTGGGAGTAATTGAATCATCAAAAGAAGGAAACATAGAAATGTACTTACAGAACATCTGGTTGATTGAGTGATCACTTGGAATCAAGCAATTGATTCCGAGAAGAGCGCTCTCAATAGAAGATGAGATTTAAGAGGATTCTGCATGGCATAATGTGAGTCGTTAGTGGAGCGTGTGTGGTTTATCGGCACACTAATAGGGACTCACATAGAGCATGCCATTACAAAAGGTACATGGCCCCGGGATTCGTCCCATGGGCATCTCGCAAGAAAGGATATTCAGATTCTCAAAATAGGCCAAAAGGTTTGGATTTTGTGAATAGCCTGAAAGATTTCCTTTAATATGTCGGAAAGGTTTGAATTTCGGTTTCGCAAAATGTGCCATAAGTTATAGATCTTGTGAATAGTCCGAAAGAGTCATATAATGGTGTCAAAGTCAGTGGGAGTATCTGCTATCATTGTATGTGGGTTATATACTGGTTCTAGGAAACGTCTCTTATCATTACAAAGTATAATGACTTGGTGTTAAGAAACGGTTCACTATGAAAGACTTTAAGATATACAACATACTCAGGTGGTTGTGAGCATCTATTAGATAGATCAGAATTCTGCCAATGTGATCTTGATGAAATTCAAGATGCATAACCCAAGGAAAGGAGTTTCCTGTCATTGCAAAGTGTAATGAATTGGCATGAAAGAAACAAAGAAGGTGCAACAAATTTACGTAGTTCATAGACATCTATCAGATAGATGAGACTGACAGTATTGACTTAGCCGTTGAGAATATGATCTTGATGAGATTCAAGATGCATAAGAAAGAGTCCCCGAAAGGAAATGGTTTTCGGAAATCATGACACAAGGATTATTGATAGTCTTAGGATTCCGAAAGGGCTTGGAATGAGATTACATCAGGTTCCTCGAGCCTCTTGGACAAATCAGAAGTGTTATGAACATATCCTGATGACTTAATGCTTAGAGCATTGTAAGTTAGATTCAGGATATTGCATGGTTGAGAATACTGAATGAATTTTTGAACAGACGTGAAAAAACATTGGGAAATGATTAGGGTGAACGATTTGAAAGGAGTTTCGAATCAGTAATTGGTTACACTAGGACGTGGTGTTATAGGACTTCATGGTTGAAGAGTTTCGTTGTTTTCTGATGGAGCGCGTGTGGTTCACCGGCACATCATGATACCTCGAAATAGTATTAGGGTGTAGTCATGTAGACTATAGATCCCGAGAACTATGGGTAGTCACAGTACACATCACTAGAATGGAGTTGTGAGAGAGAAAGACGGAATGACAAATTGAGATATCATCGGAAGAGTATCCGATTGGATTATCTGCAATTAAAGTGTATAAGTATTAGACACTTGGATACATAGAAAGAGTGAAAAGGTCATAATAGACAAAATATAAAAGGGTTTGAATTAAAAGTTTAAAAGAAAAATAAGAAACCGATAATAGTTATGGTAAATCTGACTTGGTGATTACCTCGTGGAGACTTGGTAATAAGCAGGAGTAGCTGCCAGTCAGATTTCATGTTTCGCTTTTGCATGTTTACTTCCTGAGTAATTGGATTACTCAAATATCCACAGTCGCTCATACTCTTAGGAGTAAGTATGAAGAAAGACTGCCATGAATTGGTTTGTAGATTGTCTAAGGAGTTAGACATAGCAATAAGATTGCAGCAACGTTCATGAGTACTTGGAAATGGAGATTTGAGTATTGGATAAACCCACGCTCAATAGATTGCTTCATGGATTACATCACGAGCAATGTAGAGACGATAATATCTTATGGTCTTGAAGTGGAGAGATATGAGTTATAATTTGCAAGGCGGTTGCTCATTGATAGTACGAAAACGCATCGGTAACTCGGTGTTATAAAACGTGCTGTTGTGAGTGATTTGTCGGGTAAAAGATATAACATATGAGTCGAAGCTTATTCGTCTCATGACCCTGATGGGAAACAGATATCTGTTGGCCACTCGATGATTTTGAAGTTGACTGAAGTGCTGGCCAGCCAGGACTAAATTGATTCGTTCAATTAAAAGTCTAAAAGTCATAAGCAAAATCGGAAATCGGGAAACAGTGTATCAGACAGAGATTGATCTCAATCCATGTCTCATGTCTGAAAATATCTTGTTGGACGGAGGATCATTTGATCACTTATCTATGGACAGAACTGACTAGGTCAGAGTTCGACAAAAGTTTCTAGGAAGCTACAGTTTGCTGATTAATTAGAGGTTAAATTGGTAATTATAGTCATAGACTTATCCAAGTGGGAGACTGTTGGATTAGGTGTCTAAGCCATGACTAATAATTTGTAATTTACCTAATTAATAGTAGCAAAGTCCATTTGGGTTGCCCTCATAGCTAGAGGTTTGGTAGAAAGTTCCGAATAGAGAAAGATTGATTTATTATATGATTAATAAATCAATAGGAATTAAATAAATAGTTTATTAATATATTAAAGTGATAATATATTAATTAGAAACTATAGTAATTAATTAGAAATTAATCTGGAATTAATTGGATTTAATTTGGTGATTAATTTGATTAATTAAAGGTGCAGGGGCTATTTTGTAATTACTTAATAGTTGAGTAGTGACTGTCCAGGTAGAATATTAATTAGAGACTCCAGGCATCATAATTCACGCCATTCTTGACTCCTCCCTCTCTCTAGATTTCGTCCACCTCCTGCTCCCTGGGTGTGATCTCATTTGAGGCAGGACACTTGTGCTGCTTAGCTTGCAAGAAACAACTAAAGGTTAGTTTTTCTATTTTATTCTTTTAGTTAATTTTTGTTTTGCCTTTAGGAATTAGTTACATGTTCAAAGTAAGAAAACATAGATCCAATTTAGGTTGCATGTGAACTTAGGGTTTTAGTTCATAGATTTGCAGAAAACCTTTCAGTGTTCGTCCGAACCTCATGACTAGCCTGTACCTGATCAGCAGTGTCGTTTCATTGGCTATCCCGACTGTAACTGTGAAAGAAGAGTTCTTTTGGAAAGGACTCATATTCTAAGGAAACAGTGGGAGTAAGAATAATCCTGAACTCAGCCAATTGAAAGAACTTTTAGTCATCACTAGGCTTTGAGCAGGAATCAGATTCCTGTTAAACCTGACATACTTTTCTCTTAACCAGTAGTATTAGTCACCATCATAAAGTGTTGTGATCTGGGTGACATACCAATTAGTGGTAAAACACTAAAGTTGGTACGGATTAGCAGTCCGACTAGTTGGAAGCATTGGTGAGCCCGGTTGTTGCCAAATAAGAGAACCTTAGGGCGAGACACAGTCTATTTAACAATTTGATTGATTTTACACCTGGTCTAAAAAACAGTAGGAGTAATTGAATCATCAAAAGAAAGCGACATGGATAGAAATGTACTTACAGAACATCTGGTTGAGTGAGACGATACTCAGGGTCAAGCAATTGATTCCAAGAGAAGCACTCTCAATAGAAGATAAAATCCGAAAGGATACTGCGTGGCACAGTGTGAGACTTTATTGGAGCGCGTGTGGATTACCGGCACACTAATAAGGACTCACAAAGAGCATGCAAATACAGTAGGTACATGGCCCCGGGATTCATCCCACGGGCACCTTGCAAGAAAGGAAATTCGGATTCTTAAAATATGCCAAAAGTTTTGGATTTTGTGAACAGCCTGAAAGATTCCCATAACTATGTCAGAAAGGTTTCAGATTCTCAAAATGTGCCAAAAGGTTTGGATTTTGTGAAGAGTCCGAAAGAGTCAAAGCCAGTAGGAGTATCATTGTTATCTGCTTATGACTATATGTTAGTTACATATTGTTCATTACAAAGTGTAATGATTTGACATTAAAAGATAATTCACTGCGAAAGACTTTAAGAAATACAACATAATCAGGTGGTTGCGAACATCTATTAGATATATAAAAATTCTGCCAACATGATATTGATGAGATTCAATATGCATAACCCCAGGAAAGGAGTTTCTTATCATTGCAAAGTGTGATGACTTGGCATGAAAGAAATAAAGAAGGTGCAACATACTCACGTAGTTCACAGACATCTATCGGACAGATGAGATAGTCAGTATAGACCAAGCCATTGTAAGCATGATCTTGATAAGATTCAAGATGCATGAGAAGAGTCTCCGAAAGGAAATATTTTTTGAAAGTCATGACACAAGGATTATAAATAATCTTTGGATTTCGAAAGGGTTTGGAATAAGATAAGATCGGGTTCCACAAGCTTCTTGGATCGATCAGAAGTGTCATGAACATGTCCTGATGACTTGATGCTTAGGGCATAGTAAGTTGGATTCAGGATATTGTCTGGCTGGGAATACTGGATGGATTATTTGAACTCACATGAGAAATCATTGGGAAATGATTGGGGTGAAAGTGATAGTAATAATAATTTGAAAGAGTTTCAAAGTGGTAATTATTAACGTCAGGACGTGGTGCTAAAGGACTTCATGGCTAAAGAGTTTCGTTGGTATTCTGATGGAGCGCGTGTGGTTCACCGGCACATCATAACACCTCGAAATAGTCTTAGGGTGCAGTCATGTAGACTAAAGACCCCGAGAACCATGGATAGTCACAGTACACATCACCAGAATGGAGTTGTAAGTGAGAATGACAGAATGACAAATTGAGATGTCAACGGAAGAGCATCCGATTGGATCATATTCTATGAAGTGTATCAGTGTAAGACACTTTTGAATACATAGAAAGAGTGAAATGTTCATATAGACACAGATATAAAACTTGAATTGGAAGTTTAAAAGAAATTTAGAAACCGATAATAGTTTATGACAAGATCTGACTTGGTGATTACCTCGTGGAGACTTGGTAATAAGCAGGAGTAGCTGCCAGCCAGATCTTTATGTTTCGCTTTCGCATGTTTTACTTCTCGAATAATTTAATTATTCAGAAAAGGTCCACAGTCGCTCATACTTTGGGAAGTAAGTATTGAATCAAGACTGTCATGAATTGGTTTGTAGACTGTCTAAAGAGTTGGACATTACAATAGGATTGCTACAACATTCATGAGTACTTAGAAATAGAGATTTGAGTATTGGATAAACCCACGTTCAATAGATTGCTTCATGGATTATATCACAAGCAATGTTGAGAAAATAATATCTTATGATCTTGAAGTGGAGAGATATGAGTTGTAATTTACAAGGCAGTTGTTCATTGATAATACGAAACCGCATCTGTAACTCAATGTTATAAAACATGTTGTTGTGAATAATTTGACTGGTAAAAGATATAAGCATATGATTCGAAGCTTATTCGTTCCTTGACCCTGATGGGAAACAGATATCTGTAGGCCTCTCGATGATTTTGAAGTTGACTAAAGTGCTGGCCAGCCAGGACTGAATTGAGTTGTTCAATTAGAAGTCATATGTCATATGCAAATAGGGAATCGAGAAATAGAGTATCAGACAGAGATTGATCTCAATCCATGTCTCATGTCTGAAAAAATATCTTGTTGAATTGAGGATCATATGATCACTTATCTATGGACAGAACTGACTGGGTCAGAGTTCGGCAGCAGTTTCTAGGAAGCTACAGTTTGCTGATTAATTAGAGGATAAATGGTAATTATAGTCATAGACTTATCCAAGTGGGAGACTGTTGCATTAGGTGTCTAAGCCATGACTAATAATTTGTATTTACCTAATTAATAGTAGCAAAGTCCATTTGGGTTGCCCTCATAGCTGGAGTTTTGGTAGAAAGTTCGGTAGAGAGAAAGATTGATTCATTATATGATTAATAAATCAATAATAAATTAAATAAATAGTTTATTAATATATTAAAGTGATAATATATTAATTAGAAACTATATTAATTAATTAGAAATTAATCTGGAATTAATTGAAATTAATTTGGTGATTAATTTAATTAATTAAAGGTGCAGGGACTGAAATTGTAATTATTCAATAGTTGAGTAAGTGACAATTTTAACAGATAAATAAGCCATCGAAATTATATATAAGATATATATATTTCGAAATTAATAAGGATAAATATGATTTGAGTTGTAAGATAAAATGTTTATCTCATTTGAATTCAAAAAGGTTTATCTCTAAAGACTTATCTGGTTATCTGCTGGAGGCTATAAATAGGGAGCCTTAGACCCTTATTTCCTGCGCCATTTTTACACCAAAACTCTCTAGAATTTTGTGACCTTCCCTAGCTCATTGGGTGTGACTTCATTTGAGGCAGGACACTTGTGCTGCTTTGCTTCCAAGAAATCCTAAAAGGTTAGTTTTTCTGATTTTATTCTTTTAGTTATTTTCTTGTGGCCTTTAGGAATTTATTATATGTTCAATTAGAAGAAAACATAGATCCTTATAGGTTGCATGTGAACTTAGGGTTTTAGTTCATTGATTTGTATAAAACCTTTCACAATGATCATCAATATAACGGTAACTTTGTTCAACCTTTATACTTTGCACAACCGAGAGGGCAATCGGTTGCGTCACACTACCAATCGCAGGAGTATGGCGATTCATCGCCCATTTATATTCCTGACAATGTAGATACTCTGGCAGAAATTAGGCCGCAGCTTTTAGGTAAATTGCCTGAATTTAGGGGATACAAACAGGATGATCCATATAATCATTTGTATGAGTTCATAGCTATAGCCAATGCCAATACCCCTAGGAACACAAATAAGAACATCTTTTGGTTGAGGTTGTTCCCATTCACTTTGAAAGACAAAGCGAAGTATTGATTTACATCTCTTCAGTCTAATAGTATCACCACATGGGAGCAGCTGAAGGCTAAGTTTTTACAAGAGTTCTACCTGGCGAGTAAAACTACAGAGATTAGGCGACCCATCCAAGATTTTTAGCAGAAGCCTGGAGAAGCATTTCACGAGGCTTGGGATCGTTTGAAGGAATTGATGCGCTCTTGCCCTCACCACGACATTCGGAAGTGGCAGCTGGTCAAATTATTCTTTGAGGGTGTGGACTTAACTAACCAAGCGATGATCAATGCATCATCCAGTGGTACCATCATGATGCAAGATCTCGATAAGGCTTGGCAATTTCTGGAACAGCCTAGCAACGGATCAAAAGTGAATTTTTCTACCAGGAAGCCAGTGACCACAGCTGCAGCAGTAGGAGCAGACGCAGATTGGAAGAAGGAGGTCAAGAAGGAGATTAGTGAGTTAAATAAGAAGTTTGATAGGTTAATGTCTACCTTACAGAATGGGCCCCAGAATCAACAATAAGGAGGCCAACAAGGACATAGGACCCAGGAGGCGAATCAGGTTTTCGGTCAAGGTCAAGGACAATACAATAATGGACGGCCTTACAGACCTTACAACCAGGGTTCTCAGAATTTCAACAATCAGAGGCAGAATAAATATCAAGGGCAATCGTCCAATCAGCCCATGCAATTCCAACCCGCAAACAACAGTAATTCAAATGGGAGCAGTAACAACAACAACAGGGGGCCAGTTAATAATAACAATGCCCCAGGAAGCCAAGAAGATCTGACTGCAAAGATGTATGAAATGTTCAACACCACTCAGCAGCAATCCCAGGCTAATGCCAAAGCCATCACCAACATGGAAAGGCAGATCGCTCAGATGGCTGAGGATCAAAGAAAGAGGGACAATGGCAAATTGCCTAGTACTATGGAAATCAACCCAAACCATACTCAACGGGCAGGAAAGGAGCATGTGAATGCCATCGAGGCCGAATGGAGGAAGGTGACTGTAGAGGACTTACTAGGTTATGAAGATGAAGTTGAGGTTGAAGGGAAGGGTAAGAATGAAGAAGAAGTTAAGGCTGAAGAAGATAAAGATGAGAATAAGGATGAGGAGGAGATCCAAGTTGAGAAGGAAACTCAAATCAAGGAGGACAAGGAGGTCCAAGAGAAGGAGCAGCCAATGGTGGCTGGCATTAAACAAAGGAAGAAGGACAAAAAGGAAAATAAAAAGCAGGAGGTGCCAAACAAGTCAACTGGGCCGTCAATAAATCAACCTTTGTGGGATGAGTTGAAAAATGCTCGTGAAGATACAAGGATTCTTCAGGAAATGTGTAAGACAAATAAGGAAAGCAAGGCACCCACACCTGATACGGTGAGGTTGACAGTTAAAGCTAGCGAGGCATTGTTGGGAACACTGTCCAAGAAGAAGAGAGATCATGGATCACCGTTGATTACTGTCACGGTGGGAGACGTGGTTATTAGGAACACCTTGCTGGATTTGGGGGTAAGTGTTAACGTGTTACCAGGATATTTGTACGACAAATACAAGAATGAAGAGTTGGAGTCGGCAAAGACGGTTCTGCAACTAGCCAATCAGTCAACTAAGGTGTCACAGGGCAAGTTAACGAATGTGATAGTGAAAGTAGGTGATTTCTTCTACCCGGTGGATTTCTTAGTCATGGAATACGAGATTTGGAGGACGCGCCCGCGCTGATCCTGGGACGTCCATTTTTGGCTACGACTGGTGCTATTATAGATTGCAAGATGGGAGATTTGGATATCTCATTTGGGACAAGAAAACGCAGGTTAAATATGTTTGGGAGTCCCATATCTCTACCACAAGGGTATGATGATAAGTATTGGAACAACAATCCGCTGATGGCACCAGGAACCAGAGATAAAGGAAAGATATGGACCCGAGTAGGTGAAGGTGGAAAGAAGAAATTTTAAGGGAGACAAAGGAACATCCGCTATCAACCATTGACAAGGTGTAGCTGCTTGACATGATGAAAATGATAGAATTAAAACATCAGCGATACGAAAAGGATTCCCGGTGTAGGGAGGCGAAGGTCTTCCAGCTCCTGGACGCGCAACAGCAGTGGATTAGCCAAGTCAGCGATCGAATGACGCAACTCACCTCATTGCTGGCAACGATGGTTCACAACTTTGCACCCGAGATGAATAAGATGATGCCTCGGGAGGATCGTTAAGAGTAGGAGTAATCCGTCTGGCTAAAGACGTTAAACTTAGCGCTTGTTGGGAGGCAACCCATCCCTTATAGGTTTGGTACTGCATTTTTAGGAGTAATTAGGAAGATATTATCATCGTCATCACAGGTATAATTGATCTGAGGCAAGTGTGGGGTCACACGAAGGTTTTGGAAATTTTGAAGGCCGCGCTGCGGCTCGGCGGGAGAGAAAAGGGACTTATCTTGCAAAAAAAAAAATTTGTTTTGTGTGGTTTATTTGTGCAGATGGTTATCAGATGCGACCACCCTTTCCTTCAGTTCCCCGAGGTTCTGGAGAGGACACCCTGTTAGGAATTATTTTAGTTTGGTTTAATCTTTTATTTATAAGGGACTAAAAGTGTAAAACATTATAGTTTGGGTTTAATTTGGAAAATCGGTATGGACCAAACAACACTAGGTTGTTCGGTTTTAGTCCTTGTTGTCCATGCCATTTTGGGCTAGTGGAATGCTTTCCATGGGCTTAGTTCATTAGGTCTAGAGTATTTAAGGTTTTTATGACATCATTTGTCATGTTGATTGCCTAGAGAATTGTGCTAAGCTAGAGAGAGAGAGAGAGAGAATATTGTTCTTGGCAATCACACAACTTATGTACTAGTCTAGATCAATACAAGAGTGCATTGAAGTTGATAAATCTCTTTGTTCATATTCTTTTGATTGATATCATTGTTATTGTGAGATCATAGGACCTATAATTGGTATCAGAGCTTGTTTTTGATATAAATCATCTTTTGTTCTTGGAGATTTGGAGAGTTTGATCCGTTTTTGTGAGTTTTTGGACTGTTTTTCGAGTTTTTGAAGAATTTATTCTTGGTGTTCATCGATAATCTTCAAGCAAAGTCCTTAAAAATTCGGTTTTGATCCAAAAAGTGCATTACGGAGGCTGTTTTTGCGAGTTTTTGGGTTACTCGGTCCGTTGGTGTGAGTTGTTCGACGGCGGAAAAGGATCATTAGGGTTTCGCATCTGTTGTTCGACGGCGGCTGGGATCAGATTAGATTTTGGAGGTTGTTCGCTTAGCAGCTAGGGTTTCTCGCAGGTTGTTCGGTCCTCTGATAGCTGCTCGGTCCGCCCAAATCCGTGTTCGGTGTATCTAGGGTTGCTAACTATTGCTCGGTTGGACTGAAGTTCTTCGGTCTCCTGGTTGCTCGGTTTTTCGGTCTCGCCCCATTTTGACCTATTGCTCGGTCTAGCTTGTTTCTCGGTTCACCAGTTTATTCGGTTGGATTGGGTTGATCGGTTTTTTCCCTGTTACTCGGTTACATTTGTTACTCGGTTAATCTATTGATCAGTTGACTTGTTGCTCGGTTACTTCTGCTTAGTCAACCTTCGTCGTTCGGTCAAAACAATTTTTGTTGCTCGGTGTTGCTTAATTGATTAGTTTCGTGATTTTTAATTTTTTGCAAAATTATTATTGTAATTTAATTTTTCGAACTTTAAAATTTACCGATGGATCCCGCAATGTCTACTGTCAACAGTGACCTCGATTCAATTATGGGTACCGTTACCCGTATTCTTCGTTTGATTAAAGCTGAAGGTTTTACCGAATGGAAGTATCAGTTTGAGCAATACATCAAAATGAAAGACGTGAAGCTGTGGAAACGTTCTAAAAAGAGAATCAAAATAACACGAATGCCTGGAATAGAACTGCTTCTGGAAGTAACTATGGCTTACCAACTTTTGTAAGACCCAAGTCTTCTCAAGAATCAACTTCTAGTAGTTCTAATTCTTCTTCAAACTCAAATGTTCCCATTTGGTCAAAAGATAAGTGTTTTAAACCAAATATGAAATGGGTTCCCAAAGGCAGTGTTAAATCATTTTCAAATGTCTCACCAATACTTGATCAACGTGATATGAGCTTTGAATCTGTTAGATGTGCTGATAGTGAAGGTAAACCCAGTTTCCGTATGGACTGGGTTCCTAAATCTAATTGATCCCGCGACTTGTGCAGGAACAGTTACGGAGGAATATCAGCAGACCTTGGTATGTTGATAGTGGCTGTTCTAGGCACATGACTGGCGACATGTCCTAACTACACGACATTGAGAAATTCAACGGGGGATGTGTTTGCTTCGCGGGAGGTGAAAAAGGGATGATCACGCAAAGAGGGACGGTGTCGAATGGTGTGTTGAAGTTTGAGAACGTGAATTTTGTACCTGAGCTCAAGAACAGTCTGCCGAGCGTTTCTCAAATATGTGACAAATGTTTTTCAACTCACTTCACGAAGAAGGAATGTCTGATTCTCAAGCCTGGCGTTGTCATTCCAGAGGAGTGGATTCTTGTTCGATCGGAACGAAAAAGCAATGCTTACATCATCGACATGAATCACAACACTCCCGAAAATGTCACCTGCTTATTCTCCAGAGCTGCAGAGCAAAGCGCGATGTTGTGGCACAGACGTCTCGGTCATGCCAACGCAAAGAATCTGAATCGCCTTGCAAAGAACAACATGGTTGCAGGACTTCCAATCAAGGACTTCATTACATTCGATAAATGTGTTGCCTGTGCTCAAGGCAAACATCACAGAAAGTCACATAAGCCCAAGGAGATCAATTCCTTTGATTCGATTCTTCATCTGATTCACATGGATCTATTTGGCCCGGTTAATGTTCTTAGTCTCAATCGCAGTTCTTACTGTCTTGTTATTATTGATGAGTACTCACGTTTTACATGAGTTTTCTATTGAATTAGGTGTCTAAGCCATGACTAATAATTAGTATTTACCTAATTAATGGTAGCATAGTCCATTTGGGTTGCCCTCATAGTAGGAGGTTTGGTAGAAAGTTCGGTAGATCATGGAAAGTCCAGACACATCGACAGAAAGTACCACTACATAAGACATAGAGTAGAAGAAGGTCACCTCCTAGTGAAGAGGGTATCATCAGAAGATAATCCTGCAGATCCCTTGACAAAGGCTCTGAGTAGGATTTAATAATATAGTTTTGTTGATGAGTATTTGATACTGCCTTTTGTCGATTGTTTATCATTGTGTTTCATTTTGCATGTTTACTTCCTGAGTAATTCTGATTATTCAAATGTCCACAGTCGCTCATACTCTTAGGGAGTAAGTATGAACGAAGGCTGTCATGAATTGGCTTGTAGATTGTCTAAGGAGTTAGACATAGCAATAAGATTGCTACAACTTTCATGAGTACTTAGAAATAGGGATTTAAGTATTGGATAAACCCACGCTCAACAGATTGCTTCATGGATTACATCACGAGCAATGTTGAGACGATAATATATTTTGATCTTTAAGTAGAGACATATAAGTTATGTTTTACCAAGTGGTTGTTCATTGATAATGCGAAAACGCATCGGTAACACGATGTTATAAAACGTGTTGTTGTGAATGATTTGACTAGTAAAAGACATAAGTATATGAGTCAAAGCTTATTCGTCCCTTGACCATGTCGGGAAAATAGATATCTATAGGCCTCTCGATGATTTTGAAGTTGACCGAAAGGGTTAGCCAACCAGGACTAGATTGATATGCTCAATTAGTAGTCTTAAAGTCAAATGCAAATCAGAAATCGGGAAATAGAGAATCAGACCAGGATTGATTTTAATCCATGTCTTGAGTCTGAAAATATCTTGTTGGACGGAGGATCATCTGATCACTTATCTATGGACAGAACTGACTAGGTCAGAGTTCGGCAGCGGTTTCTAGGAAGCTACAGTTGCTAATTAATTAGAGGCTAAATTAGTAATTATAGTCATACACTTATCCAAGTGGGAGACTGTTGGATTAGGTGTCTAAACCATGACTAATAATTAGTATTTACCTAATTAATGGTAGCATAGTCCACTTGGGTTGCCCTCATAGTAGGAGGTTTGGTAGAAAGTTCGGTAGAGAGAAAGATTGATTTATTATCTGATTAATAAATCAATAGAAATTAAATATATGGTTTATTAATATATTAAAGTGATAATATATTAATTAGAAACTATATTAATTAATTAGAAATTAATCTGGAATTAATTGGAGTTAATTTGGTGATTAAATTAATTAATTAAAGGTGTAGGGACTAAAACTGTAATTATTCAATAGTTGAGTAAGTGACAGTTTAAGTGAGTGAGTGGCCAGCAAAAAAAATATATATATAGTAATATATAGATTTCGATTTTAATAATAGAGATAATTATGGTTTGAATTATTAAGATAAAGGCTTATCTTAATTTGAATTCAAAAAGGCTTATCTCTTAAGGTTTATCTGGTCATCAGCTGGAGGCTATAAATAGGGAGCCTCAGACCCCATAACTTGGGATTTTACCCTGACTCTCTCTCTGAAGATTTCGACCACTCTCCTGGCTTGGGTGTGACTGCATTTGAGGCAAGAGATTTCTGTTGCTTTGCTTCCAAGAAATACTAAAAGGTTAGTTTTTCTAATTCTCTTCTTTTAGTTTATTTTTCTGGCCTTTATGATTTTGATATGTGTTTAATTAGAAGAAAACATAGATCCTCCTAGGTTGCATGTGAACTTAGGATTTAGTTCATTGATTTGCATAAAACCATTCATTTTCTTCTTAAAGAACAAAAGTGAAACTGCAGATCTGGTCATTAGATTCATCAAGCTCATTGAAAATCAGACGAATCAGAAACTGAAGGCCATCATATGCGACATTGGAACGGAATTCAAGAATGCAGTGCTTAACAAGTTTTGTGCAGATAAGGGTATCATGCGTCAGTTTAGTGCTGCTCGTACTCCTCAACAGAACGGTGTTGCTGAGCGACGGAATAGAACACTTATTGATGCTGCGCGTACCATGCTGTGCGATTCTAAACTGCCGGTGATTTTCTGGGCTGAAGCCATCAACACAGCCTGCTATATTCAGAATCGGGTCATCATCAACAAACCTCAAATGAAGACACCTTACGAGATTCTTTATGGTCGCAAGCCAAATGTTTCACATTTCCGCACTTTTGGCTGCCTTTGCACTCTTCTTCATCTTGAAGCTACTCCGAAGTTCAACTCCAAGGCGGGTTGTAAGAACCCGTAAAAATTTGTAATAAAATATGTAAAATAATCGGGCGAAAAGGGTGAAAAGTTGTAAAAGGGTAAAACGGTCTTTTGACACGTTGTACGACTATTATGTGTAATAATATGTATTAATATAATGAGAAATAAAAGTTTATAAGAAAGTTGGAGTTTTACCGCGTGAATAGTGAAATACGACCAAAAAGGGCAAATTGGTCATTTGACATGGAAATGACCAAAAATGTCAAAACAATGTTAAGTTAAGAGTTAATGGAACTTAGGTTGCAAAGTTATGCTCTTATGACCATTTTTGTAGAAAAGAGAGGAGTTTGAGGACTAAAATGCAAATTTTTTTTATAAACATTAAATACATATTATATGGAAGTTATCTCCATTATCTGAGAACAAGTCCAGAAGCCTCGAGAGACAGCAAGAGAGAGCAAAGGGGAAGAACGAATTCAAGGAATTTTACAAAGAATTGGAACTAGAATTGAAGTTCCAAACATCTAAGGTAAGATTTTCCAAGTTCTAACCTAGGTTTTTGGGTGTGTTCTTGATTTGGGTTCTTCTGTGGAATTGAAACTAAAATTTCTGTTAGGAATCATGGGGTTTCAGTGGCTAATGCTTCCAATAAGTCATTAGTCAAGAACTAAACCCAAGAACATGAAAGTAGATCGCTATTTTTGAAAGTTTGCAATTTTGATCAAGCACTTTAATTCCTGTAATTGAGTTAGTGAAGTGTTTTTGATGGCTAAAAACCTGTTATTAGTCAAGGGTTTTAGTTCTAAAACAAACCCCAGGTGATTAAGACATAGAATAAGACCTTGACATAGAATAAGACCTTAATGCCTCAAAACTGCCTGCTATAGTGCCAAATCGCGACTGATCAGGAGCCTGCCCAGGCGCCAGGCGCAGTGCGCCCAGGACCAGGGCGGGGTGCGCCCAGGCGCAGTGCGCCCAACACCTGGCGCAGTGCGCCTTCAGTCAGTGGCCAGGCAGGGACCAAAAATGTTAAAAATTTTAATTATTCCAAACGCTAGAAACTATAGCTAGACATGTCCGATTGACCTGAAATTTCAGACATAACCTTAACATGGTATAAGAATATGTCGGGAATGGTCAAATCCGTAATTCGACCTTGCGGAAAAATCACTGTAGCGGCAGAGGCGAAATCCACTATTCATGTCAAAACTAAATTTTGGAATTTGAGCTAGACTTGTCCAATGAACTCCAAATTTGAAACACAAGTCTAATATAGTCTAATATATCATGGAAAAGAGTCGGAACTGAAATACGACCCCTCGAGGGTACTGTAGCAGAATACGCGTATTTCGGAGAAAACGATAAAACGGATTTATTAACGATTATACCTTTATTATAACTCATAGTAACATAGTATGGAACTCTTATGTTATAAGTTAGTTGTTATATATATGAATTGAATATAAATATATATCTTGTAAATAATAGGTGGTGGTTCAAATACGGTGAACCGAGCGAAAGAAAAAGAGGTGCAAAGGACTAACTGAATCAAGGTGAGTGTTATGTGGATTTTCGAGTACATAGCTAAATAAATTTGATTTAAAGTATTTTGGAGTCAAGTTGGTTTATGATTTTAAGGGTATATTATGGGAAGTATAATTATAATGTGAAAGTATTGAAATCAGAAATACAGTGGCTAACAATGTAATTGGCTCATGATGATAAGTTGCTTTAGTATCCGGATAAAGACCACGGCCTGCTGCGGTAGGGGTGGCAATAAGACACTACTGGGATGGTACCTCCCGTCGCGAAGTAGTTGTCTTATCTTGATAGATGAATTCGTTTCATTCTATTGGGGAAGTAGCTATACGGGTGCGTCTCGTATAAAACCTACGGGTGCGCTCGTAGGAATGTACCATTGATAAGAAAATAAGGAATACCTGTGGGTGCGCTCACAGGAAAAGAATTTTGAACGTTTAATGAATAATGAAATTATTGACAAAGATATTTTTGGGTCTAAACCCATATCACTCACGAGACATTATGTCTCACGTATTTTCTTTTAAAATGCTATGTACTCAGGTAAACAGGAAGGTCGTTGAAAGAGTCGGGTGGAACCGTAGCTTCTGTTGTATAATAATGTATAATAAACAGGTTTGAACCGTGGTTGTGAAACAAATTCGTGATACCCCGTTTGTAATTTAAATACATGGTTTGTTTTCAAATGTTGTAATAAAGTTTGTAAAAAAAAAAAAAATTGTGTGAAAATTTGGGGTGTTACAATTTGGTATCAGAGCCATGGTTTAAGCGAATTAGGTTGGGTAACCATCCTAGGCTTAAACTAGTGGATTAATAGTAATTAAAGTAGTAGTACTAGGTACTAACTAACGGGGTAGAGTCGGTAAAATATAGTATTGCAATCCACAGAAACCAATGAATTAGGGGATCTTGTGATAACATCAGAGCCAAAGTATATAGGTGGTTAAAGTAATATTGGGCCCGTATTATCGTAACCACAGGATATGCCTTGGAAATGGTGAAGTCACGAGGGAGCCTGAGGAACTTGGCTGTGGAAATTAGTAGAGAGATACTTGGGGACACAGGTTCCATAGGAAGATCACATGCTACAGCTTTCGGATATATATAATGATAAATATATTTATGTGGAATAATAAATGCAAATCTATTTCATTTATATAGTAAATGGAGGGCGGTGATCAGAATCTTTTGATTGAAGGACAGGCAGCAAGTCATACTCCATCTCGTGGGAGTAATCCCGTCAATGATGCGGATAACATGGGTGATATGCCAAACCCAATACCGCATCCTCCACCCGTGACTTTGGAGGCTATTCAAAATCTTATTAGCAATCTAAAGACAGAGATGAGGGAGGATATGCGACAAATGTTGAATACACGGCTGGGGGACCCACAACCTAATCCTTCAGCAGATGATGCTTCTTGGAGACCCACTAATGGAGATTCGGTTACGGATGAGGATAGTGTGGGGACAGAAGATAAGAAGAGATGTTCTTTTAAAACTTTTCTGACATGTAAGCCAACAGAATACTATGGTAGCTACGAGCCTAAGGTCACGATGCGGTGGATACGAGAGACAGAGCAAGTACTGGAGGTCAGCAAGTGTCATGAGAAGGATAAAGTTTATTATGCCTCACGAATGTTGAAAGACGATGCGTTGGTCTGGTGGAACACCTTATACGAACTGGTTGGAAAGGATGTAATTTACAAGTGGTTGTGGACCGAATTCACCACCCGCTTGAAGAATAAATATTGTCCCCTTCGGGACATAGAAAAACTTGAAGACGAATTTCTCACTTTAAAGAAGGGTAATTTGACCGTTGCCGAATATACTAAAAAGTTCAGTGATATGCTACCGTTCGTGGGAAACATTTACACTACGGAGCGGGCACGAATCAACCGTTATGTGAAAGGCCTACCTTGGGAGTATGAACTGGAAGTAAAACGGGCGGTAACCATGGATGCAGCGTTTGAGGCAGCAAGAAATGTCGAAGATGTGTGGAAACGAAGAACAGTGGAAAGGCAAATTTCTGGGGATAAACGTAAGTTCAGTGGCGGGAGTAGTAGCTGGAATAAAAAGGGAAAGTCGGTAGTGATGTCAACCAAGCAGGGCAGCCGGAAGACATGTGAGAAATGTGGAAAAGAACATACGGGCGAATGTAAGATGGGAAGTGCAGCTTGTTTTAATTGCGGTCGAACGGGTCACAAGGCTAGGGAGTGTACCTATCCGAAGCTCAGCGAAGTCGAATGCTTTTCATGTCACGAAAAGGGGCACTATAGCTTTAACTGTCCGAAGAAGGGTAGCGAGACGATGGTATCAACTGCGCAGAAAAAGACGGAGTCCCAAAAGGTGAAGACCCGCGCTTTCCAACTCACCCGAGAAGAAGCAAAGGAGACACAAGACGTGGTCTCAGGTACCCTACTAATTAACCAGATGCCTGCCTACGTATTATTTGATTCTGGTGCTACATGTTCGTTTGTGTCCCATGAGTTTGGCCTAAAATTCAATATACCGTTAGAACCATTAGACCGTGTATGCGAGGTAGAATTGGCGAGTGGAAAGAAGGTGGGAATAAAACATGTGTACCGTGGCTGCGAACTCAGCATAGATGATCAGAAATTTTCGTTGAACCTTCTTCCGATTGGAGTGAAGACTTTTGATGTTGTCATTGGTATGGATTGGCTTGGAGCCAATGATGCAAAAATCGCATGTGGGAAGAAGGTAGTGTCGGTGAAGATTCCAGGTGGCAGCAAAGTGTATGTGTACGGTGAAAAACCCAAGAGGATGTCTAATTTGATCAGCGCAGCGAAAGTCAGGAGATGTTTGGTGAAAGGATGCTTATCCTATGTGGCATATGTAATGGTGGAAGATAAAGTGAAGAAGACAGTACATGACATTGATGTGGTGAAAGAATATCCTGAAGTGTTTCCAGACGATTTACCCGGTTTACCACCTGAGAGACAAGTAGAATTCCGCATTGATCTTGTACCCGGAGCTTCTCCTATCGCCCGTGCTCCATATCGTTTGGCCCCGACCGAAATGCGGGAGTTGATGTCACAATTACAGGAATTGCTGGATAAAGGTTTCATACGCCCCAGTGTGTCGCCTTGGGGTGCACCGGTACTGTTTGTCAAAAAGAAGGATGGCACGATGCGAATGTGCATTGACTATCGCGAGCTCAATAAAATTACCATCAAGAATCGTTACCCGCTACCACGGATAGACGATCTGTTTGATCAGTTGCAAGGCGCTGACTATTTCTCAAAGATTGATCTCCGGTCGGGTTATCACCAGGTGCGGGTAAGAGATGAAGATATTGAGAAGACTGCTTTTCGCACTCGTTACGGGCACTACGAATTTTTGGTCATGCCTTTTGGTCTGACGAATGCCCCAGCAATCTTCATGGATCTGATGAATAGGGTGTGCAAGCCGTTCCTTGATAAGTTTGTGATTGTCTTTATTGATGACATTCTTATCTATTCGAAGAATGCAGAAGACCACAAGAATCATCTGAGAACGGTGTTGGAAGTTCTAAAGAAAGAGAAGCTATATGCAAAATTTTCGAAGTGCGAATTCTGGCTGAGGGAGGTGCAATTCCTTGGACACGTCGTCTCCATACAAGGCATTAAAGTAGATCCAGCAAAAGTGGAGGCAGTGATGAAATGGGAAATTCCCAAAACCCCGACGGAAGTGAGAAGTTTTCTTGGACTCGCCGGGTACTACCGACGGTTCATCCAAGATTTTTCACGGATTGCGGTGCCTCTTACGAAGCTAACAAGGAAAGGGGTAAAATTTGAATGGGGGGCGGAACAAGAGAAAGCATTTGAGATACTAAAAGAGAAGTTATGTAATGCGCCGGTTCTTACCCTACCAGAGGGAACGGAAGATTTCGTGGTGTATAGTGATGCCTCTAATAAAGGATTGGGTTGTGTACTAATGCAGCGGGGAAAGGTGATAGCGTACGCTTCTCGACAACTAAAAGAACCCGAAACTCGGTATGCCACGCACGATTTGGAATTGGCAGCAATTGTGTTTGCATTAAAAATCTGGAGGCATTACTTGTATGGAACAAAGTGCACCTTGTATACGGATCATAAAAGCTTGCAGTACGTATTTTCTCAGAAAGATCTCAATATGAGGCAAAGTAGGTGGTTAGAGCTAATAAATGATTATGACTGTGAAATCGCTTACCACCCTGGGAAAGCGAATGTGGTAGCAGATGCCTTAAGCAGGAAGTTTCATGAAAAGAAAAGTCAAGAGAAGTTGATGAAGATCGAATTGAAATCCAGCCTAATAGAAAGCATCAAAGATGCCCAAAAGCAAGTATTGGAAAGAGGTGATTTAAAGAAGGAAAAGCTAGGAAAAGATTTGGTGTTTGGAGAAAATACCCAGGGACTGAAGACAATCAAAAATCGCATATGGGTACCAAAAGCAGGTGGAATCCGAAAGTTGATTCTAGAAGAATCTCATAAGTCAAAGTATTCCATTCATCCTGGAAGTATGAAAACTTATCGGGATCTTAAAGAACAGTATTGGTGGCCGGGAATGAAGAAAAGAATTGTCAAGTATATCTCTAAATGTGCAACCTGTGCACAGGTGAAAGCGGAACACCAAGCCCCATATGGAAATACTCAACCATTGCAAATTCCAGCGGGAAAATGGGAAGACATAACCATGGATTTCATATTTGGGTTGCCAAGAACCAGAAGAGGTCATAATGGTATATGGGTCATTGTTGACCGCTTGACCAAAAGTGCTATGTTTTTGGCGATTAATGAAAATACACAATTGGAAACGTTGGCGCAGATATACAAGGATGAAGTTATACGACTTCATGGAGCTCCCTTGTCAATCGTGTCTGACAGAGATCCACGGTTTACCTCAAAATTGTGGGAGGCACTACAAGAACGTATGGGGACGAAAATAAAAATGAGTACAGCCTATCATCCCCAGACAGACGGGCAAAGTGAACGAACCATTCAGACTGTAGAAGACATGCTACGAGCGTGTGCCCTGGATTTCGGTGGAAGTTGGGACGAACACTTGTCACTGGTAGAGTTTTCTTATAACAACAGTTATCATTCCAGTATTGGAATGCCACCATTTGAAGCTCTATATGGCAGAAAGTGTAGAACCCCTTTGTGTTGGTTGGAAGCAGGGGAGACTAAAATAACTGGGCCAGAAATTGTAAGGATAACAAACGAAAAGATCAAAATAATTCAAGCTAATATGAAAGCTGCTCAAGATAGGCAGAAGAGTTATGCAGATTTGAAGAAGAGACCTTACGACTTAAAAGAAGGTGATCTTGTAATGCTCAAAGTGTCACCGTGGAAAGGTGTAGTAAGATTTGGAAAGAGGGGTAAACTGAGTCCAAGATACATTGGACCATTCAAGATCTTGAAAAGAATTGGTGAACAAGCTTTCAAACTAGAATTACCACGTGAACTGAGTGGTATTCATGATACGTTCCATGTGTGTTATTTGAAAAAGTACTTTGGAAAAAGTGAACTTGTTATTCCGTTGAAAGACCTAACAGTGGAAGCCCCGAATAAGCTGATAGAAGAACCAGAAGCAATGTTGGAGGTGAGAACCAAGAAGTTAAGAAACAAAGAAATTGACTTAGTTTTAGTCAAATGGAAACACATCTCGGGTTCAGATTTGACCTGGGAGACTTTAGAAGACATGAAGAAGAGATACCCGAATTTTACGAACTATGAGGAGATTCCGAGGACGGAATCCTCTTAAGGGGGAGAGGTTGTAAGAACCCGTAAAAATTTGTAATAAAATATGTAAAATAATCGGGCGAAAAGGGTGAAAAGTTGTAAAAGGGTAAAACGGTCTTTTGACACGTTGTACGACTATTATGTGTAATAATATGTATTAATATAATGAGAAATAAAAGTTTATAAGAAAGTTGGAGTTTTACCGTGTGAATAGTGAAATACGACCAAAAAGGGCAAATTGGTCATTTGACATGGAAATGACCAAAAATGTCAAAACAATGTTAAGTTAAGAGTTAATGGAACTTAGGTTGCAAAGTTATGCTCTTAGGACCATTTTTGTAGAAAAGAGAGGAGTTTGAGGACTAAAATGCAAATTTTTTTTATAAACATTAAATACATATTATATGGAAGTTATCTCCATTATCTGAGAACAAGTCCAGAAGCCTCGAGAGACAGCAAGAGAGAGGAAAGGGGAAGAACGAATTCAAGGAATTTTACAAAGAATTGGAACTAGAATTGAAGTTCCAAACATCTAAGGTAAGATTTTCCAAGTTCTAACCTAGGTTTTTGGGTGTGTTCTTGATTTGGGTTCTTCTGTGGAATTGAAACTGAAATTTCTGTTAGGAATCATGGGGTTTCAGTGGCTAATGCTTCCAATAAGTCATTAGTCAAGAACTAAACCCAAGAACATGAAAGTAGATCGCTATTTTTGAAAGTTTGCAATTTTGATCAAGCACTTTAATTCCTGTAATTGAGTTAGTGAAGTGTTTTTGATGGCTAAAAACCTGTTATTAGTCAAGGGTTTTAGTTCTAAAACAAACCCCAGGTGATTAAGACATAGAATAAGACCTTAATGCCTCAAAACTGCCTGCTACAGAGCCAAATCGCGACTGATCAGGAGCCTGCCCAGGCGCCAGACGCAGTGCGCCCAGGACCAGGGCGGGGTGCGCCCAGGCGCAGTGCGCCCAACACCTGGCGCAGTGCGCCTTCAGTCAGTGGCCAGGCAGGGACCAAAAATGTTAAAAATTTTAATTATTCCAAACGCTAGAAACTATAGCTAGACATGTCCGATTGACCTGAAATTTCAGACATAACCTTAACATGGTATAAGAATATGTCGGGAATGGTCAAATCCGTAATTCGACCTTGCGGAAAAATCACTGTAGCGGCAGAGGCGAAATCCACTATTCATGTCAAAACTAAATTTTGGAATTTGAGCTAGACTTGTCCAATGAACTCCAAATTTGAAACACAAGTCTAATATAGTCTAATATATCATGGAAAAGAGTCGGAACTGAAATACGACCCCTCGAGGGTACTGTAGCAGAATACGCGTATTTCGGAGAAAACGATAAAACGGATTTATTAACGATTATACCTTTATTATAACTCATAGTAACATAGTATGGCACTCTTATGTTATAAGTTAGTTGTTATATATATGAATTGAATATAAATATATATCTTGTAAATAATAGGTGGTGGTTCAAATACGGTGAACCGAGCGAAAGAAAAAGAGGTGCAAAGGACTAACTGAATCAAGGTGAGTGTTATGTGGATTTTCGAGTACATAGCTAAATAAATTTGATTTAAAGTATTTTGGAGTCAAGTTGGTTTATGATTTTAAGGGTATATTATGGGAAGTATAATTATAATGTGAAAGTATTGAAATCAGAAATACAGTGGCTAACAATGTAATTGGCTCATGATGATAAGTTGCTTTAGTATCCGGATAAAGACCACGGCCTGCTGCGGTAGGGGTGGCAATAAGACACTACTGGGATGGTACCTCCCGTCGCGAAGTAGTTGTCTTATCTTGATAGATGAATTCGTTTCATTCTATTGGGGAAGTAGCTATACGGGTGCGTCTCGTATAAAACCTACGGGTGCGCTCGTAGGAATGTACCATTGATAAGAAAATAAGGAATACCTGTGGGTGCGCTCACAGGAAAAGAATTTTGAACGTTTAATGAATAATGAAATTATTGACAAAGATATTTTTGGGTCTAAACCCATATCACTCACGAGACATTATGTCTCACGTATTTTCTTTTAAAATGCTATGTACTCAGGTAAACAGGAAGGACGTTGAAAGAGTCGGGTGGAACCGTAGCTTCTGTTGTATAATAATGTATAATAAACAGGTTTGAACCGTGGTTGTGAAACAAATTCGTGATACCCCGTTTGTAATTTAAATACATGGTTTGTTTTCAAATGTTGTAATAAAGTTTGTAAAAAAAAAAAATTGTGTGAAAATTTGGGGTGTTACACGGATGATTGTTACTTCATTGGATATGCGAATAAAACCGCGTATCGAGTGTACAACAAGGCGGCAAAGCAACTCGTGGAATCATTTGATGTTCACTGGCTAGAAGAGAATCCAACTGATGCCCGTGTTGGACCTGACTGGTTGTTTGATTATGCTGAACTGTTTAAACCTTTCTATGTGCTTTCTGATGTTGTTTCAGGTGACAAACCAGACCCCAGTGGAACCAACAGTGATGATGTTGAAGAGATTGTTCCTGATCTTATCACTCCGTCTGTCATTATTGAAAATCCTGTTCATGATGGTGGTGCATCTCCTGTGTCTACTTCCATTACTGAGGATGCTCCTGATGTTTCATCCCAAGTTGTTGGTGATACCCCACTTGTTGAGCAGTCAACTACCCCTGAAGATGTTATTCAACCTGATCCTGCTGATCTGTTTGATTCTACTATCATGGATTCTCTCTTTCCAGAAAGGATTCCTGACGAGTACATTGCAAGTACCTCTCACGACTTCAGAGATTCTGATAGAGGTGCTTCAGGCGCAGAAAGGGTTGAGAATATAACCAATCTTCCGGTCTCTACTGCTTCGCTCCAATATGAAGTCCCTTCAAGAATTCAACGGGACCATCCAATCGACAATGTTATTGGCCCTCTAGATGATGGTGTCATAACCAGAAGCCAAAGTGGTCAAGTCAATGAGTGTCTCTATTCGTGCTTCATTTCTCAAATTGAGCCGAAGAACGTAGAGATAGCACTCAATGAACCTAGTTGGGTGGATGCAATGCATGAGGAGTTGAACCATTTTGAGAAGTTGAATGTCTGGTATTTGGTGGAACTACCCAAAGGCAAAAAGGCTTTGGATACAAGATGGGTGTTTTGCAACAAGCTAGATGATTCGGGAGTGATCATGCGAAACAAGGCACGCCTGGTGGTTCGCGGCTTTAGACAGATTGAAGGACTTGATTACACGAAAGTGTATGCTCCTGTGGCGCGACTTGAAGCGATTCGGATCTTCCTTGCCTACGCTTTTTACATGAATTTTACCGTCTACCAAATGGACATCATGACAACATTCTTGTACGGTGAGGTGAAAGAGGAGATTTATGTTGATCAACCTCCCGGTTTTGTCAACTCCAAGTTTCCGAATCACGTCTACAAGCTTGATAAAGCCCTTTATGGTCTGCATCAAGCTCCTCGTGCTTGGTATGCTACCTTGACGGAACATTGCTGCAGCACGGTTACACTCGTGGAAGTATCGATCAGACTCTGTTCATCAAACGCCAAGATGATAATCAAATCGTTGTCCAAATCTATATGGATGACATCATCTTTGGCTCAACAAGCGATGTTTTGTGCAAGGAGTTTGAGACAGTGATGAAGAAAAGATTTGAGATGAGTTCGTTGGGAGAGATGACAATGTTTCTCGGGTTGCAAGTGAAGAAAAGTTCAACGGGTATCCTGCTTCATCAAGCGAAGTATGTGGAGGATATTCTTGCAAAGTTTGATTTCAAGGATGCAAAAGAGGCTAACACTCCAATGGCTGAGCGACCGCTGCTATCTTCAGACTCAGAAGACCAATCAGTTGATCAAACTTACTATCGTTCGATGATTGGATCTCTGATGTACCTGACTGCTAGCAGACCGGATATCGTTTTTGCAGTCTGCCAGTGTGCTCGCTATCAGGCTAATCCTAAACCTTCTCATCTAGATGCTGTCAAATGATCTTTCGATACCTTAAGGGGAGACCAAAATTTGGTCTCTGGTATCCAAAGAACCGTGAATTTGATCTTTACGCTTTTTCAGATAGCAACTACGGAGGGTGTGAAATTGATAGAAAGTCTACCGGTGTTGGATGTCAGTTTCTAGGAGACAGGCTGATTTCATGGCAATGCGGAAAGAAACAGACCGTGTCAACGTCTACAGCAGAAGCTGAATATGTTGCTGCCTCGACCTGCTGTTCTCAAGTCATTTGGATGCAGCATCAGCTCATTGATTACGGTATGAACTTTCTTGACACTCCTATCTTTTGTAACAATGAGGCTGCTATCCAAATTGTGAAAAACTCTGTTCAGCATTCTAAGACTAAGCACATTGATATTAAAATTCATTTTATCAGATATTGCTTCGAGCGTAAATTGATTCATTTGGAAAAAGTCCACACTGATAATAATGTGGCGGACTTATTTACAAAACCTGTTGCAAAAGCTCGATTCAATGTGCTTGTCGAGATGCTAAAAATGATACGTTTCACTCATTATTAAATCAGTTCTGTAAATATTTCTTTACTTTATTTTTGTTTAGGTAAATTTGTACATGTTTTTTTATGTCCACTCTTCTTCCCATGAACAAATTTAGGGGGAGAAGAAAAACAAAAATTTAACCCAGTCCAAGATTTCTTCGAGACCTTTCGAGAAAACAAAACAAAATTCAGAAAATTTAAAAATACAAAAATATGTTTTCATATTTTTTATAATTTTCATATCTTTCCTTTCAAAAAATTAGGTATAGCTACAATTGGTATCAAGAAAAACAAACAAAATTTACAAAAACTTAAAAAGACAAAAAGATTTTAGATTTTTTTATAACTTTCATATCTTTCCTTAAATTTTTGGAAATCTAAAAACAGTATCATCTATCGACGAAGCACCGAGTTTATACCACTCACTGCTGAGGTAAATTTTAAGTGTTTGTGATCTTCATTGGTACACCCCAATGAATGTGAAGCACTGACAACCGCTTCTTAACCAATCTAAGGTTTTTCTTGTATAACACCAACTTCTAGACGCTTTGAGAGAAACCACTCGAAGTCGAGAGTTAAAAAGTCTGTGCTGATGGTTAGACTGCATACCGTAGTCTATCACACGGACCAATCTTTTCTTAACCATCTTTACAATTTCTGATGCAAGAAATAGACGATTCATTACTTTAAACCAAGTAATGATGATGTTTCGACACTCTATGCTAATGATCTCTTCTACAACACAAGTAGTAGATGTGAGGCATCAACAACTTTTCTCACCTTACAAAGCTTCTAATTCAAGAGTTGGATGACTTAGTGTAATAAACCATACGCTGATGACAATTTGAAAGTCTAGCCGATGGGTATGTCTAATAACCAAGACATATTACACGCTCATACCACTCTTAACCTAAAACTTCTTCTAAACAAATGTTTGTGATTCAATGTGATATTACCTCACATTGATGAAACATTGAAACTTTGGGTCAGTGATCATTGTTGTTTACCACAATAACTGTGAGACCCCAACAACTTTGCCTGATTCAAAATTGGCCCTAGGATGGTACACTCCGTAGAGTTTGGATACCATTGAACGTCTCGCCGGGAGCCAAGTTGACTTGTTAACTTGAAAACTGCATTGAGATCTTTGATCAAGGATATGAAGGGGCCTAAATCAAAACGGCCACGAGTAGTTCTCCGATACTCAAACAATCGCAGTGCATTCCCCCCGGGTTCACACAGATACTGCGAGAAGTCTCATTCTGAGCCAAGGATGAATCCTTGAACAACTGTGGTGAGAGTTTTCTAACTCCGTGACCCACAGGATTTGCTGATTAGTGATCGTATCGAGAAGCGTTAGTAAAATGAAGCGTTCAACAATTTCAACACAAATTTGTTCCCGAAGAAGGTGAAGCTGAATTCCATGTGAGAAGTTGCTTGAATTCCTCCTCAGTCAACTTGTTACTACATTAATACCTGAAGTGATCAAATGAAGAGAAGGAGAGTCAGACTCCAGTCAAAGTCAAAGTCAAATCAAAAGCTGGACGTGCTGATTCTAGACATGCTCTATGGCCTAAAGTGCTTACCAATCCAAATCTGAAGACGACCTACATCGAAGACGAAGTTGTTGCTGCAATGTGCTGAATTCCATCAACATTCACTCATGTTTCCTGCTAAGAGGAAGGTTTTCCTGCTAAGGAGGAGATTGTCCATTTGAGGAGGAGATTGTTGAGAATTTTCTGCAGTATTCAACCGACGTCCATTTGCAAGTGAAGCTTGAAGATAAATGAAAGCATTAAACCAAGGGGAGATTGTTAGGAATTATTTTAGTTTGGTTTAATCTTTTATTTATAAGGGACTAAAAGTGTAAAACATTATAGTTTGGGTTTAATTTGGAAAATCGGTGTGGACCGAACAACACTAGGTTGTTCGGTTTTGGTCCTTGTGGTCCACGCCATTTTGGGCTAGTGGAATGCTTTCCATGGGCTTAGGTCATTAGCTCTAGAGTATTAAAGGTTTTTATGACATCATTTGCCATGTTGATTGCCTAGAGAATTGTGCTAAGCTAGAGAGAGAGAGAATTATTGTTCTTGGCAATCACACAACTTATGTACTAGTCTTGATCAATACAAGAGTGCATTAAAGTTGATAAATCTCCTTGTTCTTATTCTTTTGATTGATATCTTTGTTATTGTGAGATCATAGGACCTACACACCCGAGTATAGATAGCGGAGGGACGAGCTAGCTTCTCGCCGGGTTCTCGAGGCGACTATCTTGGATAGGGATATTCTTGCACTGGCGGGACTTTGGGCAGAGTTAGAGCCATTCATTCACCGCACCTGGTCCGCAGGAGGGTCTACATTTATTTGCCACGGCTGGGACAGGCGGATGGCCAACGCGGAGGATACTGTCTACGCGGAGCTTCTTTTGGAGTTCCTATCTACTGTTCACTACACACCGGCTTCGGAGGATGCGAGGTCAAGGAGATTCGGTTTCGTTTAGGGGGAGAGAGTCGGGAGTGCGATCTCCGGGATTTTGGGAGACGCATGGGGATATATACTGAAGAGGAGCTCTAGAGTCGCCACTTTACGCCATTTCTTCGGGCGTGTATTCAGGGGCAGCTCCGTAACCCACTCCACCGCCTCATGCACCGCATCATCTCCACTTCTGTTCTGCAGAAGCAAGGAGGTGAGAAGGTGTCCGGCGAGGATATGACATACATGTGCTTCATCGAGCAGTCCTATGGTTGGCGGGCATTACATCACCCGTCTGGCCCGATCTTACGGCCTGCTCACTGCTAGGACCATCGCGACCTTGACAGCGATCGCACCTGTACGCACCTCAGCCCGTGCTCTCGAGAAGATGGGCCTTATCCATCAGCCACAGGCAGGGCGATATTTGAGGATGGCGACAGAGGCACCCCAGCCAGCACATGCCCAGCCAACAAGGAGACGTAGGAGACCGATGACCAACCACAGCCGCAGTTATCAAATGTGCTGGCTGCTGTACAGGATTTGGGTCAGAGGGTATCGGCCATTGAGGCTCATGACCGATGGATGGCAGAGACGCAGCAGTTGATCATGCTCAGGCTGTAGATTGATGATATTCCTCCATACCCTGCCAGAGATCACGGTGATGGGACGGGTCCATCTGAGACCCACCATGATGACGATTAATGTACTTTTATTTTCACTTTTGGGATATATGTACCATACTTATGGTTTTATTTTTCTGTACTTTTATTTCATTTTAGATGTTTGTTTACTTTTTGCATTTGATATGTTTGTGAGTGATGCATGTAATACCGAATGGAGAATTTGTGGAGGAGTTGTTTCAGGCAAGTGTGGGGTCACCGTGCCCCCTTTACTTGCCATGATCACCGGCGTGTTTTACTGTTGCGCTACAACTCCTGGGAATTCTGAATCGTGGAAATGTTCATGTTTTTGTACCTATGACAATCGAGTACCATCAAGCAGTCAACCGTCTAAGGGGTAACTCTTTCTCCCTTATTCTGAAATAATTTTGTACAACGGGGACGTTGTACGGTTTTAAGTGTGGGGTGTGGACGGTCGAAAGAGTGTTTTTGAAAAATTTTGCAGGAAATGATCGATTTTCAAAAAAATTTAGCAACTTTTTCAAAATTTTTATTAGATTGTAATTTTGAAACGAATAATTTGTGAATGTTATAGCTTGGTATTTTTCGATAAATACTGTTTAGTTGTTATCATGCTATGAGTTTAGTCAAATAAGTTGAGTTTTAAGAGTTAGAAGATTGGGATATTTAGGATTGGAATTTAGTAGGGGACTGTCAATCAGTGGCCTTTGTTATTCGAGCCGGTAAGTCCGAAAAGGGTGGCCTCAAAGAGGCATTTATGCACCTTACCACCTAAGATCGTCTAGTCTGGGATGGTATTTCTGAAAGCTTGCTACACGGACAACATCGAAAGTAATGGATAGTCTTTATGACCTTTAGAATCTGAATGAGTACGTACACTTCATTGTCGACAGAAAATTTGTAATCAAGGGTTCTTTAGAAAGTCATGAATTCCAAAGAATATTCTGATTATGTTTTCAAAAACTATTCCATCTAACTCTGGAGGCAATAAGCTTTTAAATTAAATACGTTCAAAAATTGTTTGAGTCTTAGTTAAAATCTGTTAAAAAGCTCTCTTGCTTGGGGCAAGCAAGGCACAAGTGTGGGGTGTTTGACAACGCCTAGTAATATCAAGTATTTTAGTCGTTGTTGATCCCTATTCTTGGTGATTTTATATCATATATGATGTGGTATTCTCACTTTTTGTGTCAATGTTTGTTTGGAAAGAAAAGTTACAATCAGGGGTTAAATGCGTACAAAATGGAAGAAGTTTGGAGATAAAAACAAAAACAGTCACCTGAACACGCGCGCCGCGGGGAAGTATAAGGGCGCGCCGCGCTGAGTCAATGATAAGGCGGTGGGAAGAATTCAAATGACGAAAAAACGGGGATAACCCTACACGCGCGCCGCGGATATGAGATACGCGTGACGCAATCACTTATTTTCCACAACTATAAATAGAGGACATTAGGTCAAAATCAGAAAGCAAGGAACGACCCACAAGGTAGACACAAGGCTTCTTTGACTCCAAGTTTCGGTTTTCAGTCGCCATTCGTGGTATTTATGTTTCTTCACTTAGTTTTCATAATAGTTTATTTGTTATAGTATTTTAGCTTAGTGTTATTGAGTGTGACAACCATTAGCATTAGGTTTAAGTTTATGATTTTCGTTGTTTACTATTTTGGATACTTTGGATCTGAGTTTTATGCAATCAATCATTCGGTTACATGTTTATTGGTGTTGTTGGTATTTTTGACATTTGGATGCTTATTGTTTTTGGCTTGATCTTGGTTGTCTATGTTTCTGAATTATATTTCTGATTTCAGTAAGCAAGTTAGATTAAGTTTTGGTTTTAGTTTCATTTAAGCTTATGCTTTGTTTTGGACATTATTAGATTTTGTGCTTTTGGACCGTTTTTGGTAAAGTAGAGACTAGTCCTTCTGGTTGTAGCGTGACACTGCAACTGGTAATCTATCACCTATCTTGACCACGAAACTCCTGTGGATCGACCATGACTACCACTGTACTAAGTGAGAGTGAGGTTTTTTATTATTTTTGACCGCATGACGACCTAGGCGTGTCAGATAACTGCCTCTTCAAATTGTTAATCTCTTTCATGTATGATTCAGCCACCAAGATGTCATCAACATATAACAACAAGATTCAATATGATTAACTGAACTTCTTCATATGGCAATGACGATCCATGTATTACCGTTTGTGCACAAATTCCTATACATGTAGTTTTCAAACTTCAATTACCAATGTTTGTTGAGAATTAATATACAAAGCATACATATACATAGAAACAATGGAAACATTATCATGTTAAAATTATTTTGGTCCCAAAGCTTTTGAACTACTTGGAACACATAAATCAACAACAAACATCTCATAGAGTACTTAGGATTATACCTTAAATTGGAGACTGATTATCAAGATGAATAATCCTCAATGGTTGATCCCCACTAGATAATGACAGTAGTTACAAAACCTCCAACTTAAACAACACCTTTTTCATTCTTCATCCTTCCTTGCTTGATCACATCACTAATGGAGAGAGTATTTGAGAGAGAGATTGTATTTGGGCAGCAAGGGTTTTACTCTACAGGGGAGTTGTTATGGTTTTCGTGATTTCTTCTCTACTTACCAAATGACATTTTTAAGTCTTTATTTATGAAAATTATGGTCTTTTCTTAAAAACACTCTTTATCTAATAAGTAAAGCGCAAACCCTTTTTATTAACTCTCGATAAATAACCTTTATTAATTAATAAAACATTTTATTTTTGTAGGGCAAATTCACACAAATAACCCAAGCAAACAAACATATTTAAAGAATATAACTTGAATAATCACCGTGTCGAATGATTTTGTTAATCACTGCAAAGAAAGATCGGGCTCCCACACTTAAATATGCGCACCTCAAGAACTAGAATGATTACAATGATTTTCACCGACACTTCTACGCCAGTGTATATTATAGGGTTAATGCATCTATATATAAGCACAACTATTGGACCCAAAAACCCTAGCCCAATATTACACAAGATAACTATTACAAACCCTAGATAATCAAGGAAAGTTATTACAAATAATATTTATCTTCAAAATTCTCTATCTTCGGATCAACCACCACTTCAAACAGTCACTAACTTCGGATGTATGAATCTTTGACACAATCTGAACCCTAACAATATCCCCCTTTGTAGCGAAGATGAAAGGTATCCAAAGTTATAGCATTGGAAATACCCTGATAAGCTCCTTCCAAACATACAGCCACCAAGTTATATGATCATTAAACTCCTTCAGTAACTCGGAGTTTTCCTTATTCATGGCTATCCTGACCAAAAGAGTTTTCAAAAACGTTGAGGGAAACTATTCTTTTTTTATCCATATCAAAAACTAATTTCTTCACCGGCCCATTCCTCGTTTCTTTTCCTTTGTAAACCACACCCCATGGATTCTGCAATATCTTCCCATCCGAATAAGAATTGATTCCTGTGAGTTTCTTGTCGGCTGGACTGATAGTTTGCTTGTACAGTTTTGCAATCTCAAGGTCATAATTGGCAAAAGTCTTTAAGTATCCACCCAGAAAGAATCCAATCATTTTTTGACCAGCAGTGAAAGTTTCTTGTTTGGACATTTTCATTTAATTCATATTGTACCAATGTTCAAACAAGACTGTGAAATCATTCAGATTAATTAATGGAAAATCTGCAATAGTGAAAGAACTTTCAATATTCTCTTCTCCTATCCGAACCAGATAATGTCACACCCCTAAACTACGATGGCCGAAACGTCGGAAGGTGGAACGTCATACAGTATCACAACAATTGCATACATTGAAATATAAGTAGATAAACAACCATCATACGTTATAATTGGAAAGTTACATGCTCAAAATGTTATTGTTTTAACCCAATTACAGTATGACAAACAAAATGAACAAAAGTGACATGTGACAACTGTCAAATTGGTCAACAAAAGTCAACCTAAGTCAACCGAAGCGTACGTTAGGCCAATATGTTGGAATGCAATTTTCATAACTTTTACGATGTATTATTGGATATTATAATACTACGTACGCTAATTCAAATCAATTATTGGGTAAACGTTGTAAATACGGATAATAAACTACAGTAGCGTAAAAATTCGATAATCACACAAATATTATTTTGATATTAATAATATTCATAACACGATTTATTCGTGAACACGAATCCGTAGACATATAGAACGTTGAAAACGGAGTTCGCATGTGAAAGTTACAACAGTTAAGCGCTGGGAACAATAAACGTACACAAGGTTTGGACCGTAAAATACAAAACGTGGTGCCTTAAACATCAAAAATAAAGAAACGGAATACATTATATGAAGCGTAATATTTTCTAGTATTCAATTTCATAGCCCGATTTATTTTCCGGTAAAATGTCAAATATCGTGTATTCGGAAGAATATTGCACTTAAACGCGTATAACTTCGCCTAACGAATTACGAATCAATCTAAATAGATTTCAACTAATATTTTCATGTATAATATTGACTTATCTATTTATTAATAATTAAATCTCTGAAAACTTATAAAAATACGCAAAACGTTTTACCGCGTTTTATAAAAACAACACAATTATATAACAATTGTGTATAAATAATAAAAACCAACACCCCTACCCCTCCCCCCACCCCCCCTCCCATGGCCAGATCTCACCGTCTCATCACCATCATCTCCTTCATCTTCATACTCCCAGAACTAGTATATGATTACCAAGGTTTATAATAAAAAAAATACTTGAACCCATACTCTATATATATATATATATATATATATATATATATATATATATATATATATATATATATATATATATATATATATATATATACATATATATATATATATATATATATATATATATATATATATATATTGCATCATATATTCTTTGTGACTAGAAAATCTCCCAAACTCTCCTCATTCTCTCTAGAAATCAGCCCGCATCCACCATCCACCACCTCCGGCAATCGCTTCGCCGTCGTTGACCACCAGTTTCCGTTCAAAAACGTCGTTATTTTGGAGCGTTGTTCAAGTCCAAACCCAAGACCAAGCTCGTTTTTGGTTAAATCACACTTCAATGGTGAGTTCATACCCCTCTTTTTCATCTTTATTCAAGTTTTTAGGGGGAGAATACAAGATTACACCATAAAATGGTTATTTGTACATGTTTTAACTAGTTTTTGTGTAAAAATGTTTTCTACTTGAAATAACGTTAGATCCAAGTATTATGAACATTATAATGTGATATGTTTAGTAAAAATACAAATCTATGAAAATAATGAATATAAACATGTTAGAAGTTCTAAGGGAAAGTCATAAAAATAAAACTAATAAAAACTACGTGTTTATGAACGGAATATGATTTTTCTAGCAAGAATGGTTATAACTAAGGTATTACACCATTTTTGTGGGAATTAACTTAAAAAGATGTTTTACGAACATTTAAACAAGTTAACTTATATATATATATATATATATATATATATATATATATATATATATATATATATATATATATATATATATATATATATATATATATATATATATATATATATGTGTGTGTGTGTGTGTGTGTGTATACATATGTACAACGGAACAGTTAAAATAAACTATAATAGGTATAGTTTATGGGTACAAGCACTATCATGACTTTTTGGAACAAAACAAATAATTATATAAAAGTATATAATTATTATACACTATTTTATTATCATGGAAAAAGTGATAATGACAAATAAAAGGGTTTTTTCATATACAAACAAATGTAAACAAGTTGATAACAATTTTGTGAGACGGGTCTTCACTATACTTATTTAAGTACACATACTAAAAGTCTTGAATTTATAACCAGAGTCTCGGTAAGAGAGCGTAATATTTGTGTATAGATCTATACGGGATTGACAAACCCGCACCTCAGCTGTTAGCTACAGCTAGACCGACAGGTCTGAGGTGACAAATGTCTAACATTCAGATGCTTGAAGAATGTCGCAGCAGGCCTACATGGGTTATAATATGAGTATGGTTATAGGGAGTCTCACATGGGAAATCAACGATACATTTAGTTTACATGGGAATATGCTTTTAAATAGTTTTATACTAGATTAAAACTACGTAATACTATTTTTTTAAGTACCGAAATACTTATACATTATCGGTCTTTGAGTTTTTTTTAAGACTACACACTTTTATAAGAAAATATTAGATTTTCTGGGTTACAATACTATATTTTATAAGGAAATGGATTTCTCATACGATTTTTATGGAAATTAAAACTACATTTCAGTAAGATATAAATACAAGTACGGTTTTACTTATACATACACGTTTTATGGTATTAAAACTACATTTTAACAAGTTATAAATATAAGTATGGTTTTACTTATACATACGAGTTTTATGGTATTAAAACTACATTTTAACAAGTTACAAATATAAGTATGGTTTTACTTATACATACGAGTTTTATGCTATTAAAACTACATTCTAACAAGTTACAAATATAAGTATGGTTTTACTTACGGGTTTTATGAAATTAAAACTATATTTTATCAAGGCACGAATGATTACGGTTTTACTTACACAAAGGATTTATGGATTTAAAACTACAATAACATTAAAGAAAACATCGTTATTCTTGGTACATACACTATGGATTTTCATAAAGAAATCACTAAGTTTCTCACTACAAAAATCTTATGAACTCACCAACGTAATGTTGACACTTGCAAAATTACTTGTATTCTCAGGTAACAATCAGTCAGGTACAACTAACCTTTTGGGATGGGACGCGGAGACGTCTCTTTTGTTTAATTTGTTATCATACTGTAATTGGGTTGAAACAATACAGTTTGAACAATGTAACTTTCCAATTATAATGTATGATGGATGTTTATCTACTTATTTTCAACGTATGCATTGGTTGTGATACTGTGTGACGTTCCACCCTCCGACGATTCCGCCATCGTGGTTTGGGGGTGTGACATGACATTTTCGTGTCCCGTCCCAAAAGGTAGTCGTACCTGACTAATGGTTTCCTGAAAATACAAGTAGTTTTAAAATTGTCAACATTACGTTGGTGAGTTCATAAGATTTTGTAGTGAGAAAACTCAGTATTTCCTTTGTAAAACCAGTAGTGTTTGTAACAAGAAAAACAGTATTTTCATAAATGTAAGTGTAGTTTTAAATCCATGAGACCAGAATGTATAAGTAATTATTTACTTATATTGAGTGTGAAAATGTAGTTTCATAATTGTATAAAACTAGTGAAGATATTGTTAAAACAATGAATGCTTGTTGCAGTTATTTTATGAGTTGATTATAACACTGCTACCGACTATGATGTGTGCCTGCCCAACGTTCTTCAAGCGTCGTGATTTGATAAGACATTGGTCACCTCAGACCCGTCGGTCTAGCTGTAGGAAACAACTATATGTGGGGATTATCAATCCCATATAGATCTATGCACAAGTATCCTGCTCATTTAAGATTCAGGTTACAATCCAAGACTTACCCCGGTACTTTGTTTAGTACCATGAAGAAACTTTCTCAAATAACCATTCAACCTATTGTTTTTCCTTGTTTGAAAATGTTGTGAAAACTCTTTTGCATTTGTAATTATCAAAATGTCTATGATAATTATAGTATGTAATAATTATATATTTATATAATTATCTTTCATGTTTTGGTCGTATCGTTGTCGTTTGTTCCATAGATTATACCTATTATAATTTATATAAATGTTTTTGCCGTGTTAACGTATTTATGCCTAAAAGATGTTAAGTATTTGAAAGAAGTAATTTCTTACATCTAAGTCGCTAAATATAACCAATAAGAAAAACCAACAATTTTTCAAATAAGTGATGTCATGTTATTAGTTTTGGTCATTTTATGTAAGTGATGACAACATTTCTAGTTCTTGTCTTTTTACCAAAAAGATGGAAAATATTTCCAAATAGACATTTTTCATACACAATACTTTAAAAATGGTCATTTTTATGTCAAGTACCAGTTTCCTTGTAAAAAGTCATTTTCCAAACTTGTTACGACGTTATAAGTTCAAATAGTCGTTATTACGACGAAAATAACGTTTTTCTTATAAATGGTCAATTTTCATGCAAAAATAGTAACAATATATTTATTTTAGATCATTTTAATTTTGTAAACTTTTACAATTGATTTTTGTCCAACAACATATAACAAAGATAATTATTATGACCATTTTAGTGAAAAAGTGTTTCCATGTCTTTTTGCCAAGAACAATTAGTTGCACTTTTATAGAAAGTAACCAAAACACACATATCATCTTATATTCACAAGAATCGAAATATGTAGTTTAGTAAACTTGTATTCTCCCCCTAAATCATATCAAAAGAAGGAAAATAAGGGGTATGAACTCACTCTTGAAGCGTGAATTCGGTTTAGAGTCAGGAATGATCGCGTTTGAGAAACACCGTGAATCAACACCAACGAGCGTCGACTTGGGTTTGGGCTTGAACTAATACTCTAAAACCACAAGGTTTTAAGCGGCAAATGGTGACCGACGGTGGTGGAGCGGCGGTGGGACGGTGGCCGGCGGTGGTGTGGGGGTGTTTTTGGGCCGATTACAAGAGAGAAAAGAGAGGGAGATGGAGATCTAGTCAAGAGGAATGAAATGATGCATCTCATTTATAGGATGTGGGGTATGGCCTCATGATTTTTTTATTATAAAATTGAAACCATGCTTCTAGGTGCTAGGGTGATGGTGGTGATGGGAGGGTGCATGGAGGCGTGGTCAAGGGGAGGGGGCACAAGAGATGACTACCCTCTCATGAAGGTGTAGGTGTAGGTCTTGCCCTAAAAGTCCTCCCAAACTTCCTAAATTCGTGTGCTAAAATCCCGATGTCTAATTTTTTTTTCGAGAGTGGAGAATTTTCGAACCGAGTGTGTCAATTCCAGAAACCCAAACGGATTAATTTTTCGAGTTATAAAACTCTGGGAAAATCGCGTTTAAATATTTGGGTTCGTTTTATCCGGAACGTCCGATTTTTCGACTTTTATAAATATCTTTACTAAAAATATTTCGAGTATGGAATAAAATAATAAACCATAGTCTGAGTCCAAAAACGTTCACGGAATTTCCATCTAAGGTGTTCAAGTGCCTCAACGGATCTAATTGGTTTATGTATTTAAAGAAAACCTGGCTTGTTTTCTTATAATAGTCGTATCTTTTGCATACGAGCTCCGTTTTCGACGTTCTATATGTTTACGGATTCGTAAGCACGAATACATCGTGTTATGAATATTACATATACCAAAATAATATTTGTGTGTTTTATCGAATTTCACGCTAGTGCAGTCTATTATCCGCAATTATAGCGTTTACCCGATAATTAATTCAAAATAGCGTATTGTAGCATTATAATTTCCAATAATATTTAGGAAATTTATGAAATTTACATTTCAACGTATTATCCTAATTTACGCTCTGGTTGACCTTTGTTGACTTTTGTTGACGGTTGTCACTTCATCCCCCCGTTGAAAGGAATTTTGTCCCGAAATTAGCTTCTGATACCGGGTTCCTAGGGATTTGAGAAAAGTTAGGGATATTTCTGTTTTATTTGATCATCGCGCTCCCAAGTGAACTCGGGTCCTCATTTAGCGTTCCAGCGAACCTTCACTATAGGAACGCGACTCTATTTCGTTCTCTTGACTTCCCTATCCATGATCTCCACTGGTTCCTCTATACAGTTCAGACTTTCGTTGACTTCGATCTCATCTAAATGAATGACCAGGGTTTCATCGGATAGACACTTCTTGAGGTTTGACACATGGAACGTGTTATGTACTTTGCTGAGCTCTTGGGGTAACTGAGGTTTGTAGGCTACAGGACCAATTCTAGCAAGAATTTCAAAAGGTCCTATGTACCGTGGGTTAAGCTTTCCCTGTTTGCCAAAGCGTATGATTCCTTTCCAAGGGAGACCTTTAACATGACACAGTCACCCACTTGGAATTCTAGGGGCTTGCGTCTTTTGACTGCATAGCTCTTCTATCGATCACGAGACGCCTTCAGTCGTTCCCGTATCTGAGTGATCTTCTCCGTTGTTTCTTTTAAAATTTCTGGTCTGGTGAGTGTGTTATTAGTCACTTGACCTTTAGCTAGTTGGGTATCACCAACTTCCGCCCAACACAATGGTGATCTGCACTTGCGCCCGTAAATATTAATATAGATTGGAGGATGCTTGGAAGCAAGGAAAGTCTAGAGAAAGTGGATTAATGTAGCTAGACATACCTAGCTACTAAGGTGAGTACATGTGGCTTTATCCCACTATGGGGTACATGGCAACTTGTTGACAAAGCTTTTACGTGACTTTTGAATATTAAATGATATGCAAATTGTTCTACGTATGTTACGATAATGAAAGTTTTATACGATGATTTTGAAATGATGTTTTGGCATCAAGCCTACAATGATTACGAAAGTATGTTCTAGCATTTAGCCTACTATGTTACTGAAAGATTGTTTTGGCTTCAAGCCTACTATGCTTATGAAAGAATATTTTGGTAGAAAGTCTACTATGAGTTCATGTTATGAATCTGTTGAAGGGTTTTCTAGCAATCAATGAACAACAAAATTCCTAAGTTCACATGCAACCCTAGAATGATCTATGTTTTCTTCTATGAAGATATAAAAATAAAACCTAAGGCCAACATTTAATTTCTAAAGATCAAATAAGAATTAACCAACCTTTTGATCTTGTTCTTGAAGCTAGCAGCAAACAGATTCTGCCTCAAATGTAGTCACACCCAAGCAATGGAGGAGAGAAGACAGCAGAGTAACTTTAGAGTGAAGTTGGCGTAGGTTTTGGGGTGCCTAGGGGGTTCCTTTTATAGCCTCCAGTGAAACCCTCGAGGTGCCCCCTTAATGGACAAGCCTGTTGCCCATTTGGACCAGATCTCCTAAACCCTAGTTAGGGTTTCGCCAACCTCTAGGGAAACCCCCTAGGTGGCGCCAACTCTGGTCCCTGGCTTCTGGTTTGTCAGTTGTTCAACTATTGAATAAATACAAACCAGTCCCTGCACTTATAATTAATTTATTTAATCACAGAATTTAATCCATTTAATTCCAGATTAATTTCTAATTAATTATTATAGTTTCTAATTAACAGATTAACACTTAAATATATTAATAAACTATTTATTTATTTCTATTGATTTATTAAACCATTAATAAATCAACCTTCCTCTCTACTGACTTCTACATCAATCCTCCTGCTATGAGGGCAACCCAAATGGACTTTTCTTCAATTAACAAGATCAATACAAATATAAAGTCATGGCTTAGACACCTAATCCAACATCTGTTTCAAAAGAACAATGGCTATATGTGCTATATGATTTGATTCTTATATAAGTTTATGAAAGATTTAATTTGTTAATGCTTATGTTATTGCACATGCATCTCATGGCATTTTGTGATTTCTTGTACAAAAGAAAAGTAGTGTTTTTATGCTTGCATAGAGTGTGATTGCATGAGTCAGCAAGGTCCGAACACGTCCCCGTAACGGGACAAGACTCTACTGGGATGGTACCTCCTGTCGCGAAGTAGAAGTCTTTTAGGTGTCATTATAGGATGATATGTTCTCCTATGTTGGCGAGCTTTGGTCTTTATAGACCTCTAGGCGCGGTATATAACCACGAGCTTTTGTCACAAATGTGACCTTGTCTTTTAGACCTAAGGTACGGGTAAGAAAACCCGCGAGCTTTGCATTGGTGTGTGAATCATGCATTCCATATGTACCTATTATGTATGACACGTATTGAATTGAATATATGGTTTAAGTTTCAAGATTTTATGAGCTGGTTTCGCAAAGAACTTTTGAAAGTAAATGTCATTTATATGACATAGATCGTAAAGAAGTTTTTGGAAAGTAAATGTCATATTATATGACTTATTTTGCAAAAGAGTTTGAAAAAAAATATGCCAAATATATGATATTGCTTATACAACATTTTCAATAATGTTTTGAGTCTAAAACCCATGTAGCTCATGAGACGTTTTCGTCTTACGTATTTCATTTTATGCCATGTATCCCTGGTTTTAGACACGAGAGATAGGAGCAAGTAAATAATTCGAAGAAATTGGGATGTTAGATGGAGTGAACCTTGGCTGATGGACTGGTTTGTAATCCTAACTTGCTTTCTATGGTTTAGTTTGGTATGAAATTGTAACCCTCGAAGGTATTTAAATATTTTTAAAACCTAAATGTTTTTTTGTTGGGACCAAGATTTTAAAATACGAATTAATGTCATGAATGAAACAAAGTTTTTTGAAAGTTGAAATATTTCAACATTAAGTTTTATAAAATATTATACCTTTTAAGGTGTATGAAAAATGGGCGTTACAAAAACATTATTATAACTTTAATTAGAAGTGGAGTCATAATCACATTTGTGCTTTTTAATAAATTATATATAATAATAGTTATCAATCGGATAAAATTAAAAAATATATTATGTTTACCTAGAAAAGTTAGTGATATTTGGGAAAGTAATCATGATCGAAATTAAAAAAATGTCCAAATAAGTTCTATTAAAATTAAATAACTATAACAATAATTAATAATAATATTAAATAAAATTTATATTAAAATTATATAATAGATTATTATATATTCTAGAGAAATAAAATTGTAGTCTGAATTATTACATATTGTTCCTTAAATATATATGATTGCAAATACTTTAATTTTCGTTTATTTCAAGCAAATGCATTTTTTGACATTTAATGCACAATATCAAGGGCAGATTCCAAAAGAGTCACTAACTTTTCACAAAAATTCGATTTTAACAATATATTATTTTGTCAATTACATTACATATCATTTGGTCTGATAAAAAAATGCACTTGGTACTTGTGCACCTTCCAACCGAGCAGTCTCTATGTGAACTTCAAATAATTCCATGTAACTTTCATTTAAGTTCATGGTAGTATCGGTCTATGAAATTCTTCCGCAGTATACATGCTCCATTAATTTTGTCCATTGTCTTGAGGAAATCTTGTATATCTTTAGACAATTTGTCAAGAGCATTTTCAAATGATAAAGTACAAACTTTATACACTCCTCAATTTATGAGGCTTGTAATAGGATCTTGATTTCTTCCAATTACCATCATACGTGTTTAAAATCACTAATAAAATACAATGCATTTGGGTAAACAATACCCCATTGTCTAACCTCAGTTCGGATCACTTTGGGTTCTAATGACACCGATAACATAGTAGTGGATGATTCTGACTATAAAGAAAGAAGTATGATTTAAACAATTATATGGTACAAAAAAGTTTACTAAAAAAAACAATTTAATCATTTGTGGAGTTATAGACATCCAAAAATACACTACAATAATCTAAAATAATAGCATTATCAAGCTTTGAGTGACTCATTTTTAGAAGTGCTATCTGCTCTTAGTTTCAATTTTAACACTCTCTTTGGTCTCCTCCTTATTTTTCAGCTTGCCTTTAGTGTATATTTATTTCTTTTTGTTTCCATAATAGGTGTTTCTATATGCAAATAAAATAATTATTTAGTATTGTATAATATATATGAGACCATGTAGATATAATAGATGGATATAAATATCGCTTATCGGAAACGCCTCTAATTCTCAAAGCTCCAAAATGTGCACATTATTTCCTCGTCTGTGAAACTTACTTTTAAGCAACACTCATGCAAATTGATCTGGTGCACCTTCAAATTAATTTAGAATATCGTTTCAGATTTGGGACTGATTGGCCAAATTTGAGTGTGAAAAGCACTCATACTTATGTAAAAACAATTAGTTTAACTATTGAACTAGTGACAACCATTTGAACCTAATTATACATATTGAACAAGTCATTCCAAACTTGTTCTTCGTACTCCATACACATTTTTTTGGGTCTTTAAGCTAAGTGAAAGTTGTTGTAAGACCCACCAAACACCCTAACAAACCCAGAACAACAAATATTGGTACTCATACCCATACAACACATGCAATCGGAATTGTTCTTTGTATTCTAGGGATGTTCTCACATTTTAGTATGTGTATATATATACATATCTGGATATGTATATACACATATCGATAAATTTACCAAACGTCATTTATTATCAGCTAGCTTTTCAGCTGCAGTTGATTTTTCAGTTAGTCGCTAGCTTTCTAGCTACCTGCTAACTTTTAAGTTAATTTGTCAAACATAGCCTGACATGTCTTGAAATGTTATTGGTCGGTTGTTCTTCTTTAATAGCTCGATTAACAGGTATAACATAACTCATGTCATTACAAGAGTATAAATACTTAACCATATCGTTTCCTGTAATTATAATTCCACACATATAGTTACCGATCATAACAACTACCAGAAAACTCTTAGAAACCAATCACAACACAAACAAACCCCTTTGGGGAATTGAAAATGAAGCTTTAAGAGCCACTAGAAGTCATCAAAATCCTGCTTTCCACTAAACTAAGTGCAAGTCAAGATAAAAAGAGCAACACCATGCGAGTCCACAGAAGCCGATAGTGAATGTTGTAGTGACCCGTAATCTTTCCCGCTCCAAACCTCTTTGCATGAACACGACCCAAAATTTATCATTGGAAATGCCTTTGAGAGATTTGATATAGTTGTGGAGATAACCGTTCTTTGGGTATTCAGATTGAAATAAGCAAGATACACCTCTCCTGAAACATTACAATATAAGGTTGATAATATGAACACATTTGTCCACCCTAGGTCACTAAAACTTGGTGTTCTTTTCTAAAAAAAACACCAATATAACCTTAAAGGTGCTAAGTTGGCATAAAGATGTTCACGTGGCATCCACATAGTGTCTACAATATATAAGTGGTCACTTGATTTCAAAAACGAATCTTGTAAGTGTGATTTTAACTTTTCACATCATCGTGTTTTTCTTTTTTCCGCGTAAAGTTGTCATCACACATATATAAAGAAAAAAGATACATCCGCTTATTAAAAGAATCAATTTGGAGCTGCTTTTTTTTTTTTTTCCATTTATATTTGGGCAAGTTGCAAGAAAAAGTATTGTATCTTACCCTTTCATAGCAATATAGGCAATGTGCTCTATTTTTACCCACAATATCAACGTATTTATATCTTTTTGCCCATGATGGCAACGTAATTACATTTTTTTGCTAATGATAAGAAATGTGACCCATAATAGCAACGTACTTGCATTTTCTTTACACATAATAGAAACGTACGTACAATTTTTTTACCCATAATAACAATGTACGTTGAAATTATGGGCTACATATTGCTATTATCGGTAAAGAAAATGTTAGTAGGTTACTATTATGCGTAAAAGAATGCAAGTGTGTTGCAATTATAGGTAAAAAGAAAAGCAAAGAGTAAAGTATGTTGCTATTACTCACAATTTTCCCTCTTACATGAAAGTAAACATTTACCTTTCTTTCCGGTTGCAATCCATGAGCGAACTCCTCCGGGACTCGCATTGGGTTTCATTACTTTTATAGAAGCGCATGAACCAGAATAACTATTCACAAGTGTTCCATTATTGCTTAACTCCCACATCTAACAACAAAAAAAATTGAAAATTAAATCATGCATCACGTTTTATCGATATAAAATATTTGCTCCCAAGAGGGGGTTAAAATTCTAGAATAAAACAATAAATTAAAGAACTTTCGCACTCCAAGATAGAAATTATAACAATCTTTAAAGGGAAAACTACAGGAAATAGCAACAAAGTACTTGTAACGTTGAATTTACAAAATATATTTTATATATTACCCATACTAGTAATGTGCTTACATTTCTTTGTCAATAATAGCAACATACTTGCATTTATTTAACATACTAAAACAAGCACTTAAATATTTATACCAATAATAGCAATATGTAATCCAACACTAGCTAACAAGTTTCATGTAACATATTGCCATTATCGGTAAGAAAGAAAATAAAAGTGCATTTCTTATTAGGTAAAAAAAAACAAAGTGTATTGCCTATATGTTGCTATTTTCTGCAATTTTCCCATTAATTTGTAAAATCTTGCTCATCTTTTATAATTTTCCTAGTTCCAATTCATACCTGATTAGCATCCGGTCTGCAAGGAAAAAACGATGCTCTCTTATGCTCCTTTGAAGTAAGTTTCCGTTTTGATGAAGTATCAAAGCATAACCCGTCTCTATTTCTCACATGTAGGTGAAGTTTTCCACTATATTTTTCGCTATATGCAACTTCATCTCTATAAAACAAAAAAAAAAGTTACCATCAATAAATTTCCGACCTTCGGTGTGAAGATAACGCTTTACGCCCCCTAGGTTTTGACGGGTTTTTGGAAGAATAGCAATTTTTTGCAGATAAATAATGATTTACGCGCAAAGAGGTTTAGAAATTTACGATTGCAAAAGAGGGTCGGACTTGTAGAGACAAAAAGGTTCGATATTTTTGATTCTTGATGGCCATCTCCAACAAACTTTTTCAAGACCCGCATCGACTGCTTTGACAAACCAACCTTTGGCCTTGGAATCGTGACAGCTCGAGAACCCTAAAACGAGCTTTTTCGGTGCACCGGCGTCTTTTAGACTTCGTGTGTGAAAGTTTGGACCTTCTTTCACGAATTCGAATTCGGCCGTGCTTGTAATGTAAGGAAACTATAGACAAATAAGATTCAATTGTTAGTCCATGTTGCTTTTGAGAATAAAACGACCCATCGTTTGACTTGATATATTGTCTTTATGTAGAAAAAGCTACAAGCTTTCTCATGGTCGAATTCGGATATGAATGTCAAAAGGTTGACCTTTCTGTAAGTAGGGGTGAGCGTGGTGCGGTTTTAGGCTAAAACCACACCGAAAACCGCATAGATCGGTTTTTAGATTGTTAAAACCGCACCGTTCGGTTTTTGTACTTGGTGTGGTTTGCGGTTTTAAGTGCAGTTTGTTTTTTATGCGGTTCGGTTTGGTTTATAAACTGTAATAGCTACGGTGTGGTTTTTACATTGGCTTGGTTTTAAAACCTCTAAACTGATGGATTATAATAATATTTTTTTGGCCTTATAACAAATCGAACACAAATGTAAAACGCCTTTATGGCGAGTTAGTTGCTAAAAAACTAAAAGAATATCAAAACTATGGCTAAAACATATCTAAGAAGACTTAAAATAGTATTTACATGACGAAAAATACATATTTTAAGTCTTGAAACTAAATCTTCGTCTATGTTAGAGACTTAGATTGAAATTAAATCCGCCTCTTAGCTTCCTTTTAGTCAACTTTATTTCAAACAAAATTAAATATGCAATATTTATTATTTAAATATTTAAAAGATCATATGACGTGGTTTTGTGGTGCGGTTTTGGTATGCGGTTTTTACGAATAGTGCGGTGTGGTATATAATGCAAAACCGCACCACACTGCAAATAATCGGTTTTAAAAGAATAAAAAACCGCACCATCAGTTTATTCGTTCAGTTTCGGTTTTTCGGTTTGTGGTTCGATTTTTGCTCACCCCTATCTGTAAGTAAAAGAATTAGTGATTTAAGTAAATCTTGCCTCCTTATTATTTGAGCTAAAAGAGTTGATTTCCAGTAGTGTCGGATGTGTAATTAGTCCATATGTTGTATCATCAAGCTTTCTCATATCTCCTCCAAACATTAAAGGAGATCGGGCCATTGACCACAAAGTCATCTGCAAAAAAAGTCAAAAAGTCAAAATTAAATAAGGATGAACAAATTGGATTCGAAAACGCACCAAATCATCCTACCTGAGTTTTTTGCTCGTCTAGACTAAGTCTTGACGACCTGTGCGGACCCACATTGACTCCTATAAATAAAACATAATTAATTAATTTGGTATTCCATTAGTTTTATATCTATAAAATCAATATTATCAACCAAAAAAATAAATAATTTACCAGGGTCGGTAAGCCATCCAAGTGGAAGCATATCCAAGTCGGGCCATGATTTTCCTAGTAAACCTCCAGCTCCTATCATACTAGAAGCTGCAAAATCTCTAAAAAACAAAAAGATTTTTCAAGATTAGTAAAAAAAATAAAACAATTTGGTGTAATAATTTGTCAAACTCGGTTATATTTTATTGCAAATGGGTACGATTAAAATACTTGGCTAAAAAGGAAACAAACCAAATTGGTTTACAAGATTGAGTGTTTACAACCTCCTAAATTATTTTGTTAATAATGGCTACTTTGATTTATTAATTTATTTATTATAGCATCCTACTTCCATTTTTTCTATTATAGCATTGTATTTTCAATTATTTTCTTATTAAAGCTTTGTATTTGTACCTTGAAAAATCTACCCAATTATAAAATTGTACTTTCAATTTCTTACTTTATAAGGTAAACAATTATAGCAATGAAAATTACTTTGTACTTGAATGACATTGCTATAATTGGGTACATTTTTCAAAGTACATTGTTGTTAACTACAATAAGACAGAAACAAAGTAAAATGTTGTAATAAACAAATATATGCAAGTAAGTTGCTATTACTTGCATGTAACCCTTAAAAAAATTGTGACATTATTTAAAATAGTATTTGTAATCATACTTAATATATTAATCATTTACGAAATCAAGAAAAAGGACAAAGAAAGTGTTGGCGGTTCAATCCGACCCGACCCACTTTGACCCATCACCTAACCGACCCGACCACCACATTTTCCACCCTTTTAAGTCAAACAAAATAATAACTTCTTCAAAATTTCTCGATAGACAAAATTAGATTCGTTTTGACTTCATAACACGTACTAGAAATAAACAAATGTTGTTCAACTATAACATAATCTATAAAGAATTAAAGATTCAATCCGGAAAAAATTATGGTTGACCGAAAAAGTCAACCGCATATAAATTACCTTGAAACATCAAAATGGGCCGCAACATCTCCCCAGTTATCCCAATCATCACCGGTTACTCTATACATGTTAACTAGGGTTGCCACTTGTTGAGCCATGATTGGTGTAGCACTTGTTCCCGGTGAAAGTGAATAAAGAATTGGACGATCAAGCTCCTCCAAGATCTGCAATCTTTATTTGTTAAGTCCAGAACATGGTCAAAGAAACAAATTTGCATTTGTGCTTTCTAGGGCTATATTTTTATGATTAGGATGAGGAGGGCATTCACGTCATTTACACATAAAAGCTTTCTATGGATTTTGTGATGATGAGGGTATTTACGTCTTTTGCACAAAGAAGAGATTGAGAAGCAAGTCCTTATCCCACCTTTTTGGTGGAAAAAATTACAACTTTTATCTCATGCACAACAAATGCAGTACAACTTGTTCTTTCATGTCTTGTAATGTGTACAAAAGGGGACCATAAGAAGAAGATAAACTCATGTACCTCTGAAACAACCGTTATCTCACTTAGCTCAAAATCATCGCCAAACACACAGTCGTGTTTTACTGTAAAAATAACAAGCAACCATTTTATTAGGTAATTCTTATAATATATTTCCTATGTTTTAAAGATAACTACATAAATGTTGCATGGTTGAAGTATCAAGAACGTGAGATGGTAACGTTTGACTTAAAACATGATGTATCCGAAAAGTCTGACCATTTACGAAATGTCATGTATTTCCCTTCAATAACGACAAAAAAAGGGAATCTTGCGGACTCAAATCAAAATTGTTTTTCTTTGTAACGATAATAAAGGATAAATAAGTACTTTTAGCTTAAAAAGATCATAATAATCCTTCACCGTTGTGGGCAACCAATAACTTCTACCATGGTTTTAAGTTAATCAAGAGGTTATTGGGCTGGTCTATAACTTTGGGCTTGGGATGTTACACAAATGTAAATGTTATATAAGATGGAAGAAATGTTATTTAAAGAAAAGTGAGAAACTTACAAAAATCAGCATCCCATTCGGCATATTGATGATAAAGAGACTTTAAAAAAGCTCGTCCGGCTCCTAATTTAGTGTCCACACTCATGAAACCATTTTTCATCCAACCACAAGATCTTTCTTTCAATCCTATATCTTTTGCATGCCAAATCTTTCCAGCTTCCGTGTAAGCTTTTCCCTATTCATAATTCAATAAAAAAGATGATTAATTTATGCTTCCAACAATTTACATGAAACTGCAAACGTTTTGACACGTGTTTAAATAAGTGTTCTATCAGTCAAATGTCTAAAACACCCTTCAACAATAACGATATAAAGAATCTTGTTGACCTAAATCAGTCTCACGAAAACTACATCCCATAGTTTTTATTAGGTACTATTGGGAAAGTGCTAGACTACTTATCAAATGTCTAAAATACCCTTCAACGACGATAAAGAATGAGTCTTGTGAACCAAAATCACTATCATCAATTTTGTAACTACGAAATTTCAACGTTTGACCAAACACACGGTTTAGTGGAAGTGTTCTACTAGTCAAATGTCTAAAATACCCTTCAGAAGTAACAAAACAAAAAATCGTGTCAACCTAAACCTAATAAACATTGCATCTCTCGGTTTGATATGTAGTTTTAGGAAAGCCATTGACTATGTATCAAATGACCGAAATACCCTTCAAGACATTAAAGTAAAAGAATATTCTCAACCAAAATCCGAAGTACATTGCCTATATCTAAAAAGGAAAAGTACGTTGCTATTTCCTTCAAATTTTCCCTTCTCATAACAAATAAAGAACATCGAACTAAATCTCATTCTAAGTCCGTAATCTTACGACGAAACTACATGAACATTAAACAATGACTTTAGGTCAAATCAAATATTGTATATTTTGAGGTCAAATTTTTAGGAGTAATACCGTTGTAACGTCTAAAATCGGGGTGTTTGCATTGACTGCTTGTGTGCTTATTCCTCTCATAATATGAAACCCAAATTTCAAACCCATGTCATGAACTTTCTTGGCTACTTCTTTAAACCCTTTACCACTTTTTGATGAAGGCCACCTACTCGGGTCGGGAATCATCCTTCCCCATTCATCAATCACATCGAATCCAAGTGAATCAACATAAGCACCAGGGACTAACTTTCTATACCAAAGGTAATCCACTACCGCATACTGTAAAAAAAATCAAGAAATCAAAATGAGAATGAATTTTAACATTAATGCCTTTTGATATCAACGGTTAAATGTTTGAAGGGAAATTACAGAAAAACCGTTGTATATTGGGCAAATTTGCGGTTTAATATAGGGAAATCTCTATTAAAGTTTAATATTTTGACTAAGTTTATGAAAAAGTCTGAAATTAATTTTTATTAATAAAAAAGTCCCAAATTAACTTTTATCAACAAAAAAGGACAGAAACTACATGTTTTATCTTCAACAAAGTTCTAATATTTTCGCACAGTTTACGGAAAAGTCCTAACATTAACCGGTTTTCTGTCCTTTTTTGTTAATAAAAGTTAATTTGGGACCTTTTTGTTAATAGAATTTAATTTGGGACTTTTTCATAAACTGGTCCAAAATATTGGGACTTTATAGGAGATTTCCCTTTAATATAGATACTTCATTTTTTCCAATTAAAAGGAAGAAGTTTACGGATTTTTTTTTTCAAATTAACCATTTTGACTTGTTATATTGCGGGTAATTTTGTTATTTCAGGTGAAAGTAATTTTTCAAATTAACCATTGTGACCTAGTGATGTTATATTAGATCATGATGGTTAAATTAGAAAAACGTTTGAAAACTTTTATGGCTTGATGGGAAAAATAAGAGTATAAGTGGGTAAACTGCGAAATTGCACAAAATATCATTTTTTTCATGTAATTTTCCCTTCTTGGAATTGTTTGTTAAATTCAAGAATATCGTTTTGTTGGAATGTGTAACTAATTTAAGAAATATCTAAAACACACTTTAATAATGAGAAAGGAAAGAAGCCAACATTGGTAATTGTAACGACAAAGTAATGAAAGCCAAATTAATGTCATTTATGAGAAGTGTTAAGGACCTCATAGCCATGAGGATGTAATTTCTGAGAAATAATTTGAGCATTTTGAAGAAATTCGTCTTCAGAAATGGTCCAACAAAAGGAATCATATGAATTCCAGCCTCTTGGTGGTAAGCTAGCATGGATTTCGGATAAAACCCTGAAATGGAAAAATATATTTAGTAATTACACGATCAAGCAAATCGAATCGTGTTAATTTCAGAAATCCAAAACCAAAAGAGGGGCAATGTTTTGAAATTAAACCAAATTGACAAAGAATTTTAAGAAACATAAGTCGTTAACAGTTATAATTTAGTTGTATATCAAAAAACAAGTAACATTTTTTACAACTGATTGTTGATTCTTATTTTGAACAATCACATGTAAATATCCCTAAGTTTCTTCACTATTTTCAACCCTAATTCTCTTTTTATAGATGTTGACATGAATTATTTATCAATCAAGCAACAAGCCTTATTGATTTAGACATTGAATTTACTCTGTTTTGACTATTGAGAGTCAAAAGCAACTCTCTTTTTGAGCTGAAGGGGAAAAAAGGGGTGTTAAATTGAAATTAAGAACAAGCCCGTTTTAATTAGTTAAAAAAGATTTAGTTTTGTTCACTGTTTTAGCACAAACAAAATTTCTTTTCATTAGATTAATGTTATTACATGTTTGGAACTTATTTTGATTCGTGAAAGTCAAAATAGCGTCAGCTACATTATTCGTGAATTCATATCACTAAAACCAAAAGCAACCCCATTAAAATCAGTTAAACTCAGGAAAATGGTATTGTTTTTCTACAATCATTTATTGAACTGAAAATTAAAACAAGGATTTTGATTTCAATCACTGTGATTCAGCGGATAACAGAAGCTAATTTTGACCCTTGAAAGTCAAAAGTATTGATTTCTATAAACACCAGCCACATTATTCAGTTGAATCCTAATCATTCAAACCAAAAGCAGACCCAATTAAATCAATCAAATTCAAGAAAAGGCTATTCTACTTGCAATCATTCATAAAAAAGATCAAAAAATATTCAAACGCTGTAAGCTTTTACAGCATAAATCAGCCGAATCCATATCATTGAAATTAGAAACAAACCCATTTCAGTTAGACAAATTCAAGAACTCGAATTCGCATGTCACACACTTCTGCTTTACAAGGTTTAAAATTTTTAATCACTGTAAGCTTAAACAGCATGATAGAGAGAAAGAATGCACCTTTCAGAAGAAAAAACGAAGACGATGAAGATGAAGAAGAAGATAAGCTTATTCATGGCGTCACTAGTGGCTTGACCGATTAAAGATCGGAATCAAAATTTATAATAGACACGGTTAAAAGCGACAAGGACATAAATAGGATAGAGCGAAACGGCGTCGCGGAATAGGTGGAGGACTTATCGCATCGGCGTGATAAGACGATTGTTTAAGAAACTCTGGAATACATTTTCGTCGGCTTTTGACCGGCGGTGAAAGCGTAGTTTTAACTTCTCCGGTGAGAGTCGCTGTCGTCGGTGGTGGACATTGTGTTGGTCAGTAGTGGGGTCGTTATAAATGGCCGCTCAGTGTTCGAGTATTGTCTGCACGCGTGTCAATAGTTTATCATCATAGTACTCTCACTCGGAAGATGGCATAATGAATTAATGCAACGAAATTTGGGTCGAATTTACATTTTATTTAAAGATACATTAAATGATCACATTTAGAATCCATTAATTTTTGTTCTTAATTTTTTATTTTGATTTTGATCTAGTAGGTAGAAAGATGGATAAAAAAATTTAATAGAAAGATATAAAATCTCTCATAAAATGTTTTATAACAATTATAAATAAAACTAATTATTGTGAATAAAAAATTGTTTATCAAAAATGATAAAAAAAAAAATTAGATTACAAAGATAATCATATTGTCAGGATTGTTGTAATTCGGACTATTCGAATTTATTCCGGGTTAGAAATTTTGAACTAATAAATTCTGGTTTATTATGCTTTTCACATGAGTTTAGAAGTTTATGCATCGTATTCTGTATCTTGATTCTCGAATTTTTTATTATTATCGAAAGTTAGTTCATTTGATTCTCGAATTTTCTGTTAACTTGATGGCTTCAAAGTTCATGTTACATATTAATTAGATTTTGTTTGTCTTTTCAATGTTCTCTATCGAACGTAGTTATGCAAATTATTGACAACGATGATGTCAAATATTTTATTAATGTTGCTACTAATATGCCTTTGAACAGTTGTTTGTTGTTAATCATGTTGTTCAAAGTTGTGTAAATCGATTTGGTGAGGAAATTCGTTACGGTGGTAATGGGTTATCTGGCGTCGGAAGTAACAAAAGATGTAATTTATTACCTATCAACTAAAACCGAACCGGTAGTTTGATATAGGTTTTAAAAGTTATAAACCTGTTTTTTACCTTGGTTTTTTTCTCGTAAAACCGAACCGAACCGGTTAGAAAACCGAAAAAACCGTTTTTTAATCATTTCCATTTCAAGAAAAACCGGCCAAAACCGGTTAGGTTTTAACCGAAATCGATTATGAAAAAACCAAAACTGAAATGGACGTTTTTAAAATAACAGTTTTAAATAAAAAAACCGGTGTTTATGCACGTCTAACATGGGGTATCAAAATGAGTTGCTTATGGCCATTGTAAATGGGGTTGAAGTTATCTATATATGCGTGAAAGTGCTAACGATGGTCCAGGATGAATCAGTAAACAATAATTGATAATATTAAGTCCCACCAACCCAAAAAGATATTCCCATGTTTTATTTCTCTTACTCTAAAGAAACTAAAACGATTCAATAGGGAATACACGATCGGTTATCGCCATCGAAATTCTAAACCTAAGAAGAAAAGCTATTAGTGGTCCACAACCCCTCGTCACATATCAAATTGTTTCATCTGTTCAAAACCAAAGAATATATTAAGCTAGCATTGACAACAAAATGTGTTCAGGAGGGATTTCAACTTAAAACCATAAAATCTACAAAAAAACATGTTTGAAGTAGTTTGTTTTGCTAAAGATTGTAAATGGTGAATCGCATTTTTATGTTTGTAAGTTTGTGGATAAACACACTTGCACATAACACACAACTAAAGCCCTATTATCGCCAAGCCATTAAGAAAGTGTTTGGTCACTTCTTAAAGAATATATTGGTTGATTAGTACAGAAAACATGTTGGGGAAAGTAAATCATTTAAGCTTTGAATGACTGCTTCAGTATTCAAATTTCCTATTAGCAAGCATGACAGGATAAATTGTATGCTCTAGATCTATTGAGGGGGTCCCTTAAATTTTTTTTGAAAGACTCCGTATATATTGTTACAATTTAGAAAGAAATAATCCAAATATGATTATCTATACTAAGATAGATGATGACTATCAAATTGAATACTTCTTATCTGGTATATGTTGCGTAGTAAGATTATTTTGCAAACATTAAATATAGTTGTTGTAAACTTTTGTGATTTGACTAGTTATCCAATGTTTTGTAGATTTGAGCATTTAAAAAAAAATACTTGTGTCCCCTTATCGTAATTGGCATTGCTCGCTTGAAAATGAAATACTTGGGAACTATGTTCCTAGCGGTGACTATGAATGACAACAACCAAATCATGCCACTTGCCTTCAGAGTCGAAAAAACAAAGAGTGGGGAATCATGGATAAGGTTTTTATCGGCTTTGAAGGAATTCATTAGGGATATGGACCGTTTAGCCATTATATTTAATAGACACAATTCCATTCACATGGTATAAAAACATTTATTAATAGTACCTTGATTTACAAAAAAAAAAAATCCAAAAGTAATTAAGTAAGAATTTATGTGAGTACTTGGCGTTACTACAAAACATAAAAATTTATAAATTACTAAAAGTGAAAGTCTATAAACTTTAACAACCAATAGGAACTTGAACAGTCAAGTCGTGCTCTTTTCCAAAACTACCCTTTAAACATGAAAATGTTAAATATCAACGGATAAGTGAAACACTTAGTGAGCACACAACAACTACACATTTTAGTATATGTCATGCAAGCATATTACACGTAAACATGAAATTTGATACTATTGTGCTCCCCTTTACGGGAACAAAGCATATAGTATGAACGTCTTATGCCCACCTACTCCCTCTTCTAGGAACATGAGTCATAAAGTTTGTTTCCATCTCCCCCCCCCTCCCTCTGGGAACAAGAGTCACAAGTTCTGAACAAACATATAAAATAGCATACACTATATAATAACACATATAGAGTAGTGTAACTGACCTGATAACCAAACTTTCTGAGAAATACAACTAGTGAGAGATAGGATGAACATCTACCACTAATCAACCTACATACATTTCCAATAGTCACTAACTAGATCATACTTTATACTGTTGATAATACTTATAAATTATTTATTTTTAGATTTACTTTTGGTATAACAATTAATTCATGGATTTATTTACCTAGTTATACCCATAATTTTGATAAGATCGTTACATATTATTTAAATATACCCTTTTAGCTTTCTAGGGGTATAAGGCACACACTCATACGATTTTTGGTTGATTTATTACTAATTTTACAAGTTAACTATTGAAATCAGTCAACTCTCTAGACCAGTCTGTAAAGATTACAACACTCACCCAACTAAGATTTAGAATCAAGTTAAGGCCTTTTCATTAAAGAAGCTAGACATCCATACCAAGCCACAGAAGCTGACCTCATATCATTTGGAATTTTCTAGTCTTACTTACTAATTTTATAAGTTAACCATTTTAATCTGTCAGATTCTAAGACCGGTCTGTAAAGGTTGTAACTTACATCTAACGTGGGATTAGAATCATATCAAGTGTAAGACCCATTTTCATTTTAAGATGCTTACTAAGGTAAGTAGAGTTATTACCTTATAGTCGGTATTGTCTTACATATGAGTTGTTTAGAGATGTGTTAATCTAAAGTTATAATTAGCCTAATCAAGTTGTAGAACTTTTCCTTAGCTTTCTAAGCATATAAGGATTGTTAAAAACGGATAAGAAACGAGAAAGTTACGATCGAAAAACTAAGTGAAATTCCAGACTCACACGGGGCGTGCAGATTTCACACGGGGCGTGTGAAATCCTTCAGTAAGCCTTTCCAGAATCACACGGGGTCGTGTATATTTCACACGGGCCGTGTGAAATCCTGCAGAAGCAAACAATAGAAGCGGTGGATCCACACGGGTCGTGTAGATTTCACACGGGGCGTGTGACGCGCGCAGAACACTTTTTAAAGTCAATTTTCTTTCAGTTTTGGGAAACCCCACTTCGTCCAAAACCTCTCCAAAACCCTAGAAACTTAATCTTAAACCTCTAAACTCGAAATTAAAGTCTATAATTCAAGAATTGAAGCTAGGATTTGATTCCTTACGGTTGAAAGGTAATTCCCTTTGATTTTGACTTCGTTTTAACGGTTGGGTTGTTTGATTTGAGATGGTTCCAGGTGGTTTTGATGAACCACCTGCAACTAGCATGAATTAGAGTGAGTTTACTTGGATTAGTGTGTGTAAGGGAGTTCTAATTCGAGACCCAAGCTAGTAAAGTGCTTGTATTGTGTTTTTAGGGTTGTATGAGTCAAAATGGTGAAATTGGAAGCTACAACTAGGATAGTATTACTATCTTTTGATTGTAACTCTCCTCTATGATTCCAATTCCTTGATTGATATGAATATTGAGTATGATTGAGATTTTCTTGAAATTGAGTATTGAGTTTGAGTCATTGTGTTACAGCTAAAGCTAGACAGGAACACATACGAGGTTCGGGAGTTCCACATATCGACTCAACTTCAGGTGAGTGATTTCTTCGTTTTGGGGGTTTTGAAACCCTAGTTTTGATTTCAGTGTTTTAGCTATATATTGTTATATATGTTGTTAATAGATTGTTAGTGGATGCATTTAGAGTTATTGGTGAGAGTATTGTTGAGTTTCTACAGTTGAATGAGTAGAACCGTGGATTTGGGGGTTTCGGTAAATATAGAGTTGATATTTACCGTTTATACTCCTTTTTCCTCTTTTGATTTGTACATCTTTGAGATAGATGTTGTTGAAATGATTGTGGATGTTGGAAAATTGATTTAGACTATGGTGATATAACCATGTCTAGTGAACAAGAGCCCGGTACGCGTAATTTGGGGGTTCCAAATACTGAGTTGACATCAGGTGAGTAACTATAATTCATTCTTGTGATTAAATTGTGAATTTACAGGTTACTATTGATTTTAAATTGGTTGAGATAGCCAAGTTATAATTGAGAAACATGTGATTTAACATACGAGAATGAGATTTTGAGTGTGATTTAATGCACGATTGAGATTATGTTTGTATGAGAAATAGGAGTCATATCTTGTTGTGGGTAATACATATGTATATACGTGTGTGTTATATTGATATTGAAATAAATTAGAGTCGAAATGGTTTTGTTACCGGTGGATAACAAGAGATGAGTTGGATTTCATATCGAGTATAAGAGTAGAGTATATGATGTAGCGGTGAGTTAAAGAGTCTTTGAGTTTGATTGCTACAACCATGATGGGTGTTATAATTGAGTATAATTGATGGTGAAATGAGTATATGCGAGTGTGTGTGTGTAATTGAGTTTATGAGTAGTATCACTTGTGATACTTATTATTGATTTGATATTATTACTAATTAGCTGGTGTTTGTAAAGCTAATATGTTAGTAGATTTCAGAGTTGAGAGAAGATGGATTTGCTAATGAGATTAGCAAAAGAGAATGATGAGGATGTTATTGAGAAAGATTTATGGAGTGTGATTAAGATTACTCACTATGCTTTATAAGCTTACACTTGAGTTGTTTGTTGTTTTGCAGGTATCTGTAGCAGTGATAGGGGAAGGCATGTGATAAAGAGAGATGGACAACTCAAAGCATGTCCTTTAGTTGTGTTAGGTTTATTTGTAATGCCTGGTCAAATTTTAAGGACCTTTTGTATAATTAATGTTTGATAACATCTTGTTTTTCCTGGGTTGAGTGCAAGTATACCCATTTTTAATGTATAATTGTTTGCAAAATTTTGGGTGTACTTTGTATGAGAAACCGGGTGTTACATCAAGGCCTTTGTATGTGATAAATTTGACATCCATTCCAAACTATAGGATCTAACATTGCCGTCAAATGACTTTTCTGGAATTTATAATGAGGATAGGTTACATGAATTCATAGCCATTCAATTTCAAGTTCCTTTTAATCTACCCATTAAGTCCTTAGCCAAAACGGAATTTAGCCATTAAGTTCTTTATGTTTTAACCATATAATTTGCCAATTATCTAAATGAATTCATATCCATTCTATTTCAAGTTCCATTTAAACTACAGGCTCTGACCTTGCCTTCAAAAAGGATTTCTTAGCATCCATTCACTTTTAACCATATAATTTGCCACCTATTTACCACCCTTTTTTCCAAAGTAAAAGCATTTCCATAAAAAGGTTTCGATTTGAAAGCAATGTACTATCGTCTCCGTTTTCAAGGTTAACAATTGATATAGGATTTATGCAAATCAATAAACTCAAACCCTAAGTTCACATGCAACCTATTTTGGATCTATGTTTTCACTATTTGAACATATAATATAAACCCTAAGGCTAATCGAAAATTTACTAAAAGAAATATAAAAGAAAAACTAACCTTTAGTTGATTTCTCGAAAGCTAAAGCACCACAAGTGCCATGCCTCAAATGGAATCACACCCAAAGCAAGGAAGTCGAACAACAGAAATCCAGAGAGACTAGAAAGAAAGTGGCGGCTTAAATGGGGTGCCAGAGGCCCCTATTTATAGGCTACAAGTGATTACTAGATAAGCCTTAGAGATAAACCTCATTCGAATTCAAACATGGATAAACCCTATCTCTAAGCTCTTTTTCGGCTGATTGATACGCGCGTCGCATAGATATACACGCGCGTCGCGCGAGTCCATTCAACTATTGAACATTCATAAGTTTAGCCCCTGTACTCTTAATTAATCTAATTAATGCCCAAAATTAATCCAATTAATTTCTGATTAATTATTAATCAAATAATACTATTTCTAATTAATATATTATCTCCATAATATATAAACAAATTATTGATTTATTAGTCACATAATAAATCAATCTATCTCTCTTTATGTCATTTTGTTAAACTACCTGCTATGAGGGGAACCCAAATAGACTTTGCTACTATCAATAAGGTAAATACAAATTATTAGTCATGGCTTAGACACCTAATCCAACAGTCTCCCACTTGGATAAGTTTATGACTATAATTGCTAGTTTACCTTCTAATTGATCAGCAAACTGTAGCTTCCAAAAAGCCGCTGCCAAACTCTAACCCAGTCAGTTCTGTCCATAGATAAGTGATCATATGATCCTCCGTCCAACAAGATATTTTCCGAACTTGAGACATGGATTAAGATCAATCTTAGTCCGATACTCTGTTTCCCGATTTCTGATTTGCATATGACATTAAGACTTCTAATTAAACACATCAATTTAGTCCTGGTTGGCCAACATTTTCAGTTAACTTCAAAATCATCGAGAGGCCTACAGATATCTGTTTCCCATCAGGGTCAAGGAACGAATAAGCTTTGACTCATATGCTTATATCTTTTACTAGTTAAATTGCTCACAACAACACGTTTTATAACATCGAGTTACCGATGTGTTTTCGTATTATCAATGAGCAATTGCCTTTGCAAATTATAAGTCATATGTCTCTGCTTCAAGATCATAAGATGTTATCGTCTCAAAAATGCTCGTGATATAATCCATGAAGCAATCCTTTGAGCGTGGGTTTATCCAATACTCAAATATCTATTTTCTAAGTACTCATGAATGTTGTAGCAATGCCGTTGCTATGTCTAATGTCACACCCCGATCCTTGGCGGAATCGATCAAGGCGTGATATATTGTTCAAAGTCTCATGACAACTATGTTATAATATGATTAGATTCAATTAAGTACTAAGTATGCAAACAAGATCCACAACATACAAATACAAGTCAAAATACAATAACATTTATTACATCAAATTTAAATAGTCTTGTGGGTTTCTAAGGTACACCCTACTTTTCATCAACTTCATTCTTCAAATCTGCATCATGGGTAAAAACAGGTCAACTACGAGAGTTGGTGAGTAATCTAGTTTTATTAAAGAAAATTGTGAGTTTGAATAATTTGAAATTTGTTTTCTTTTGAAGTTGGCAAGCAACTGTTACTGAGATAACAGTTTATAAATCAAAAATTGATTAACAAATGATAACAACAACAATAAGTCCTCACCCTATATATACATATATATGTATATATAGGATGGAGCATCTAATCATCATACACACACAACCACGTGCGATCAATCACCTTAGCGTCCCAAGGCGGGGTGGTCAACCCAATAGCGCTATTATTGTCCATAACGTACCTCAAGAATACGGGCATAGTCATGGAGATTAGACTAAAATGATAATGCACTACAAGTACATGTAGCGTAAACAAACAATAATTATACAAATAATGATTCAAGTATAAATGTCCCAACAATGTCTCAGTTGTGATAAAATAATAAAATGAAGTTGAAAACATATTAGAACCACATGATACACCCCAAAAGTATTGATAATTATAAAATATGGGGTAGATTACTCACATTAGTCCAAACGGAATACGCGTGTTGTACGATAGACGGCTCGGGTCAAAACGACGTGGAACCTATTATAATTAATAGTTTTGGTTTAGGAACTACTAAACGAGAATGGAGTATTAATAAAAATAATTAGACACATATTCTTATGTTAGATGAATTAACAATAATCAAATTTTGTTTTGAATATTAATGTATTCATAGGTTAGATGAATTTTAAATTGAATTAATTACTTTGCTTAATTAATTTATATTTTCACTTTAGGCAAGATTTTAATAATTTCCTATTAAAATAATAACTTGTCAAATTATAAGTATTTACATATTTTATATATTATAAACAATTATTTATATGAAATAATCATTAAAAAGGCATTTTTACATGCTTAGATATGTAGGAAAATGGTTTTAAATACTAAACAGTAATGAAACATTCTGAAATTATCAGAAAATCATTATTTCATAAAATAGTAATTACTGTAAAATTTTCATATTTTTCTTAACTGCTTTAGTATTTATTTAGTATTTTAATAATTAAACCACAACAAAATTCGGGAAAAATAATAAATGATTCCCAAAAATTCTGGAAAATTAACCATAGTTTTCTAACAATATATTTAGCCTACTGTAAATATGTTGGATATTTTGGACTATGGGAAGTATTTCTTATGTTTTTCATTATTAACTAATCAATAAAATCATAAATAATAGGGAAATATTAAGAGAAATTCATTAGACTTTTTATTTATGATTAACATGTTATATATGGTATTCTGATAAGGTTTTATAATTTTTGGACATGTGTAGCTATTTATTATCAATTTAAACCATTAAATAAACATTAAATCAGGAAAAATAAGCAAACCTTCTTACAAAAATCTGTAAATTTTTTCATGGAGTCTTTAAAATGTGTATAAGATGCGAAAAATATAAAATCTAGATTTTAACATACCTAACTATATGTTTCAATTTATTTTTCTACAACAAAATAAAATACAAAATAAGCATCAAACAGTAATATAAATGCATGAAACTTTATAAATCCACTTTACTTAATATATGGGTTGTTCCAAAATATTTCCAGAATTTATTGACTGCAAAAAGTATTTTATGTGAATTATTGCCATATTTTATTGCAATAATTATGGTAATTCAATAAAAATAAGTTATTTTCTGAAAATTTCCAGAACTTCTTATTTTATTTATGAGAGTCTGAGAAAAATAAGGTTTATGCATACAATGAGTTTTAGATATTTTGGTGGATTTAATTTGTTTCATGTATGAATTTGGAACTTTTAACAACATACCTTGATGAATGCTTCAAGAGGGATGGAGATTTGAGTATATTGAAGTGTTCTTGGCTGAAAAATGAAGATTTCTAGGAGGAATTTCGAGATTGAGAGTGAGAGGAAGAATAGATATGGTTTGAGTGGTGATGAGAATAATGTGTTGGGAGAAAAATGAAAGGAAAGATGATGGAAGGTGTGAGTGGGAGATAATGGGAATAACCTTTTACTTTTGGTGGTCTTCATAATTCCCCACTAACACAAGCATCTTAAGAGTTTTATAAAATTTAATGTAGTGTTTATAAAAATAGAGTTTTATAAAAAAATAGGTTATTATTTGATTATAACAATCTACTTTGATTTGAAGTTTAATTATAGCATTCAAGTTTGATTCTTTTAATTTAATTAGAGCATCATACTTTGATTTGATTTTAATATGGTATCATAATTTAATTTTATTATAGTTATAACGTTATACTATGATATATTGCTATTAACGTCAATTTATATCGTAGTGTAAGGGTTTTGATCCTATTAGCGTCAAGAAATCTCGAGTAGGGTTTATTAAATTTCCAATTGGGTTGGGTTGAACCGAATCCATTTTAGGCGGATGTCACATCTAACTCCTTAGATAGTCTACAAACCAATTCATGATAGCCTTGTATCACACCCCCAAACCACGATGGCGGAATCGTCTGAGGGCGGAACGGGACATAGCATCACAACCATTGCATACATTGAAACATAAGTAGATAACAACCACCATACATTATAATTGGAAAGTTACATTGTTCAAACGGTATTGTTTCAACCCAATTACAATATGATAATGAAATAAGTAAAAGAGACGTCTTCGCGTCCCATTCCAAAAGGTTAGTCGGACCTGACTAATTGTTCCCTGAGAATACAAGTAATTTAAAAGAGTGTCAACATTACGTTGGTGAGTTCATAAGATTTTTGTATGAGAAAATCCATAGTCTTTTTTCCTTGTAAGAGATAGTGTTTGAAACCAGAAAATCCAATATTTTCTTATAAATGAGTCGTAGTCTTAAAAACCCCAAGACCGAAAATGTATAAGTGTTCTATACTTGGAAATAGTATTACGTAGTCTTATTCTTGTACAAAACCATGTAAATACATGTTTATTCGTAGATTTATTTGTAGATCAAATTTAGTAAAACCTTTACGTAGGTAAAATTGTACTTTTATTTGTATCTTACTGAATTGTAGTTTTAATTTCCATAAAACTTGTATGTATAAGTAAAAGCATACTTATGTTTGTAACTTGTTAGAATGTAGTTTTAATACCATAAAACTCGTTTGTATAAGTAAAACCGTACTTATGTTTGTATCTTGATAAAATGTGGTTTTAATCCCATAAAACCCGTATGTATAAGTAAAACCATACTTATATTTGTATCTTGATAAAATGTGGTTTTAATCCCATAAAACCCGTATGTATAAGTAAAACCATACTTATATTTGTATCTTGATAAAATGTGGTTTTAATCCCATAAAACTCGTATGTATAAGTAAAACCGTACTTATATTTTGTGTAGAGCAACATGTATTTTTATATTTATATAAAACCATTTGAAGATGTTTTTCCCTAAACTAAGGATATTCGTTGTCGTTCATGTGAGTTATTATAACCTTGCTGTGACTAGTATGTAGGCCTGCCACGACGTTCTTCAGGCGTCGTAATGTTAAGACATTTGTCACCCCAGACCTGCCGGTCTAGCTGTAGCTAGCAGCTTAGGTGCGGGATTGTCAGTCCCGTATAGATCTATACACAACTATATCGCTCATGAATGATTAAGGTTATAATCCAGGACTTAGTGCGTACATCTTTCAGTACTGTGAAGAAATGTCTCACATAACCACCCAACGTGATGTTTTATCCTAGTTCGTACTGAAATGAAAACCCTTTTGTATTTGTAATTATCAAAATATACTCATGATAATTATAGTGTAAAACCTTGCTTGTAGATGTAGTGAAAACTCCTTTGTATTCGTAATTATCAAAATGTCCATGATAATTATAGTATGTAAATATACTGAAAACTCCTTTGCGTTTGTAATTATCAAATTGTCTATGATAATTATAGTATGTAATAATTATATATTTATATAATTATCTTTAGTATTTCTGTCGTATCTTTGTCGTTCGTTCCATAAATTATACCCATTATAATTTATATAAATGTTTTCGTTGTGTTAACGTATTTAAGCCTAAAAGATGTCAATACGTTGAAAAGTATAATTTCTTACATCTAAGGCTAAATATACTAATAAGATAGATTCAAAGTTTATCAACATGTCATGGCAATAAATTTGTTTTAGTCATCTTACATAAGTGATGGCAGCATTTTAAATCTTGTCATTTTGTCAAAATGATGGTAATCTTTTCAAATGGTCATTTTTCATACACATTATTTTGAATATAGTCATTTTTGTTTAAAATACCAACTTCCATGTAAAAATATCATTTCCCAAGTTTATTTTGACGTTATAAGTCTAAATAGTCGTTATCACGTCAAATTGATGTGCTTTTTATAAATCACTAGAAAAGTCGTATTTCCGGTCACAAAAACATACTATCCCTATAATAGTCTATTTTTAGTATACCGTTGTAATAATCATATTTTTTTCGAACAATAACGAAATAACTTATTTAGAAGATTATAAATAACATACTTTAAGATATTTCCCACAAAGATGGTGTAATAACTTGGTTATAAACATTTTTGTTAGAGAATAGTGTTTCCGGTTACAAAAACGTAGTTTTTACTAGTTTTCGTTTTTATGACGTTTATATTAAAGATCTAGTATTTTTGAAACAACTTATTTATACTTTTATAACTTTTACACAAACATAATACATCATAATGTTCGTAATACATAGATCTAACCATATTTCATGTCAAAAACGTTTTTACACAACTTCTAGTTTCACAAACTTGTGTAAATCATTATTTATAACATATAATCACATATAATCTTGTGTAAATCATTATTTTTGACATGTGAACTTGTATTCTCCCCCCAAAATGTTTAGAAAAGATGAAAATGAGGGGTATGAACTCACCCTTGATGCGTGCTTTGCTTAAAAACAAGGTTGTTCTTTCGGGTTTGACGGTAGGGAGCAAGATCTAAGCTTTGTAGCTCAAATGACCCTTGGACAAAACTATTACCCAATAGTTTTACGTTGATGTTAGTTTGTGTAAATGGAATAAAACTTGTGTAATAATGTTTAAAATCACTAGAGGAAGCTAACTTACCAAAAAGATTTGAAAAACACTTGAAAACGAAGAACGGTGGTGGTGGAAGGTGTGGCCGGTGGTGGTTTGTGGTGGTGGACGAAAATGAGGAGGGTGGTGAAGAGTGATAAGATTTTAGATAGAGAGAGGAGAGTTGGAGAGTTGAAATGCTAGTCAAGTGTGAAGAGATGCATGTGTATATATATAAAATGAGAGTATGGAGTTTATAATTGTTTATATTATTTCTTGAACTCATGAGCTAGCTATAGAAGCATGGAGGTGAAGATATGATGGTGATGAGATGTGTAGGAACCGGCCATGGGGGGGGGTAGGGTGGGTTAATTTTTATAAAAATAACAATATAGTTATATAAATAAGTGATTTTTATAAAATCGTAAGACGTTTTAGTGAAATTTTATGAGTTTTTGACCAAACGAAGTTCTAAATAAATATATGTATAAAAACATTGTTAAACATTTATTTAGATAGAATCATAACTCGTTAGACGATGAAATACGCGTTTAGCGCAGTATTCTTCCGATTACGCGATTTTCAGCATTTTACCGGAAAATGTATTTAGCTATGAAATTAAATACTAGATAGTATTACGCTTCATAATATACGATTTTTTATTCCATATTTGATGTTTAAGGCACCACATTTTGTATTTTGAGTCCAAACCATGTGTACATTTATCCGTTCACAGCGGTTTAATTGTTGTAACTTTCACATACGAACTCCGTTTTCGACGTTCTATATATCCACAGGTTCGTATTTACGAGTAGATCGTTTTATGAATATTATTATTCTCAAAATAATAATTGTACAATTATCGAATTTTTACGCTACAGTAGTTTACTGTTCGTATTTTCGACGTTTAATCAATAATTGTTTTGAATTAGCGTACGTAGTATTATAATATCTAATAATACATCGCAAAAGATATGGAAAATAACTTTTCAACATATGGATTAACGTACGCTTCGTTTGACTATGGTTGACTTTCGTTGACCAAAATTTACAATTGTCACACCTTGATTCACTACTTACTTCCTAAAGTATGAGCGATTGTGGATATTTGAATAATCACATTATTCGGGAAGTAAAACATGCAAAAATTGAAACACAATGATAAACTATTGACAAATAGCAGTAAACAATACTCATCAATAATTCTCTATTATTAAATCACCAAAAGTCAATTACATTTACATTGTTACAAGTTTCAGAAAACTATCTAATTACAAAAACTAGTATCATCTCGCAATCCAATACTCCTAGCATGCTGATTGTGTTTGATCCTACTCAGAGCCTTTGTCAAGGGATCTGCAGGATTCTCTTCAGATGATACCCTCTTCACAAGGAAGTGACCTTCTTCTACCCTATGCCTGATGTAGTGGTACTTTCTGTCGATATGTCTGGACTTTCCATGATCTCTCGGTTCCTTTGTCAAAGCAACCGCTCCTTCGTTATCGCAGAAAAGTTCCATAGGATCCTGAATGGTCAGGACTACTCCAAGGTCACTGATGAAGTTCTTCAGCCAAGCCGCTTCCTTTGACGCTTCACTTGCTGCTATGTACTCTGATTAGCACGTAGAATCAGCCACCGTCTCTTGCTTGGAACTCTTCCAAGTAACCGCTCCACCATTTAAAAGAAATACCTAGCCCGACTGAGACCGACCATTGTCTCTATCTGTCTAGAAGCTGGCGTCAGTGTACCCGCTAACTCTAAATGTATCACTGCCACCAAGTACTAGAATCATGTTCTTCGTCCTATGCAGATACTTGAGAATGTTCTTAACAGCTATCCAATGAGCTCTACAGTTTCCATGATAACGGCTGACCATGCTCAAAGCAAAGGACATGTCAGGGCGAGTACATGTCATAGCATACATAATCGACCCTACTGCCGAAGCATAAGGTACCTGACTCATGTCAGCTATCTCCTCATCTGTACTCGGGCTTTGAGTCTTACTCAATTTTGCATTGCTCTGGATAGGCAGCTCTCCCTTCTTGGAATTTTCCATACTAAACCTCTTTAGTACCTTATCCAAGTATGTACTTTGACTAACTCCTATTAGTCTCTTCTTCCTATCTCTCAATATCTTTATCCCGAGAATATAGGCTGCTTCTCCAAGGTCTTTCATGGCGAAACACTTCCCAAGCCAAGACTTAACATCTTGCAAGGTTGGAATATCGTTTCCCATGAGCAGTATGTCATTGACATACAGCACCAGAAAAGTGAGTATACTCCCACTAGCCTTGACATATACATAGGACTCATCTTCGCTCCTAGAGACACCAAACTCTTTGACTTTCTCATGAAAGCAAAGATTCCAGCTCCGAGAAGCTTTTTTCAATCCGTAGATTGATTTCTCAAGCTTACACACCTTATCAGGATACTTTGCGTCCACAAAACCCTCTGGCTGATTCATGAAAACATCCTCGGCCAACTTACCGTTAAGGAAAGCGGTTTTGACGTACATCTGCCAAATTTGATAGTCATGAAACGCAGCTATGGCTAGCATTATCCTAATGGACTTAATCTTGGACCTGGTGAGAAGGTCTCGTCATAGTCAACCCCCGGGGTTTGAGTAAAGCCCTTTGCAACCAGTCGAGCCTTAAAGGTGTCTACCTTTCCATCCATGTCGGTCTTCTTCTTGAAGATCCATTTGCACCCAACTGTCTTTCGACCTGGTACATTATCAACCAAATTCCAAACTTGGTTGTCATACATGGACTTGATCTCGCTGTCTATTGCCTCTTCCATTTAGCAGCCTCAGGGCCTGCCACTGCTTCCTTGTAGCTAGCTGGCTCATCCAAATTTACTAGTGCCCTATTACTGACAAATGTGTCACCATCCGTAGTTATATGGAAACCATAAAACTCAGGTGGCATGCTAACTCTACTGGAGCGTCTAAGAGGTAATGAAATATCTGTCGGACCAACAGGAACTTCTTCCTCTTGTTGGGTGCTAGTTTTTCCTAAGGTTTCCCCATTGGACGACTCCTGAATTTCTTCAAGGTCAATAGTACTCCCACTGTCCTCTTTGAATATGAGTTCTCTCTTTCGAAAGACTCCTCGTCGTGCTACAAAGACCACGTCCTCGCTCGGTCTGTAGAACAAGTATCCAAAAGTCTGTTTCGGGTATCCAATGAAAACACACCTCTCACTTCTAGCTGCGAGTTGTCGTGAGTCTCTCGTCTTACGAAAGCTTCACAACCCCAGAATTTGATATGTGCTAACGAGGGAACTTTCCCTGTCTACATCTCGTGAGGTTTTTTCGCAACCTTTTTAGTAGGGACAAGATTGAGGATGTGGGCGGCAATCTCTAAGGCATACCCCCAGAAGTGGATGGGAAGAGAAGCTCGACTCATCATGGAACGAACCATGTCCAACAGGTTTCGGTTACGCCTCTCAGCAACACCGTTCAACTGTGGTGTTCTAGGAGGTGTCAACTGTGAAACAATTCCACATTCCTTAAGATAGTCAAGGAACTCGATACTAAGATACTCACCGCCTTTATCGGATCTAAGCATCTTTATCTTCCTGCCCAATTGATTCTCAACTTCATTTTTAAACTCTTTGAACTTTTCAAAGGACTCTGACTTATGCTTGATTAAGTAGATATATCCATATCTGCTATAATCATCAGTAAAAGTCACGTAGAACCGATTAGCATCCCTTGTGGTTGATCTGAAGGGTCCACACACATCTGTCTGTATGATATCCAACAGACCTTCACCTCTCTTACAAGACCCTATGAAAGGTGACTTTGTCATCTTGCCCAACAGACAAGATTCGCATACATCATCCGATTTGAGATCGAATGATTCCAACACTCCATCCTTTTGGAGTTGGGCGATGCGTTTCTTGTTGATGTGCCCATGACGACAATGCCACAAGCATGCCTTTTCTACACCATTAGAAGAATCAATTTGTAATACACTATTGCCTAAATTGTCTACAGAAGTTACAGTTTCATACAAACCATCAAAAGGTAAAGCATCAAATATAAAGACACCATTCTTATATACGGAAATTGAACCATTCAAATTATCAAAAGAATACTTAAAACCTTGTTTGAACAATGCATGAAATGAAATAATGTTTCTTGTCATATCTGGCGAATAGCAACAATTTAAAAGTTCTAAACTAACATCACTACTGAGCACTAAGCTATAAACTTCGATCTTGGTTACAGGTGACGATCGCCTACTTTCCTTTAGGCCCTGCAAATCAGAACAAATGTGAAACCACATCCTATGTCAAGGTGTAACACCACGATACTTTTGTTAAGTATTACAATGTTAATCATAGTGTATTTATGATTTAATATGGTGTTTTAAGAATTAGAAAGTTTTTTTTTTTTGGGTAAAGAGGACGGTACCTCAGGTAAATTTTATTAATAAAAAGAATAAATACAATAAGAGGCTGGGGACTCCCTACCAAAGAAAAAAACAGAAAATCCATTGGGACAGGCCCCAAAGGACAACAAAGCTAAAAAACCAAAAACAATACATGGTAATAGGAACATAACAATATCATAAAGGAACACAACCTGCAAAAAACACGTCATACAAGCAGAGAGAAATACAAGCAATATGATGATTGTTAAGGGATGGTCCATATCTTTTTAGCCAAATTAACATTAGTGCATGGTTTCATCGAAAGACTTAGCAGTCTGCAGCGGATATCATCCTTAACATTATTAACGACTGCATGGTACGATCTTTTTGTTTTTTTGAAAATTCGAAAATTTCTTTCCTGCCAAATATGGTAAACTGCTCCAGCAAGCACAAGTCTTCTAATGATGGACCAAATGGTTTTAATCTTAGAGACGGGCTTGAGTTGATTAATGATATCGGACCAGCTATCAGTGGTGACAGGGATATTCATTACATGTTGAAGATCATGCCAAACCATAGAAGGGAAAGTACACTCAAAGAAAAGATGGGAAAGGGAATCAGCACAATCCCCACAGAAGGCACAGATGAGATTGGAGTTTGTTTCCCAGAATTTGATTTTATCATGAGTCTTAAGACGATTTTTAAGAGCAACCCATAGAATGAATGCATGTCTAGGGATATTCTGGGAGAACCAAACCAGATGATACCAATCAACAGGCTGATCATAGGGGCGGATAGATTGCCAAACGGAACGCACAGAAAAATCAGAAAGATTACCGTCACTAGATCTCCATTGGAGTTTATCAGGAACGGATGGGGATAGAGATGGAGGGTTTTAAGGAAGAAGAATATGATGGTTGTCCCGCCATGGACCGTGCTGAACCCAAGATCCATTGATGACAAGGTCTGCAACCTTACTATCAGGATTGAATCCCGCTGCCCAGATTTGACGGGCAGAAATGAAATTAGAGAGGGGACCAGCAGGATGCCAGTTATCGAACCAAGCGGATGTAGAGGACCCATCACCTATCTTGGAGACAATAAAATCTCTTATCTTACTTCGCATATCAAGGATGTTTCGCCAAGCAAAACCTGAACCGTTTTTTTTTTGGGTGCATCCCAAAAGTTACGGCCACAGAGACGGTAAGAATGGATCCACTTGACCCATAGGGAATCCTTTTTAGAGAGGAGTCTCCAAACATGAGAAGCCATAAGGGCAACATTCCAAACCACAAGATTCTGTATTCCAAGTCCACCATGTTCCTTAGGGAGACACACAGTTTTCCAGGACACTTTGGCTTTTCCACGTTTCAACTCACCATTGCACCAGAGGAAACCCCTCATGAGTTTCTCAATATCTTTAGAAATAGGTTTAGGTAGAATAAAAACAGAAGCCCAATAGATTTGCATAGAAGAAAGAACAGAAAGAATAAGCTGAAGACGTCCAGCAAAGGAGAGAGTTTTGTTTTTCCAGTCATTAATCCTGCATTTGACTTTATCAACAAGACCTTTACAATCCTTGTGGGCAAGACGGGTGGTGATAAGAGGGATGCCAAGGTATCGGACAGGGAAAGATCCCTCAGGGAACCCAACCATATGGTCTATAGCAGCCCTAGTTCTATCACCAACATTGCAATAAAAGGCTTCACTTTTCGCAACATTAGGATGGAGCCCAGAAACCCCAGAGAATTCAGCAAGGGAGTCACATATGATGCTTACCGAAAGTCTATCCCCATGAGAGAATAGAAGAAGATCATCGGCAAAACATAGATGTGTGATATTCTGTTCCTCACATTGACGGTGGAATTTAAACGAATCTGATTCAGAAATTTTTCTCTTGAGCATAAGGTTAAGGACCTCCATAACAAGAGTGAAGAGATAGGGAGAGAGAGGGTCACCTTGGCGAAGGCCCCGTTTACCGTCGAAAAAACCATGTATATTACCATTGATACTCACTGAGTAAGCCGTAGTGGAAACACATGTCATTATCCAGTCAATCATACGTTCGGGGAAACCAAATCCAAACAAGATGGTGCGAAGAAAAGACCAGTCGACGGTGTCATAAGCTTTTTGAATATCGACTTTAAAAGCACACCTTGGTGGACCTCGTTGGCGATGATAATCCCGCATTAGCTCGTGGACAAGAAGAACGTTGTCGGATATCAAACGACCAGGGATGAAAGCAGACTGGTTATCATCAACCAAACAAGAGAGATGATTCTTGATACGGTCCGCGATAATCTTGCTGATACATTTGTAAACAACATTACAGCATGCTATAGGACGAAAATCAGTGACTTTGGAAGGGGAGTCAACCTTAGGGATGAGAGCAAGTACGGTGTTGTTGAAAGACTTAAGGAGTTTTCCAGACAAAAAAAACTCGTTAACCGCCAAACAAACATCAGTACCCACAATATCCCAAGCAGACTTGAAGAACTTAGCCGAGAAGCCATCTGGACCCGGGGCTTTATCATCTCCCATTTGGAACATGACACCCCTAATCTCCTCATCCGTAATAGGAGTAAGCATGGCGGCAGACTGGATAGGGGAAAGCTTATTAGAAAAAAGGGAAGAAGGGTCACGAATAGGAATGGATGGGTAGGCAGAACCTAAGAAAGTTTGAAAGTGGGAAACAAAAAGGTTTGTAAGGTCATTCCCCGTTATCCAGTTTCCATGAGCATCCTGGATAGAATCGATACGACTACGAGATAAGTGGCTTCTAACCGAATTGTGGAAAAATCCAGAATTTTTTATCTCCCTCACGTAGCCAGTCAACCTTGGCCTTTTGTTTAAGAAACCTCTCTTCATCAAGGGTAGCCTCGTTATAAGCAAGGAGATAGTTGCAATGTTCTTCGCGAAGATCCTTATTGGAAGGGTCCCGATCCAGAGCAATCTGAATTCTATCCAGCTCAGTATGGAGGGAGATAACCTAGGAGAAGATGTTGCCCTGACTACGAAGAAGAAAGCGCAACGGTTTTTTCAAATTTTTAAGGTTTTGGAAAACCTTATACATCCTATATCCAGGGATATTGGAATTCCAAGAATCAGCAACAACCTGCTTGAAATCGTTCTTATAAGTCAGGAAGTTAGGGAATTTGAACGGTTTAGGCCTAAACGTAGATCTACTGGGAAGAGAAAGCACAGCAGGAGTATGGTCAGAAGAACGATAGGGGAGAAAATTGATAGAAGCAGAGGGGAAAGAGGCAATGAAATGAGGATTTCCCATGACACGGTCAATTTTTTTGAGAATCCCACCAGTACCATTAGGAGACTTTGTCCAGGTGTAAAAGAGACCTTTATAGTTAAGATCCTCCATCTCCATGTGATTAACACAGTCCCTGAAATCCTCCATGGCACGAGAGATAACAGAAGTCCCATAGGTGCTATCTTTCATGTCAAGAGCAACATTGAAATCACCTAATAGGATACAAGGGGCATCTTTAACCACTTTCTTATGTGCTGAAAGAGAATGCCAAAGGGAGCGACGCAGGATGTGATTATTATGAGCATAGACGAAAGAGCAGAAAAAAGATTTATTAGAAGCACGAATTTTAACATAGAAATGCATAACCTGATCATTTAAGTCAAGAAGCATCATATCAATAGCAATGGGGTCCCAAGCTACCACAATTCTAGTCCCCCTAGGGCTAAAAAGACCATTCGACGACCAAGACCAGGACCCAAAAGCACGCGTACAAATAAGAGGAAGATTAGAGAAGTCAGCCCGAGTCTCGATGGAAGCACAAATATTGAGATTTTGTTCTCGAATAAGATCTCTCAAAGCTTTCTGATGCGAAGGCTTACAGAGACCGCAAGTATTCCATGCAGCGATGTGCGTCATATAGAAACTGGGTTGATTGTGGAATCCATCTGCTCGGACACCTGAGCTATTCTAATATGGTCATTATGTGATTCCATATCATCATCATTGATAAACTTGGCCGTTTCACCATCATCAGATTCGACCTCAATGAGTTCATCCTCATCCAAAAGGTCTACAGAATCTGGATCAAAATCATCAGGAATAAGAGGGGATGGGGCATGACTAGGAGGGAGTTGAGAAGAGGGAGCAGGAAGATCCGTCATATCGTTGGAACACGACTCTAGAATAGAAAAGGCGTTGAAAATAGGGGTGGTCATATCGTTCTTCTTAGATATTTTAGGAGTTGTAGAGGATGAGCATCGGAGGATGGGGATAGGGAAACCAATAACATCTCTAGAATGAGGGATATTGGGAGGGCGTTTATTGTTAGGAACAAGGGGAGTTGAAGGACTAATTTTTTTAAGGACATTGTGAATTTCATTTCTTAATTTAAATTTTCTTTTAACATAATTATTATTGACATAATTTTTAGCAATTTCAGTATCCTTGGCACCCGATTGGGTATTTCTAATAGACTTACCTTGTGTAATATCCTTTTTAGTATTTTCATAATTTTGCCCTTGTTTCATTAAAGATTTATTTTTGGTAACAACCGTAAATCCATCATCAAGTTGCATAGGAGATGTAACTATCACCTGATCAATAGGCATTTTATCTTTGTGTTTAGTTTCATTGTTCTTAGAGATGACATGCATACAGTTGTTATTTTCATGACCATAGACCATGCAATGAGAGCACATAGGGGGTTTCCATTCATATTCAATACTAAGGGTATGGGTAGAGTATTCAAGAGTATCCGGATCAGGAATACGTATATTAACTGTATCCACCCAAGTAGGTTTTGTTGGGACCTCAAGAAGGACACGGGCATATACAGATTTACCAACTGCATATTTGCACATATTAGCCGTATATGAGTCCATAGCAAGAGGCTTACCTATTTTAGAGGCAATATGACTAAGTCCATCATCACTCCATGCCTCATAGGGAATATCATGGATTTTAATCCAGAGAGGAAGCTTGTCGTGATTTTCCTTATGAATACTCAGACCAGGACGCCATTTTTGCATGACAATAGGGACACCCTTAAAAGTCCAAGGTCTATGAGTGATAACATGATGAAGACCTTTGTCATCACTAAACTTAAATAGGTAAACACCTTTTCCATTTAGAAGCACATCTTGAAGACCATGGATAGACCACATTTTGGATGCTAGATACCTAACATCCGAATAATTAATTTTTATTCCGACAAAATAACCACAGATAGTACGCGCAAAGGTTTCACAGACTTTAGTAACGGCCGGTAAGGGGATATCAACGGGCACATTAATATCATTACTTAAATTAGGAATAAAACGAAACTTATCGCTTGCGTGTTTTTGGGAGCCGGTAATGATATTAGCCAGAGAGTTATTAAGTAAAGGTAAAGATCGAGCCCAAGCATTTTTGTCTTTATTTTTATTTTCATGATTAAGATTAACAACATTTAAATTTTGGTCAAGGAATTTAGCATTATTAGAGTAATTGGGCTTAATATTTCCACCTATGTCACCATTATGGGTTATCTCTTGGGCATTTAAATAGTTTTGGTCTCTAACACTAGGATTAGAGGAATTGGGCTTCAATTGATGGCGATGGGGAAAAGAAGATCCACTAATAGCTTTGAGGTTACTATAGTTGGCCGAAACTATAGTCATAGGTTTGGTGATCATTGGTTTAGGTAGAGGACCCAATAGAGAAGGAAATATATTTTCATTTTGTTGACAAATCGGATGTAAAGAGGAATTGAAGGATTGAGAGTCAACAAGATTAGTGTGGAGATCATTACCCACATTGGATACTTTAAAGTGAAGGCAATCCTTAGAATTATTAGATGTAAAGTTAAAGCTAGAGTTTGAAAAATTCATACCCCAATTGTCTTTATTTTTAAGCGGTTCTTCTATCAAAACCGTTGAGGAGGCTTTATCTTTGTCGGGTTTGTCACCAGCATGAGCTGTAGCAGGTGTAACGTTAATGTTCTTGATCGTGAAAGTGCCTGGCCCTGCACCGTCGTCTTCTTCTTCCATGCATGGAGGTTTACCGGCGACAAGTCCTTGACCGTAACTGAGGCTGGTCTGATTTTCCTTATGTTTTCCGACCACTTTCCTCTCTTCATCTTCAGCAAGTTCATTTATATGAAGACCTTTTCCACCCATCTTTTCTGGAACAGCATCAGCACCCGTGATTCTAGTAGAGATGTAATGTTTTACTTCGGATATAGCACGAACAGTCCCATCGGAACCATTTCCATCGCACCTGTATGGTTCATCGGCCATGTTTGAAGCTTTGAGAGCAACATTTCCATGGTAGTCTTTATCGCTATTCTCACTACCCTCAAAGGAGGAATCGTCCAATACCATTCCATTTGCATTTCGAGCACATTTCTTTCCAGAAATATCATGTGTCATCTCCCCATCATTATCAATGTCACGGATGGAAGAAGCAGCTTGGATATAACCTTGTTCACATTCTTTTCCTTGACCATTCGAGTGAGTAAGGTTGTCAAGCAGATGATCACGATAGGATTGGGAAGCACTTTTCTCTAACATGTCAATGATATCAGTCGAAGTAGTCACATGTTCCCCGAAATAATTTTCTTGTTCATTCAATTGTTCTTCTTTTTGTAGTTTTGTAATACGTTTACTTTGGATGTATGAATCTCTAGCTTGTAGACATCTGTCATACGAATGATCCAAAGAAGAAGCTGTGACAGATGGTTCCTTGAAAATACGCAATTTTTTATGAAATTTAGATTTTTTCCGTTCTTCACCAGTTTCTTGAGAACCTTGAGCAGAGAACTCATGAAGTTGATTTTTAAGCCCATCATTCAAACCAGGATGCTTGCCTGGTGAAACACCAGCCATAATGAGATCAATTAAAACCCAAAAACTCACGAACTTATAGAGAGAGAAATTTCTAGAGAGAGAAACAAGAGGGAGAGAGAATATGGGTTTTCAGTATTAGAAAGTTAATACTAGAAAAAGGGTAATTTGGTCATTTTACCATAAAAGGGTAATTTGGCCATTTGACCATGTAAAGGACCAATTATGTAAAAATATTGTTGCTTGTGGCAAAAGGATAAGGAATGAAAGTTTTATTGTAATAAAACTTGATTATGTGGCCAAAAGTTCAAGAAAAAGGACTTGAGGGGCTAGAATGTAAAACTGTAAAATATAAAAGGAGAAAATGTCTTCCATAGTGTAATACCTTAACTTTAATTTATAGTAAAGTTATGTTTAATATATATATATATATATATATGAGATTAAATGAGTTAAAATATGAGTTAAAATGTTTAAAAACTAAGCTAAGAAAAATTGAATGCTTAAAAGGTCAAACCGGGTCGAGTTGTGTGACAAGAGTTGAATTGAATTGAAAAGAAAGTAGAAAACAAGCCAACCCGGGTCGTGTTATTAAGCCCGGGTCGTGTCCGACTGAAACCCGGGCCGGGTCACAGAAACCGGAGCGAGTTACGACTGGATCTAAGCGAGAAATAGTGTGACAAAACCCGGGGCGGGTTGTGCAGCCCGGGTCGGGTTGCGGGTAAAAACCCGGGGCGGGTTTGACAGCCCGGGTCGGGTTTCGCTGTGGGTATAAATGCGTTTTTGCCCTCATTTGAACCATATTTCGAACCATAAACACCCAAGAGCGATTTTTGAGAGCTAGAAGCGTAGAGCTAGTCATCTAGATCGAAGATTTTGCCAAGAAAAAGGTTGGAGAAGTTGGATTAACACCTAAATCGTGTTCTTGAGCCCTTGATTTTGAGGTTAGTGAATTATGGATTTAGGGTTTTAAACCCTAAGTTCTTGAATCCGGATTTTTGCTTAGAATTAGCTCATGTGTTACTAGTAGGTAGTTAATATGTGTTGTATTGAGCTTCTATTTTGATTATTGCGAAGTTTTAACGGTTAGTTTGGTAAAAACCGCAAATCTTGGAAGTTTTGAAGTCATTGTTTGTGATGTTCATAGTTGCGATCATTATTAGCTATTGATTCTTGATCTAATGAGTTAGATGTGATTAAATTGTTTTGAGAATGTTGAAGTATGATATATGATGTTGTTTTGAGCAGATACACAGAGGAGGGAAAGAGATACACGGGGCACAGGTGGACCATTGACTGAACAGACAGCAGGTGAGTAGTTATAATTCAATATAATTAGTTTGATTATAACTAAATTAACTTATTGCACATCTTAATTGGTTGAGACAACCAATTATCATGAATTAAACGAGATTGAGAAATTCTTGTTAATCTGATTGCTGTGCTTGATTGAGTATACCAAATGACTGAGATAGTCATTGAAATAGAGAGCAGTAATTTGAGTTGTAGAAATTGTGATAATTATTAGATTGATTTCTAAACTTTGATAATTTTTCTCACTGAGCTTAATTAGCTCATGTAAATAGTTATATGTTGTGTTATAGGTGACAGAGGTAAGAAGATTGCTGAGGGATGATCCGACTGGACATGGGACTTGACTTTTGGACTAGTTGTAAACCATGATATACTTTTTGTATAGTTTTGTAAAAACAGTCTTTTGTAACCCAGTTTTTGGGACACGTTTGTTTTGTACTTGTTCTTTTGATAACTACTTGTACTACTGTTGCTTAAATCTTGATTACACCATGAACCATTGTGGTTATTTAGAGTAATTATTGGTGTAATTCAGAGATAAGAAACTGGGTGTTACAAGTTGGTATCAGAGCAAGAGTTTGAGTGAATTAGACTTTAAAGAGTAAACTCTAAACTCAAACTATTAAAGAAAAGTCCCATTTTGTCCCTATGCAATCACCCTTAAATAACACACATTATGAGTATGTGTGTTATTTCGAGAATTTTGATGAGATATGTGATATGAAAAGAGAAATGAGATAAACGAGATCATAACGAGTTAAATTTCTTTTCTGCCTCATTATGAGTTCTGGAAAGGAGAAAGAGGGAGGTGATCACCGAGATGAGCATTCGGGATCACAAGATCAAAGACTGGGGCGCCAGTCTGAAGGCGAGAGACCGCCTGAGTTAACATCATCTTTACAAGAGTTAATTGCTGCGGAGGTAGCAAAGGCAGTTAAAAGCTTATTGCCTACCTTAGTGAGACCTCAGACGGAGGAGACAAATAGAGATGATCGAGACCGACCTCCTATCACACCTGTGGTTGGGAGGGGACAGAGAGAGCCGGTTACTTTACATGCTGAAGTTGGAGGGTCAGGCGAACCAAAAGGTTACAGTTATGAGACGTTTCGCAAATGTAAACCAAATGATTTCTTCGGTACTGATGATCCTGTTGTTGCACGAAATTGGCTGACACACATCGAGAAAGTTTTTCGTACGAGCAAGTGTGCGGAAAAAGATAAAGTTGAGTATGCCACAAATTGTTTACATAAAGATGCTCAATTCTGGTGGGAGAACATAAACCTTGATATAGAGAAAGGATTGGAACCAGAACCGACGTGGGAGGAGTTTAAAATGAAGTTTATGAAGGAATATTGTTCAAATACTGCGATGAAAAGTTTAGAAGAAGATTTTCTGAGATTGCAGCAAGGAACGCGGTCAGTACAGGAGTATACGACAGAGTTCAACGAAAAAGCCAGATTTGCTGCTCATCAGGTGGATACTGAAGAAAGGAAGATTGATAGGTATCTGTGGGGACTGAGGACCCAGATACGAGAGTTTTTACAGAGTTCCAGTTTTATGACTTATCAGCAGATCGTTGAAGCAGCTAAATCTCGAGAAAAAGAACTGCGGAGGCAAGATAGTGAAAGGAAGGGGGACCAAGGAAGCGGAGGCCAGAAGAGGAAATGGGAAGGAAAAACTGAGGGTAGTTTCCAAAAGCAGCCAGTTCCGAGTTATCAATATCGAGGTGATCCAAGAAAGACTGAGAACAAGTGGTGTGAAAAATGTCGTCGAAAACATGCTGGAAATTATGATACGAGCACCCCGTCTCTTATGTGTTATCAATGCGGGAAGACAGGGCATATGGCTCGAGATTGTTTGGAGAAAAATCGTGTGTGTTTCAATTGTGGGGAAAGTGGTCATATTCGCCCGGATTGCCCAAAGCCGAGAACTGATCCACGTCGCGAGACTCCGAGGACGGGACGAGGAGATAATCGGGGCGATAGACGAGATAGAGCCGGTGGGAATGTTAGAACTCGAGCTTTCCAGATGACAGTGGAGGAGGCTAGAGAGCGACCAGATGTGATTACAGGTATTTTTAACCTGAATTCTCTTCGAGCTCGTATGGTGTTTGACTCTGGTGCATCGATTTCTTTTATATCTGTACCTTTCGCGTCTCGAATTAATGTACCAGTGTCTAAAATGAGTGAGAGTCTGATAGTTGATATTGCTGACGGGAGAGATGTTATAGTGAACACTCAGTATACAAATTGTCGGCTTGAAATCAATGGGATTTCTTTCCTTATTGATTTGAAGCCGATGAATACTCGTGCGTTTGATGTAATAGTTGGAATGGACTGGTTAGATAATAATAGGGCAAATATGGATTGTCACGGAAAGATTATTTCCGTGAGAACTCCGAGTGGATCACAGACGTTAATACGAGGTGAACGCCGTTTTCAACATATTCCGGTTGTATCTTTCGCGAGAGCACGAAGGTATACCGAAAGAGGTGCTCTTTTGTTTATGGCACATGTTGCCCCAATTGAAACCGAACATCCCATTGTGAAGGATGTTGAGATAGTAAGAGATTTTGTTGATGTTTTTCCTGACGATCTTCCGGGCTTACCGCCAAATCGTCAATTGGAGTTTGTTATCGATTTAATTCCTGGAGCGAAACCAATAGCTCGAACACCCTATCGATTGGCGCCGTCCGAGATGGAGGAATTAAAGAAACAACTACAAGAACTTTTGGATCGCGGTTTTATTCGTCCGAGTTCATCTCCGTGGGGTGCGCCGATACTGTTTGTTCGAAAGAAGGATGGTTCTATGCGTATGTGCATAGACTATCGTGAGTTAAACAAAATTACTGTGAAGAATCGTTATCCCTTACCGAGAATAGACGATTTGTTCGATCAATTGGAGGGAGCAGAGTATTTTTCAAAGATTGATTTGAGATCGGGATATCATCAGCTAAGAGTAAGAGAATCTGACGTCCCGAAGACAGCATTTCGCACCCGGTACGGTCATTACGAGTTTTTAGTAATGCCGTTCGGTTTGACAAATGCCCCGGCGGCTTTTATGGATCTGATGAATCGAGCTTGTCATCCATTTTTAGACAAGTTCGTGATAGTGTTTATTGACGATATCTTAATTTATTCCAAGAGCCGGGAGGAGCATAAACAACATTTACAGTTGATTTTAAATCTTCTTCGTAAAGAAAAATTGTATGCAAAATTTTCGAAGTGCGAGTTTTGGATGCAAGAGATCCAGTTTCTTGGTCATGTGATAAATAGAGAAGGAGTTAAAGTGGACCCTGCCAAGATAGAAGCAGTGATGAGTTGGGCACCACCCAAAAATCCGACTGAGGTTCGGAGCTTTTTGGGACTAGCTGGCTATTACCGACGATTTATTGAGAAATTTTCGAGTATTGCCTTGCCCTTAACAAAGCTGACCAGAAAGACAGAGAAGTTTATCTGGGCTGAAGCACAACAAGAAGCTTTTGAAAAACTGAGACAGGCGTTATGCGAAGCTCCGGTGTTAGCTTTACCTCAAGGTGTGGAAGACTTTGTTCTTTTTACCGATGCTTCACAGATTGGTCTTGGATGTGTATTAATGCAAAGGGGGCGAGTAATTGCGTATTCGTCTCGACAGCTAAAGCCTCATGAGCAAACTTATCCAGTACACGATTTAGAGTTAGCCGCCATTGTTTTTGCACTAAAAATCTGGCGACATTACCTTTATGGCGTGAAGTTCCAGATATATTCAGATCATAAGAGTTTAAAATATCTGTTTGATCAAAAAGAGCTAAACATGAGACAACAAAGATGGATGAATCTTTTGAAAGATTATGAATGTGAAATACTTTACCATCCTGGTAAAGCAAATGTAGTGGCAGATGCGTTAAGCCGAAAAGAACCACCTATTCGAGTCGTTTCAGCTCGGATGGGAGTGGTTAGTAAATTACCAGAAATGATTCGACGTGCCCAGAGAGAAGCCAATGACATGAAAAGTGAGAGAATGGTTGGCTATGTAGATAAGCTAGTTGAAAATGCACAAGGAGTGAAGACTTTTCAAGGACGAGTGTGGGTCCCGAGACACGGAGAAACGAGACAGCTGTTACTTGAAGATGCACATTGTACACGATATTCAATCCATCCAGGAAGTACGAAGATGTATAGAAGTTTAAAGTCGTTTTACTGGTGGCCGGGAATGAAACGTGACGGTGGGAGATATGTGGAGAAGTGTCTGACTTGTTTACAAGTCAAGGCAAATCATCAGAGACCATACGGGTTAGTTCAACCACTACCTGTACCGAAGAAAAAGTGGGATGAGATTTCTATGGACTTTATTACCAAGTTACCCCGAACACCACGAGGGTTCGATTCTATATGGGTAATTGTTGATAGATTGACTAAATCAGCGCAGTTCATTCCCATACGAGAAGATTATCAAGCGTCCAAATTAGCAGATATCTATCTTAAGGAGGTGATGAAACGACACGGAGTACCAATCTCTATAGTCTCCGATCGCGATAGTCGTTTTACTTCTCATTTTTGGCAAAGTTTTCAAAAACATTTGGGAACTAAAGTCTTAATGAGTACGGCTTATCATCCGCAGACTGATGGTCAGACCGAGAGAACTATTCAGACGCTAGAAGATATGCTTAGAGCTTCGGTGATTGATTTTGGAGGTAGTTGGGACGATCATCTACCTTTGGCCGAATTTACATATAACAACTCATATCATTCTAGTATTCAAATGGCACCCTTTGAAGCGTTATATGGGTCAATGTGTAGAACACCATCATGTTGGTCAGAAGCGGGAGAAAAGCCACTAGCGGGTCCCGAGATTATAACAGAAACTGAGGCAAAAATAAAAAGCATTCGCGAGCATATGAGAGTTGCTCAGCAGCGTCAAAAACAATATGCAGATAAACGAAGAAAACCATTGGAGTTTCAAATTGGAGATATGGTAATGTTAAAAGTGTCTCCCTGGAAGGGAATTATTCGCTTTGGTAAACGTGGCAAGCTAAGTCCACGGTTTATCGGACCTTTTCGTGTAATTAAACGAGTAGGAGCAGTGGCTTATAAACTCGAGCTTCCTGACGAGCTGCGGGGAATTCATAATGTATTTCATATTTCACATCTTCGTAAAACCTTGCATGATGAGTCGACACGAGTTTCTTTGAAAGAAGTTCAGTTAGATCGTAAACTTCAATATCAAGAGCAACCGGAGAAAATTTTATACAAAAAGATCAAGAAGTTGCGAAATAAAGAGATCGCAGTAGTTAAAGTACAATGGCGACATCATAGAGGCACAGATGTTACTTGGGAAGGCGAAGAAGAGATGCGATCAAAGTATCCCTTTCTATTTCAAGAGATTCCGAGGACGGAATCTTCTGAAGGGGGTAAGAACTTGTAATACCTTAACTTTAATTTATAGTAAAGTTATGTTTAATATATATATATATATATATATATATATGAGATTAAATGAGTTAAAATATGAGTTAAAATGTTTAAAAACTAAGCTAAGAAAAATTGAATGCTTAAAAGGTCAAACCGGGTCGAGTTGTGTGACAAGAGTTGAATTGAATTGAAAAGAAAGTAGAAAACAAGCCAACCCGGGTCGTGTTATTAAGCCCGGGTCGTGTCCGACTGAAACCCGGGTCGGGTCACAGAAACCGGAGCGAGTTACGACTGGATCTAAGCGATAAATAGCGTGACAAAACCCGGGGCGGGTTGTGCAGCCCGGGTCGGGTTGCGGGTAAAAACCCGGGGCGGGTTTGACAGCCCGGGTCGGGTTTCGCTGTGGGTATAAATGCGTTTTTGCCCTCATTTGAACCATATTTCGAACCATAAACACCCAAGAGCGATTTTTGAGAGCTAGAAGCGTAGAGCTAGTCATCTAGATCGAAGATTTTGCCAAGAAAAAGGTTGGAGAAGTTGGATTAACACCTAAATCGTGTTCTTGAGCCCTTGATTTTGAGGTTAGTGAATTATGGATTTAGGGTTTTAAACCCTAAGTTCTTGAATCCGGATTTTTGCTTAGAATTAGCTCATGTGTTACTAGTAGGTAGTTAATATGTGTTGTATTGAGCTTCTATTTCGATTATTGCGAAGTTTTAACGGTTAGTTTGGTAAAAACCGCAAATCTTGGAAGTTTTGAAGTCATTGTTTGTGATGTTCATAGTTGCGATCATTATTAGCTATTGATTCTTGATCTAATGAGTTAGATGTGATTAAATTGTTTTGAGAATGTTGAAGTATGATATATGATGTTGTTTTGAGCAGATACACAGAGGAGGGAAAGAGATACACGGGGCACAGGTGGACCATTGACTGAACAGACAGCAGGTGAGTAGTTATAATTCAATATAATTAGTTTGATTATAACTAAATTAACTTATTGCACATCTTAATTGGTTGAGACAACCAATTATCATGAATTAAACGAGATTGAGAAATTCTTGTTAATCTGATTGCTGTGCTTGATTGAGTATACCAAATGACTGAGATAGTCATTGAAATAGAGAGCAGTAATTTGAGTTGTAGAAATTGTGATAATTATTAGATTGATTTCTAAACTTTGATAATTTTTCTCACTGAGCTTAATTAGCTCATGTAAATAGTTATATGTTGTGTTATAGGTGACAGAGGTAAGAAGATTGCTGAGGGATGATCCGACTGGACATGGGACTTGACTTTTGGACTAGTTGTAAACCATGATATACTTTTTGTATAGTTTTGTAAAAACAGTCTTTTGTAACCCAGTTTTTGGGACACGTTTGTTTTGTACTTGTTCTTTTGATAACTACTTGTACTACTGTTGCTTAAATCTTGATTACACCATGAACCATTGTGGTTATTTAGAGTAATTATTGGTGTAATTCAGAGATAAGAAACTGGGTGTTACACATAGTTGGCTGAACATTGGAGAAGCTACGGGAAGGCTTCTTGAAAACGATTTCTGCAGGTTCTTGAAGAATTGAAGTGGAAAGTTGGAATCCTAGCTTGGAATTGAAGATTTCTAAGCATATAAGGTTAGTAAATTGAATTCTAACCTAAGTTTTGTGTGTGTTCTTGATGGGTTTTCTTGGGATGAACTGGAAACTGAATTCCAGTTATAATCCAAGTGGTTTTGTATGATTATAAGTAGCAAACATATTGGTGTTGTAAGAACACATATTAAATTGAAAGTATGTTGCTATTTTTAAAGATTGACAATTTTGATCAAGAACCCTAGATTGCGAGTTCTTGTGATTAACCTGGTTTTAATGGTTAATAATGACTTCTAGATGTTATTTTAGTTAAACTAAATCATTAGAAGTGATTATAACTTAGTAAATTTGGTTTTGGACCAAAATTGTTAAAAACGGGAAATGTTAGAAATGGATTGGAATTACCAATTCCATTGTTTAAAACATGTAGTAAATGAAGGGTTTTGGTCTTGGAACAAACCCCTATCGTTTAAGAAGAGAATTAAGGACTTAATAGCTGAAAATGGGAATTTGTAGCATGAAAAACGGACAAGAGAAACTGCACAGCGGCAGATCGGATCGCGATCTCCATGGAGATCGGGTCGCGATCCATCGGGTCGCGATCCACATGGAGATCGGGTCGCGATCCTACGTCTGCAGGAAATTGGCCAAAATCTTCCTGCCTTCTGTTATGCTTTGGTCCAATTTTGGGACTTGATGCTAGACTTGTCCGTTTAACCTCAAATTTTGAACATAGGTCTAATATGACGTGAAACTTCGGGAAAAATTGTCGGAATACGTATACGACCTCCCGAAAGTACTGTAGCAAAATACGTGTATTTTGTAAAAATGTATAATTTAAAGAAAGATGGTAATTGAAAGTTATCATCTAGGAATGGTCCCCAATTGTATTGTATAGGACTCTTGTGTAGTAGAGTCAACTGAAATGGTAATTAACCTATGATCATTTGGTATATAAATGAATATACAGGTACGGGACGAACGGTTGTAGTGTACGCAAAGGCAAGAAACAACCGGAACTAAATGCAGCTAGTATCCAGGTGAGTATTCTCACTTATACCACATATGATATGTGTTGATTGGATTGTTACAGATTGAAACGGCTTTGGGGGACGAAAATGATAATTTTCAAGATATGGTGAAAAGGCAATATCGGATAAGCCGTGAGTTAATGAAATGACAAGAACGGAGCCGTGAGCCATAAATGATTACGAAATGAAATGTTATTAAATGGTGCGGCCACTTGTGGCTATGATATTGGATGTTAAATCCAACTGGTGCGGCCTATATGGCTATGATTTTGGATGTTATATCCAACTGGTGCGGCCTATTTGGCTATGACATTGGATGCTATATCCAACTGGTGCGGCCTATTTGGCTATGATATTGTTATATAAAAATGGTGCGGCCTTATGGCTATGATATTGGACTTTGAATCCAAATGGTGCGGTCTTTTGACCATGATACCGGGTTACTGAGCCCAGCTGGTGCGGCCTTTGGGCTATGACTTGTATATTGAAAATGTTTTGGTGCAGCTTATATATAGCTAAGACACATGGTGCGACTTATATAGCCATGATATATGATGCAGTCCATTGTGACTAAGAAACATGGGACAGAAATGGTTAGACATGATTATATGTGCAAATAACTGACGTGGCTTGATAATTACAGGTTATTATGATTCAGCCTATAAGGCTACAGATTAGGATGTGAAATCCTAGGAGATATGTGGTCAGCCAGTAAGGCTAGGAGTTTGGATTCGATATCCAGACAGATATATGATTGTATTTTTATACATGTTATTTGCAGATACGATTACTCACTGAGCTTTATAGCTCACGTTATTTGTTAAATGTCCCTGCAGGTTAGCATGAATCCTGATAAGGGAAAAGATAGAGTCCGTGACTAAAGAAGTGGGACTTATAGATGCTGTCTGTAGCAGCCCGGCTTCAAAGGAGGTTATGGTATTTTATACTCTCCTTGATACACTTGTACCCGTTTTAAATAAAATATACCCCTTTCGTTATAGTTTTATGTATTGAAACCTTTGTTTTAAATGAAAATTTTTCAGGGGTGTTTTTGTTTTAAAAGCCGGGTGTTACACAAGGACCCAAGAACTAGAAGATGATGAGTTTTTAGAGATAGTGTATATACCTGCTGACTATGGCTTCACTTTGCCATCCTTGATGTCTTGCAAGTATTTGGGACAGCTTCTTTTCTAGTGGCCCTTCTTTTTGCAATAAAACCAGTCGGCATCTTTCGGGTTCGAGACATGAGGAATGCCAGAAGGTCTGGGTCTCGGGCCATTCCTGGATGACCCGTCTTGAACCTTGTCCTTCCAATTCTGCTTAGGAGGACCCTTCCTTTTCTTTCCTTTCCCTTATCCAATCGCCAAGACAGGAGTGTTCACAGAAGGTACACCTTTACCCTTCAGCATGTCTTCTGCAGTCTGTAGCATGTTATGCAGCTCAGCCAATGAGGTCTGAGTGTTGTTTAAATGATATGCTAGTATAAACTAATCATAACAACTCGACAAGGAGTTAAGGACCATATCAATGGTCAGCTCCTCGTCGATCTGCATATTCAGCTTCTGCAGCCTCTCCACATAGCCTTGCATTCTTTGCACGTGAGTGCAGACAGACTCTTCGTCCCTCAGCCTACAAGTCATGAGGCTCAGACTACTTCACATTTCTCGACACGAGCTCGCTTGCGGAACTTTTCCACAAGGTCCTTGTTCATTTCGTATGGCTAGTAGTCTTCGTGAATCTTTGCAATTCAGGAACTATTGTAGCAACCATGATGTAGGCCACTTTGGTCGCATCATCATAATGTTTCTTGTACGAGGCATATTCCTCGGGAGTAGTGGTTTCGGGATCAACTTCGATATGCTCCTTTTCAAGGACATACTCTTTATCCTCAAACCTTAGTGCCATTTTAATATTCCTCATCCAGTCATTGTAGTTAGTGCCATCCAATGTCACTCGGGAGCACAATGAGAGAATCGAAGTGATGTTATTGTTGGAGTGGGGTACGGGTGCGGAATGGGGAGTAGAAGCATCAACGAAAGACATTTATAAAAGAAGGTAGTTTTAATTAGATATATATTCCTTAATATTAACCCAAGAATAATAATTAAGGCTAGTACCCAACTATATAATTCACAACTTAGAAGAGGGATGCCGTAATCTAATTGTAAATTTTATAAAGGTAGGCGAATGATGGTTCACCAATTCCACCACGAAAGATAATCATATTAAGTGAAATTCCTAGATCTTTGAGATTTATTGAACTGTTCAATAGCATGTTAAATCTCGGACTATGCTCTTCCGTTTGTGACTGGGATGTCGAGGATCACAAACAAGATGTGAATAACCATGCAAATTAGCTTGGTAACCTCAATGTCAATTATCATCTCAAATTGATGTGCCGGTAAACCACACACGCTCCATCAACAATGATAAATTTGAGATACCCATTACAACTCTTTATGAGCCCCTATTAGTGTGTCGGTAAACCACACACGCTCCACTAATGTCTCATAAAGTATAATGTGCAATTACATGGATTAGCATATCTTTCACGTTTTTCCTAAAGTAACTAGATTTAGGATTTTATAAAATTGGTTCCAGTACTTTGATTAATAACATTATACTTTTAATGAGATTAAGTGGTCCTATCAAACCCGTTCGGCAAACGACCCTCCACTGATCAAGAGAGCGATGAGTGAGAATGGACACCCATTTAACCGCCATTTTATAGGCAGTTTCCTTATACCCTCCTTATAGACCAGCTTCGTGAATGAGGCGTACTAGCGATTTAACTGACCAATTCTTATACATATAGGTATTAACTTTTAATAATAATATATATAAGATGTATTTTAAACCTTTTAAAATATTATTGGTTTAACTATTTAAATTTCGAAAATTAACTTTTAATTTAAATTTAAATTTAAGCCTTTATTGATTTAATATTTATCTTTTAATTAAACAATTAATTAAATAATTAAATCAGATAGGGATCAACAAATTAATCAAATTAATTTAATCGTATCTTAAACCCACTAAATTTCGAAACACATAAGGGTTTAAGGTTATCCATTTATTAAATAATCACAATTACCAAAAATAGAAAAACCTTCTAAAACCCTAATGGTCATTTTCACAAATAAGGTGGGGAGGGGCTAGGGTTTCGAAAACCCTAAACCTAAAAATCGATTAGGCCCTTTTTAGGGTTTAGTTTCTATAAACCCTAAAATTAAGGAATAACTATTACAGCAATTCAAACAGAAAACAACCAAAAGCTCTGATATAGGATTTATGCAAATCAATCAACTCAAACCCTAAGTTCACATGCAACCTAATTTGGATCTATGTTTTCACTATTTGAACATATAATATAAACCCTAAGGCCAATCGAAAATTTACTAAAAGAAATATAAAAGAAAAACTAACCTTTAGTTGATTTCTCGAAAGCTAAAGCACCACAAGTTTCGTGCCTCAAATGGAATCACACCCAAAGCAAGGAAGTCGAACAACAAAAATCCAGAGAGACTAGAGAGAAAGTGGCGGCTCAAATGGGGTGCCAGAGGCCGCTATTTACAGGCTACAAGTGATTACCAGATAAGCCTTAGAGATAAACCTCATTCGAATTCAAACAGGGATAAACCCTATCACTAAGCTCTTTTCCGGCTGATTGATACACGCGTCGCGTAGATATACACGCGCGTCACGCGTGTCCATTCAACTATTGAACATTCACAAGTTTAGCCCCTGTACTCTTAATTAATGCCCAAAATTAATCCAATTAATTTCTGATTAATTATTAATCAAATAATATTATTTCTAATTAATATATTATCTCCATAATATATCAACAAATTATTGATTTATTAATCACATAATAAATCAATCTATCTCTCTTTATGTCATTCTGTTAAACTACCTGCTATGAGGGCAACCCAAATGGACTTTGCTACTATCAATCAGGTAAATACAAATTATTAGTCATGGCTTAAACACCTAATCCAACAACAATATCATCCCCAAATGATATTTCTACAATTTACTTTAATCTTTTCCTTTTTCAGTTGATGCATGTATTATGGATCTTGCTTCAGATGATCCATAATTTTTGGAATGTACTATTTACTTTTAGAGGCTTTCAGTTTTGGAAGTGTTGAGATCCCTAGATCATAGCACTAGTTCATTGAAGAAAATCAATTTGAAGATTGTTTGGCTTGTTCAAGCACTTGATAATGTGCGTTATTTTAGCACATTTGATACCATAAGGCATTTTAGATTGTCTCATGTCACAATGTATTTTGGCATATTTAATATCGTAAGATATTTAGGCCACTAGCAAATTTTTTTGGTTGAAAGGCGTTTAGACTGCATAACATTCGATTTGAAGTTTTACTTATTTAATGTCGCATTTTGAGTTCGTATAGAGTAATAGAGCCTTATTTGAGCAATGTACCAGTTTAGTTTGTAAGTACATTCTAGAGCATGTTATATGTTATGGTATGAAGATCATTTTGCCATAAGTGATTTGATGTAATTACAAATTTTTATGCATTTGTAATACTTTAAAAGTATTTTTGAGGTACTTACGAGGAACTTGAGTTTGAAGGTTTGCATCCGGTGGCATTTGGGTTTGATCTCACCATGTTTTTTTGTCTATACCATACGATAGAGTTTAGTCCCTAGGGGCTTTTCATACTACTCGTATTTATTGATTTCATACTACTCGAGGTGGAGTTTCTTAGATATGTTTTGAATTCCTTTTGTGGAGTTGTTTTTGGTGATCATGCAACAGTATTAAAAAAGGTTGTTGTTACTTGATGTCAATTTTTATTTAAGGTGACATTTCTGAAATGTTATTGCATTACCCGTTTTTTAAAATGTGTTGCATGTGGGAGAGTCAAACCTCTTCATTAGGGGTCGTTTACTTGGTTTCCAAGTTATCAAATTCTATGATGTTGTTATTATTTACGAGTTTTAGGATCTTTAAGATTGTTTATACAAGAATATAAATAAAGCCGTTCTAGTAATATTTTATGTTAGTGATTAGGGTTAGGCTAATATCCATTAGGGTCTAGATTAGACCAATAACTCATTTTGTATCCCTATTTATATGAGGTTAAACCCTCATTATGATTATCGATCGTTCTATATTATAATATGGTATCAGAGCTCTAGGTTAAAACCCTACTGCTGACCATAACTCGCCGCCGCCGACCTCCACCTCCGGTGACCTTCTCTAATAGTCGCCGGATATGCCTTCATTATGCTCAATACTTTCTCTTTTCTCATTCTTCTCGTAAATAAAAAACGGCTGCCGACACCAACCAGAATCTCCTTCCTTGGCTTTTTCCATTGTCTCGCCGCCTTTCTCCGATATTGGTACCGTTCGCCGCAGCTTGAGCCCTCTTTCTTGCTCGCTGCCTTTCTCCGAACTCCCCCGCTGCTAGTGACACGCCTAGGTCATCGTGCGGTCAAAAATAGTAAAGTAAACCTCACACACACTAGTACAGCGGTAGCAAGGGTCGATCCGCAGGAGTTACGTGGTCAAGGTAGGCAACAGATTACCAACTGTAGTGTCACTCTACAGCCAGAGGATCTAGTTTCCGACTTTTACCAAAACAATCTAGAAAACATTCAACAATTCCAAATCAAGCATCAACTAAACTAAAACCAATACTTAACCTAATTACTTTCTAAAATCAGAAATGCACTTTAAAATCAAAAGTAACAAAGATTAACCGAAAAGAGAGCAATTAACAATAACCGAATGATTAATTATTAAAAACTCAGATCCAACTTGTTCCAAAACAGAAAACATAAACTTTCAGGAACTAAAAACTAATGTCAATGGTTGTCACACCCAATAACACTAGCCAAAGCTACCAAAACTACTAAACTACTTGGAAATTAAAAGAGAAAGACATAAATACCAATTATGGTCGACTGAAAACTGAAACTCGGAGTCAAAGAAGCCTTGGGGGTCGTTCCTATGCCAGGTCTTTGCTGCTGATTTCGACCTAGAACCCTCTATTTATAGTTTTGAAAAATAAAAGACCACGCCGCGCGCACTTAGATTCCGCGGCGTGCGTATGAATTTATCCCCGTTTCTTCGGTATTTGAATCTTCTCCACTGCCTCAATCATGACTCAGTGCGTCGTGCCCTTGCACATCACCGCGGCGCGCGTGCGAATTCGACTGTTTTGTCTTTATCTTCAAACTTCTTCCATTTTGTACGCATTTAGCCCCTGTTTACATCATTTCTTTCCAAACAAGCACTGACACAAAAAGTGAGAATACCACAGCATATATGATATAAAATCACCAAGAATAGGGCTCAACAACGACTAAGATACTTGATATTACTAGGCGTTGTCAGCCAGCTCCATGATCGTTTGTTGTCGCCGCCGACTCTGTGACAATTGTAAAATTTTGGTCAACAAAAGTCAACTGTAACCAATCAAAGCACACGTTAATCCATAAAATGAAAGGTAGATTTCATAAACCTTACAATGTATTATTCGGTATTATAACACTATGCATGCTAAACAATTATCAAGAAACCGTACACTTAGAAAATCCTGACTTTATAAATCATTTCGGAAATGCGTTCGGAAAGTACCCAAATTCTGACTAAAGTTCTGAAGAGAATTTTCGGAACTTAACTACTGGATCGGAACTTCGGAACACCTTCCAAACCATTCTCAGAACACTCGCCCACTTCCTGAACCACTTTCGAAAACCTGAGTTCAGAATATGGTTTCGGACTCTCTCGAATCTTTTGATCCCCAAGCCTAACTTCGGAAACCCCATGTTCGGAGCCTCTTGAATTCAGAATGACTATACTCAGAAACCGCCACCTAATTTGAGACTGCACACGGAAGGTGCTCATGTTCTGAACAGATCTCGGAGACCGATTCTCCAAAATCTAGCCTTCAAGTTTAGAACAATGTTGGCTGAACCACACCAACTGCTGAACATGCTTCAGAACGCTCCCCTTTTCGGACCCTCCATTTCCAGAACATATAATTTTCGCATGCAACGTCCACCTTAGAAAAGAAGGCCATCATTCCATTTATTACACTCATCAACTGCTAATACCAATTTCCAACGCACATGTCATTCAATCACAAAGTCAAAAGCTACGAAGTACAGCTATGACTAAGTGATGTGACTTAAAGTTAACTAACTCTCCACTTAATCAGTTTCCATGCTCATTTGACACCATTACTCACGATTTTGCCTCAAACTTTCTCTCAACTTTCTCTCATCTCTCGGCCTCTATCTCACCAGCACCACCACAAATCGCCACCGTCCTCCACCTCTTCCAAGTGTAAATCACTCGATTCTTGGTAAGAAAACTACTTTCATGATTCTAAGCGTTATTACACAACCTTTATTTCATTTACACACACTAACATATCGTAAAACCGTTGAGTTTTAGCTTTGTCCGAAGGTCCTTGAGTTCCGAAAACCCAAGCCTTCGTCCCTGCCGTCGACCTTCCAAACCCACACTCCTTTCTCGGCAATAACACGCTTCAAGGGTGAGCTTCATACCCCTGCTTTTCATTTTTCAGGAACTTTTAGGGGGAGAATACAAGAATTTATGCTATAAAATTTCAGTTTTACACAAGTATTTCACATTTATACTTGTTGGACGATTTACATCCGTTTACGATAACGTTTTAGAGTAAAAACACTTGGTTCGGAACCTGTTCGGACCTGAACATGTATATATAATATTTACGATGCACTTGTGGTGGGTACAATGTACATACCGTAACCTTCTCTACAAAAGAATACTAAGGATGAACTATTATAGGAATAGTTTATTACTAATCGGGTTTTTCTACGGCTCAATGAATGATACAAAGTTTATTATATAGAAATATATAAATAACTTACACTACAACGTTATTTTGGAAAATAAAATAACGGCGGAAAAACAAAGGATTTTCTTAACAAATAACGTAAACAAGTTGATAACACTTACATTTTTGTGAGACGGGTCTTCACAGTGCTTTTAAGTACTTACACTATAAGTCCTGACATTTATAACCAGAGTCTCGGGAAAAGAGCGTGATATTTGAGTATAGATCTATACGGGATTGACAACCCCGCACCTGAGCTGTTAGCTACAGCTAGACCGGCAGGTCTGAGGTGTCAAATGTCATAACAGTCCGACGCCTGAAGAACGTCGAAGCAGGCCTACATGGTTACAGTATGGTTATAGGACGTCTCAAATGGTAAAAACAATCAACGTTATACATTAGTTTACGTGAAACTACTATTTTTCAACAACGTTACACTACAACTTACATCACATTTTAGTCTTTGAGACTTAAGACTTGACATTTTTGAATAAGAAAATATTGGATTTTCTTGATCTTACAAATACTACGTTTTACAAGAAATGGGTTTTCTCTTACAAAATACTTATGAACTCACCAACTTAATTGTTGACACTCTTTCAAACTACTTGTATTCTCAGGAAACTAGAAAGGTAAACTACAAGCTTGGGCGAAGTGACGTTACGACGTCGTTTGCTTATTTTGATATCATTTGTAATTGTAATGGAAACAACAACATTGAATTTATGTAACTTTTACAATTATGATGTGATAGTTGTGGTTGCTTGGATTCATTATTACATGACATTGTTATGATATTGTTCATGAAGTCATCCACCCTCGAACGTTTCCGCCAATATGGTTTGGGGGTGTGACAGACTTTCTCAACGGAATCGTCTATGGCCGCCGCTCATCTCTTCCTTTCCGACGAGCAGTCACTGTTAGTCGTGCTACTGCCATTGTTTTTCAATTATGTTTTTTTATATTTTGTTTATTTTCCTAGTTTAATCCTCTCCTCTCGATCAAACTGCAGGGGGAAGTTAGTGATTAGGATTAGACGAATACCCATTAGAGTTTAGGTTAGACTACTAGTCAATTTTGTATCCCTATTTATATGAGGTTAAACCCGCATTATAAATATCAAACATTCTATATTATAACAGTTTAGTCATTTAATTCTCTCACTTCTCCTCTCCATGTTGTCAACAAAAGAACATTGTATCCCCTTTTTTCATTGTCGATTTTATTAATACAAGTTCTTGTGTCATGTGGGTTTTCTCTCAAGGGTTTCCACCCATATACTTGCATTATTAGTTGATTTTATTGCTTATTGTGTTTATCATATTATAACATTGCGCCTTTGGATTAACGAGGTGGTGAGAGGGTTCAAGTCTTCTAATAAGACCCCACAACTCAACAATCTTAGTAATTATTCTTGGTGTAAAATATATGATGATATTTTTGTACTATGTTTGACGTATATAAGTTGTCTAAAATATCATTATTTAGAATAAGTTGTTATTTAGGCTTTTGTTGTTAAAACCGTAAGATTTTAAACAATTAAAAAAATATTGTATTCTAATTCTTTAAAACTATATTCAAATATATCAAACACATCCTAAATCGTGTTCCCCTTTCCTATTTAGAAGCGACTCATTCCAAAAGCATGTTCATGTCTCTAGAAATGTTTTAATCATGTTGTCTTGAACTCTTGATAGCTCGCCCAATGTCTAGAGTTGGTCTTAAAATAACAGTAACTAAACATGTGTTCTAAACAAATAATTATCATGATTCTAAAAATCAGAATCAAATCATCGATTAATTAAAACCGAAGATAATGGATCTCAATAAACAGTTTTTTAAATGTTTATTTCATAAAAAAACTTACATTTTTAATTTTTTTCTGTTTAAACCTAAAACTTTATTTATTTTTTTTTTCAAAAAAGACATAAAGTTTGGAGAAACCTTTTAATTTAGCCCCTTTACCCGATTTTACAGGTTAAACATATTTTTTTTTTTTCAGAAAAAACCCTAATTTCTTTTTTTTTTCCCCGAAAAAACCCTAAATTTCAGTGATTTTTTCACAAAGAAAAATTTTTCTTCGTTTTCGTAATTGACATAACTTTCATATACGACGTCAAAATTCTACGAACTTTATATCCCTGGAAAGGTCGTAAGTAATACTACAACTTTGTTTTACTGACTTTTGTTTGAATATGTTCAAATATTTCGCTACAGTCCCATAAATATGAGCATAAACCTATTTAGATAAAAAAAAATTTGCGATTTTCAAACCTTCATATCTGAGGTGTGCAAGTGCCTCCACAGAACTAAATAGGGGTGAGCGTGGTCCTGAAACCGACACGACCAGGACCGAACCCGTGCCGGACCGAGACCGAGGGAAGACATTTGATGGAACCGAGGACCGACCAAACTATGGGACTTGGTCTTGGGTTTGGGTACGGGTTTGGTCGGGTTTTACCCGAGTAGGACCAGGCGTAAAAATTTCAAAGGCCTACATTATAATCTTAATGTCTTTTAAACTTTCGGTCGGTTCCGTACCCGAGAAACAGACAATACCGAAGGACCAAGACCGAGAAGGACCAAGACCGAATTAAGTGTAATACCGTATTATTAATTTATATAGATTTTGTGTTAATCTTAGTGTAATTAAGATTAAATAGGTTGTTATATGAATTAAGATGGTTAGAAACCCAATTGAGTAAAGTTTAGATTTGTAAAATGTCAAATCAGAGCTACACGGGTCGTGTAAGGTCACACGGGTCGTGTAGAAAGGCTTGAGAAGCAAAGCAGTAACCTTTTCAGATCTACACGGGTCGTGTAGCTTCACACGGGTCGTGTAGCTCCTCTTCAATAATTACCGAGGCTAGGTTGGATCTCACACGGGTCGTGTGAATCAACACGGGTCGTGTGAGTCTGCAGAATTTCAAGTTAACTTGCTGTAGGCCTCACACGGGTCGTGTGAGCCTACACGGGTCGTGTCGCGCATCAGGGGTGTTTTAAAATACGGGTTTTCCTTCATTTGGGTCATTTCCAATTCAACCAAAACCCTCTCTAAACCCTAGAAATTGATTTCTAAGCCATCAAAGTCGAGATTTAAGCCTATTGATCACGAATTGAAGCTAGAGATTAGTTCTTTGAACTTGAAAGGTAATCCTCCTTGATTTTTATCTTGTTTTGTCGGTTGAATATTTGGATTTGAGATAGTTTCTTGTGGTTTTGATGAACCACCTACTTCTAACATGAATTAAAGTGAGATTACTTGGAATAGTGTGTATAATAGATTTCTAATTCAAGAATCAAGGTTGAGTAGTGCTTGTATTATGATCCTAGGGTTATATGAGTTAAATTTGTGAAATTGGAAGTTACAATTAGGATAGTACTGCTATCTTTTGATTGTAACCCTCTCTTATGATTCCAATTCCTTGATTTATATGAATATTGAGTATGATTGGGATTTTCTTGAAATTGAGTATTGAGTTTGAGTCATTGTATTACAGCTAAAGCTAGACAGGAACACACACGAGGTTCGGGGGTTCCACATATCGACTCAACTTCAGGTGAGTAGTTATTTATTGATGATTATACTTTGATCTAATGTTGTTTTCAGATATGAAGTAGACTATGATTTAATTTGGTTGAGAATAACCAAACTTTGACTATATGAAATAAGAGTTATAGTGTGTATATCACACTCGGAACTGAGATAGTCCGTTGAGTTTGAGTAAAAACCTGATAATGAATGATACAAACAAATTAACCTTAAATTACTCACTGAGCTTTTAAAGCTCATAAATTGTTTGTTACTGTGATTTATATTAGGTTCTGGAAATGGTGACCGCGGGAAGCGGAGCATGGATGGATAGCTACATATGGACTTGGACTTTGACTTAAACTTACTTTTGTTGTTTTGGAATTATGAAGTAAACCTGGTTTTTGTTAAACAGTTGTAAATAGTTGATGTAATAATTTAGGACTTAAACTAAGTTTTTGATGACAATCTTGTGTATACTTGTTACTCTTTTGGGATTATACCTTTAAATGATATAATGTTGAATTAAGAATTGGTATATCCTAAAATTGAGGAACCGGGTGTTACATTAAGTCACATATACGGACCGAGTACCGACCAAGTAACATGGTCGGTTCCTTATCTCGGGTCCGGTTCCTCGGTTCTTGGGCTTGGGCTCGGTTCTGAGGACCATTTGCACATCTCTAGAACTAAATGGTTTATGTAATTAAAGAAAATCAGTGTTACACTGACTTGTTTTCTTATAATAGTTGTATCTTTTGCATATGAGCTCCGTTTTCAACGTTCTATAAGTCGATGGAATCGTAAACACGAATACATCGTGTAATGAATATTATTTAAACCAAAATATATTGGATTAGGTGTCTAAGCCATGACTAATAATTTGTATTTACCTAAGTGATAGTAGCAAAGTCCATTTGGGTTGCCCTCATGGCTAGAGGTTTAGCAGAAAATCCAGGAGAGAGAAAGATTGATTTATTATATAATTAATAAATCAATAGAAATAAAATAAATAGTTTATTAATATATTATGGTGATAATATATTAATTAGAAACTATATTAATTAATTAGAAATTAATCTGGAATTAATTGGAATTAATTTGGTGATTAATTTGATTAATTAAAGGTGCAGGGGCTGAATTGTAATTATTCAATAGTTGAGTAAGTGACAATTATGGTAGTTTAAGTGGGCAACGAAATTATGGAGGGATTATCCATAATTTCGATTATTATATGTTAGGATAAATAGATTTGAATTGATAGATAAATGTTTATCTTATTTGAATTCAAAAAGGTTTATCTCTAAAGGCTTATCTGGTGGCTACTTGGAAACTATAAATAGAGACCCCTAGGCACCATAAAAGCCACGAATTTTTCCTCTGTTCCCTCTCTCTGGAACTTTCAAAAACCCTAGTTTTGGGTGTGACTTTGACATCGCAGCGGTCGTCATGCGGTCAAAAATAAGAAAAATAACCTCACTCTCACTTAGCACAGTGGAAGTCAGGGTCGATCCATAGGAGTTACGTGGTCGAGACAGGTGACAGATTACCAACTGCAGTGTCACGCTACAGTCAGAGGACCTAGTTCCTAACTTTTGACAACTAAACCCTAAAGAGCCTAAAATCCAATAATCCACACAATCATGAACTAAACTAAATCCAAATCAATAACTAACCCTAATTGGTCACTGAAATCAGAAATGAAACTCAGTCCAATCAAGATTAATTCCACATCAAAAACAATCCAAACATCCAACAATTCAATCACAAGCATAAAACATCGAAAAGAAACAATTACTTATAACCAAATGATTTTGCCTTGATCTTCACAATTCTTCCAAATTGCATGCTTTTGGTCCCTGTTTTCATTATTTCTTTCCAAACAAGTGCTGGCACTAAAAGTGAGAATACCACGAGGTATATGATATAATTTCACTAAGAATAGGGCTCAGCAACGACTAAAATATATGATATTACTAGGCGTTGTCAAACACCCCACACTTGTGCCTTGCTTGTCCCCAAGCAAGAGAGTTTTTAATAGATTTTAACTAAGATTCAAACAATTTTTGACTGTGTTCAGTTTCAAAGCTTATTGCCTTATGAGTTAGAGTGGAATAGTTCGTGAAAACATAATCGGAATGCTCTTTGGAATTCATGGCTTTCTAGAGAACCCTTGATTACAAATTTTCTGTCCACAATGAAGTGTACGTACTCATTCAGATTCTAAAGGCCATTAAAGAGTTGTCCATGACTTTCGATGTTGTCCGTGTAGCGAGCTTTCGGAAATACCATCCCAGACCAGACGATCTTAGGTGGCAAGGTGCGTAAGGCCCACCCATTTTAGACCTACCGGCTCGAACAACAAAGGCCACAGATTGATAGTTCCTTCCTAAATTCCAATCCTAAAACAGTCCAATCTTCTAAACTCATAAAACTCAACTTATTTGACTCAACTAATAGCATGATCACAACTACATAGTATTTCTCGAAAAAATACTAAATGCTATAAACAATCACAAACTATTCATTTCAAAATTATAATCTAATAAAATTTTTGAAAAAGTTGCTAAAATTTGAAAATTGACTTATTTCCCGCAAAAATTTCAAAAAACTACTCTTTCGACCGTCCACACCCCACACTTAAAACCGTACAACGTCCCCGTTGTACAAAAATTATTTAGAACAAGGGATAAAGAGTTACCCCTTTGGACGGTAGATTGCTTGGTTGGTACTTGGTATCACAGGTATAAAATACGAACAAAAAGGTCCTTGATTTCGCGTTCTGGAGTTGTAGCGCAACAGTGAACACACCGGTAGTCAAAGCAAGTGGAGGGGGCACGGTGACCCCACACTTGCTAGAAACAACTCTTCCAATTTTGTATCTCATGCACGACTCAACAAAAACATCAAATGCAAACAAAATAAAATATAAACAACTAAAAGATAGTAGTGTCATAGGTACAATACAAATATCCAAAAAGAAAAAGAAAATACATCAATCGCCACCTGGTGGCCTGGAAGAACCGGCCTCATGATCGTGAGCTCGAGCTGGGAATGGTCGGGGGCGCTGTCCCTCCTGTGTGGCTAACTCCAAAAGTACCTCCCCGATCCACTCCAGCTGGTCCTCCATCCTGGCGACTCGATCCTGCAATCGCCTCAGCTCAGTCGCCTCCTCCTGCTGTGGCTGTGGTGGCGCTGGATCTGCTGGTGCTGCAGGCCTCCGGCGTCTCCTACCAGGCTGGGCATATGCTGGCTGGGGGTCCTGGGCGGCCTCGGTCGCCACCCGTACGTACTGGCCCGGGCGCTGCTTCTCAATAAGGCCCGTATTCTCCAAAGCTCGCGCCGTAGTGCGAACCGGAGGTAGGGCAGTCAAAGATGCCATGGTGGCAGCAGTAAGGATCCGGTATGAACGGGCCAACCGGGTGATGTAATGCCCACGGGTCAGAGGACTGCTGGCTGATGCACCCGTCGCACGGGTGGAAAGAGAGACAGCTAGGGCAAATGGGAGGTGAAGGAACCTGGAGGGGTCAAGAAGCACCCAGATATACGTCATGTCCTCACCGGACACCTTCTCGCCCCCTTCCTATACACACCCCCAATCTAAATCGTACGAGCTTGGAACGGGCCTCCTGAGAACCCGGTGCAAAACGGACAGTAGATAGGAACTCCAAAAGAAGCTCGGTATATACTGTGTCCTCCTCGGTGGCCATGAGCCTGTCCCAGCCTCGGCATGTGAACCTGGCCTCTCCATCAACCCATGTATGGTGCAAAAATGGCTCGATCTCGCCCCAAAGCCCAGCGTCTCGCAGAATGTCCCGATCGATGATCGTCGCCTCGAGAACCCAACGACTAATGAGGGCGTCCCTCCGTGAAATATACTCCACTGAACTGTCCAGCTCAGCAGGGAACTGAAGAAAAGGATGTTCTAATCTGAACGACATCTGCACAAAAGAATTTTTTTTTTGCAATTCAAGTCCTTTTCTTCTCCACCGCACCGCGGCGCGGCCCAAGAACCAGGGCGCAGCGTGGCGAGCAGCTGTTTTCAATTCCAGGTCCAAAATCATGGTCTAACCTGTTTAAACTCAATCCAAATACACTACAAGGTAGCCTAAGTGTCGACTAACTCATCTAGTGTCATTATTTGGCAAAATAAACACCCTACGAGTCAGCATTGGCGATTTCTAAGTTTTTGAGTTTTTGGAGAAATCACCAAAATCAACTGCCTAATCACTAGTTTTAACACATAAAAGCTAGTTAGAATGACGTACCTTGGTAGTAGGAATGAAATGCGCAAGAAAAAACACGAGAAATTTTCTATGATCAGAGCTCCGAGGCGTGGTGTGTGTGAATAGTGTCGCGGCTTACCTTAATATCGAAGGAATCCGACCGATCAATTCCCGCGGCGCGGATATGAACGAACCACGGCGCGCGTGCTCCCAAATCAACCCTTGCGCATCGGGTTGGTTTACGATCCCGCTGCGCGCAATTTGCCTGCCCGCGGTGCGGTCATCAAAAATTAAACTTTCTTCAAAACAACCCCACACTTGCCTTGGACCAATAATACCTGCAAATGACGATGATATAATTTCCTAATTACTCCTAAGAATACAGTACCTAACCTATGAAAAGATGGGTTGCCTCCCAACGAGCGCTAAGTTTAATGTCTTCAGCCAGACGTACTATTCCTGCTCCTATTCTTCTTGAATTCCTGATGGCATCTCCTTGTGATTTGGCGCGAAATTATGGGCCATCATTGACATCAACGAAGTGAGCTGAGTCATCCTGTCACTAACCCCGCTAATCCATTGTTGCTGGGCTTCCATGAGCTGAAAGACCTTTGCTTCTCTTTCCCTTGCATCTTTCTCATACTGTTGGTGCCTTGCTTCCAACATCTCCATCATGTCCAGCAGCTGCTCCTTGTCAATGGTGGACAACGGATGCTCCTTTGTGTCCTTCAAGACTTCCTCCTTTCCTCCTTCTCCCGGTCGCGTCCATATTGTTCTTTTGTCCCTAACCCCAGGCTTCATCAGCAAGCTGCTGTCCAAATTCTTATTATCATACCCTTGAGGTAGAGATATGGGACTTCCAAGCATATTTAACCTTCTTTTTCTCGACCCGAAGAAGATGTCCAAATCTCCTGTTTTGCAGTCGATAATAGCGCCAGCTGTAGCCCAGAACGGGCGTCCTAATATTAATGCGGGCGCATCCTCCTGACTCTCATACTCCATGACTAAAAAGTCCACTGGGTAAAAGAAGTCCCCAACTTTCACTATGACATTAGTAAGCTTACCACGGGACACTCTAGTTGACTGATCAGCTAGCTGTAACACAGTCTTTGCTGGCTCTAATTCCTCATTCTTGTATTTATCATACAAGTATCCCGATAGCACATTCACACTTGCTCCCAAATCCAGCAAGGTGTTCCTAATGACCACATCTCCTACAGTAGCAGTGATCAGTGGTGACCCAGGATCCTTTTCTTTCTTGGGCAGTGTTCCCAACAGTGCCTCACTAGCTTTAATAGTCAACCTCACAGTGTCAGGTGTGGGAGTATTACTTTTTTCATTTTTCTCGCATATTTCCCGAAGAATTCTTGTATCATCCGGAGCGTTCTTAAGATCATCCCACAAAGGTTGGTTCATCGATGGCCCTGTCGATTTGGATGCTTCTTGCTTTGTCTTCCCCTTCTTGTCCTTCTTTCTTTGTTTGATTCCAGCTATTGTCGGCTGCTTTTCCTCCTGGCCATCCTTGTTCTCCTTTGGTTGAGTTTTCTTCTCAACTGGATTTTCCTTTAATTCCTCGTCTTCCCTATTTTCCTTTTCAATTTCCATCTCTTCCTTAACTTCTTCTTCTTTACTCTATGCCTCATTTCCAGATTCTAGCAGATCTTCCAGGGTGACTTTCCTCCATTCAGCATCGACAGTGTTGACATGTTCCTTTCCGGCTCGCTGACCGTGAGTCGGATTGACTTCTGTGGTACTTGGCAGCTTCCTATTATCTTTTTTCCGTTGGTCTTCAGCCATTTGGGCGATTTGCCTCTCCATATTGACGATGGCTTTGGCATTAGCCTGCGATTGCTGCTGTGTTGTATTGAACATTTCATACATTTTCGGGACCAGATCCTCCTGCGTCCCTGGGGCATTGTTGATGGAATTATTGGGCCCCCTATTGTTGCTGCTACCATTTCCATTGGTATTACCATTCGCCGGTTGATGCTGCCTGGGCGGGTTGGATGATTGCCCTTGGTAGTTGTTCTGCCTCTGGTTATTGAAATTCTGCTGACCTTGGTTATATGGTCTGTAGGGTCGTCCATTGCCATACTGTCCTTGACCCTGACCATAGACTTGATTCGCTTCTTGAGTCTTTGGTCCTCCTTGACCTCCTTGTGGCTGACTCTGAGGTCCATTCTGCAGAGTAGACACAAGCCTATCAAATTTCCTATTGAGCTCACTTATCTCCTTCTTTACATCCTTTTTCTAGTCGACATCGGCTCCTATTGCTGCAGCAGTGCCTACTGTCTTCCTTGTAGAAAAATTCGCCTTGGAGCCATTACTTAGCTATTCCAAAAACCGCCAAGCCTCCTCCGGGTCTTGCATCATAATAGTGCCACTAGATGATGCGTTAATCATAGCTTGGTTCGTCTCACTTGCTCCTTCAAAGAATACCTTGACCAGTTGCCACTTGGGAATATCGTGATGAGGGCATGACCTCATCAACTCCTTTAGACGATCCCATGCTTCATGAAAAGCTTCTCCAGGCTTTTGCTGGAAATCCTGAATAGCCCTCCTGATTTCAGTCGTCTTGCTTGCCGGATAGAATTCTTGTAAGAACTTAGCTTTGAGTTGATCCCATGTAGTGATGCTATTCGAGGGTAAGGACGTAAACCAATATTTGGCTTTGTCCTTAAGAGTGAATGGGAACAATCTTAGTCTAAAAATGTTCTTATTAATATTCCTAGGGGTGTTAGCATTGGCTATGGCTATAAACTCATACAAGTGATTGTATGGGTCATCCTGTTTGTACCCCTAAATTCCGGTAATATCCCTAACAACTGAGGCCTAATTTCTACTTGAGATTCTATATCCTCAGGAATGTAAATGGGCGACGAGTCATCGTACTCCCGTGGCTGGAAGTGCGATGCAACCGATTGCCCCCTCGGTTGTGCAAAATACAAGGGTTGAGCCGGATTACTGTAAAAGTGATGATCATTATATCTCGTCTGTCCTTGTGGTGGTTGATACTGCTGTGCTCTTCTTGGAGGTCCCCGACCTCGGTTCCATGGTTGCTGTGGTGCTGGTGGAACCCATCCTTCGTCTTCTTCATCATCCCTCTCCTCAGTCTCTTGATACTGGTACTGCTGCTGAGGTGGTTGCTGGTATTGTTGTTGCGGTGGTATAGGTTGGAATGTGGTTTGAGGTTTAAAAAGTACTGGTGCTGGTTGAGAAATGGGTTGAGAAATGGGTGTCTGCTGTCTAGATATTGGGGTGCCATCACGGGTCGGCGCTCCCCAAGACATGGCAGATGTAAATGGGTTTGTGGATTGAGGTTGGGATAAAGGTTGAAATGGTGGAATCGACGGCGGAGTGCATGAAGGTATAGGTGCGGGGGCTGAAGCTGCACCACCAGTAGCACTCGTGCTCCCAATGTGAAATTCTGAAACCGGGGGAATGAATGACATCCCCGTTGCCTCACCCGAGGGTTCCTGGGCAACACTCACTATACTACTACTGACATTACTAAAACCTATTGTATTTAAATGCCTACGTGCACGGATCTTGCGCGCAGTTCGCTCAATCTCTGAGACAAAATGCAAAGGGGATAATTGCTCACCTCTACGGGTACGCATGCACTAATGCAACACGCCCGAAAAACCAAAAATCAAAGTTACTAACTAAAATTAAAAACTAAAAAAAAATCCTACAAATCACCTAATCTCAAGCTCACAACTCCCCGGCAACGGCGCCAAAATTTGACATCGCAGCGGTCGTCATGCGGTCAAAAATAAGAAAAATAACCTCACTCTCACTTAGCATAGTGGAAGTCAGGGTCGATCCATAGGAGTTACGTGGTCGAGACAGGTGACAGATTACCAACTGCAGTGTCACGCTACAGTCAGAGGACCTAGTTCCTAACTTTTGACAACTAAACTCTGAAGAGCCTAAAATCCAATAATCCACACAATCATGAACTAAACTAAATCCAAATCAATAACTAACCCTAATTGGTCACTGAAATCAGAAATGAAACTCAGTCCAATCAAGATTAATTCCACATCAAACACAATCCAAACATCCAACAATTCAATCACAAGCATAAAACATCCAAAAGAAACAATTACTTGTAACCAAATGATTCATAAACTCAAACTCAGATCCAATGATACAAAACAGTAACCAAAAGGTCCAAAATCAGAAACTAGAACTAAATATCAATGGTTGTCACTCCCAAAGATACTAGCCAATGATTTCTAACTACTAAAGTAAATGAAAATTAAAGATAAAAATATAGAAATACCAAAAGATGGTTTCAGAAGCTAAATCTCGGAGTCAAAGAGCCTTGGGGGTCGATTTTACACCAGGTCTTCGCTAGTTTTTTCGACCTAAAAGCCTCTATTTATAGTTGCAAAAATCTCGAGACCGCGCCACGCATTAATGAATCCCGCGTCGCGCGTAGGGGTTTATCCCCGTTTCTTCGGCATTTGAATGTTTTCCACCGCCCCATCACCACGTCGCGCCTTGATGATTTCTGCGGCGCGCGTACGTATTTTCCTGATTTTGCCTTGATCTTCACAATTCTTCCAAATTGCACGCTTTTGGTCCCTGTTTTCATTATTTCTTTCCAAACAAGTGCTGGCATGAAAAGTAAGAATACCACGATGTATATGATATAATTTCACTAAGAATAGGGCTCAACAACGACTAAAATATATGATATTACTAGGCGTTGTCAGACTTCATTTGAGGCAAGGCACTTGCGTTGCTTAACTTGCAAGAAACAACTAAAAGGTTAGTTTTTTCTGATTTTATTCTTTTAGTTATTTTCTTGTGGCCTTTAAGAATTTATTATATGTTCAATTAGAAGAAAACATAGATCCAATCTAGGTTGCATGTGAACTTAGGATTTTAGTTCATAGACTTGCATAAAACCTTTTAGTGGTATTAAAGCATTTTGGTTGTTTTCTTGTTGAATTGCTATAATTGTCTTCCTAAAAATTAGGGTTTAATGCTTATAAACCCTAATTGGCCATATCGATTTTAGGGTTAGGGTTTTGGAAACCCTAGCCCCTCCCCTCTATGATTTTCGATTTTCTCATTAGGGTTTTAGAAGGCTTTCTATTTCTGGTAACTTTAATTATTCAAATGGATAACCTTAAACCCATTATTTGTTAATTTCAAAAATTAGGGGGGTTTAAGATAGGTTTAAATTAATTTGATTAATTTGTGATACCTATCTAGTCTTAATTAATTTAGTTAATTGTTTAATTAAAAGATAATTAATGGTTTAATTTAATTTTAAATTTAATAGTTTTAAATTTCGAAAATTTAAAAGATAAACTAGGAATATTTTAAAAGTCTAAAATATTTGGATTTAATTAGTTTAATTAATTGTTTAATTAAAAGATGAATTAAATCTTTTAAAGGTTTAATTTAATTTTAAATTTAATAGTTTAAATTTCCAATAAATTAAAAGATAAACGAGGAATATTTTAAAAGATTTAAAATACATCTTATATATATTATAATTAAAAGTTAATATTATATGTATAAGATAATTGGTCAGTCAAATCAATAGTAGGCCTCATTCTCGAAGCTGGTCTATAAGGATGGTATAAGGAAACTGCCTATAAAATGGCAGTTGAATGGGTGTCCACTCTCACCCACCGCTCTCTTGATCAGTGGAGGGTCGTTAGCCGAACGGGTTTGATTGGACAACTTAATCTCATTAAAAGTATAATGTTATTAATGAAAGTACTAGAACAACTTTATAAAATCCCAAATCTAGTTACTTTAGGAAAAATGTGAAAAGATGCTAACCCATGAAATTGCACATTACACTTTATGAGACATTAGTGGATCGTGTGTGGTTAACCGACACACTAATAGGGGCTCATAAAGAGTGGTAATGGGTTTCTCATGATTTATCATTGTTGATGGAGCGTGTGTGGTTAACCGGCACATTAATTAGAGATGATAACTGACATTGAGGTTACCGAGCATATTTGCATGGTTATTCACATCCAATTTGTGATCCTCGGCATCCCAGTCACAAACAGTGGAGCATATCCGTGATTAAACATGCCATTGAACAGTTCAATGAATCTCAACAGATCTAGGAATTTCATAAGACTGAAATTGATAAATGTTTATCTACCTTAATGACCATTATGTTGTGATTACAGCATCCCTCTTCACACCATAGTTGGGGTATTTTGGATCCTAGCCTCATTAAATAATATATTGGGTAATTGTTTAAAAAGGATTAAAATTAAACTAATTCAAAATTTATAGATGTCTAAAGATAGTGTCAATTCTCCTCCATCTCCTCCTTCACCCATTTTTGAGAGTCTTAGAAAGCACTTGTTCAATATGGTAAGGCTGACTGGCCTTGGCTATGTGATATGACTTTGAAATTAGAGAATGATTCTTAGTTTTGCTGGCAAACCATATCTGACTGAGTGTCCGCTCCTTGTTCTACCAAAGCATGGCATCGCACAGTAGCTTATGATGAGCATGACCCCTTGACTATTAAGTCAAAGGAAGTTTGATGCCTCATGCTATTTATCATTGAGCCCAAGTTCCGCAGGGATTTAGAATTCCTGGGGTCAGATAAGTTAGCACAGCTGGTTGAGGAAAGGTTCCTAGAACTGGTTGAAAAAGGAACGAACTAGGATATTCAAAGAGCTTGAAGTTGCAAGCTAGAAGGAAGTAGCACCGGTTTGCATGTTCTCATGATTGAGGGATACAAGGGCAAACTGTATAAAATTAGGTCACCCCTTCTGATCGGGAGTTAAGCATTAGCTCGACTCGCTGATCTGTTCATCCAGATGAACAGAAAGGGTAACCAGATTAAGAAAATCATGGAAATGCATTCAATGTCGACTCTGTATGGTCAAGCCTAGAAAGCTACAAGCATCTTCCCTTTTCTTTTCATTAAACAATGACTTACTTTTGGAGCATGGTTTGGGGAAGAGTGGCCGGCCATATGGAGCAAGATAGAAAAAAAATATTTGTCTCCCATTATTATTTATAAACTTGTAAACAAGTTGTTATAAATAATAACTCTTTATATCTATGTATGATGGAACAACATTTGCATCATCCTTTCATACATGAACTCCTTTAAGCATGCATTTTATGATGCAAATATATATTTACAATATATATATTAAATCTTAATCTAATTTACTATTTAAATTAAATTAAAACACATAAAAGGTGTTTATATATAATTCAATTAAATTATTTAACAACTTAAACAATTTAATTGACATATATGATCAATTCATCACATATGAATTCTTAATCAACCATTAATATTGGAGCTATTATTATTTATCTCAAATAATAATAATTTACAAGATTAAATTGCAAGTTTAGTATCATTTGATGTTAAATCAAATTTAACATTCTAAATGATCAATTGGTGTCATACTTGTTGTTGGTGTGACCCTATAGGATCATATGTTATTAGTAATATCATTTTATGATCATCCTTGGGCATATAGAACTAACAATCTCCCACTTGCACAAGGTTGCATCATAGAATGATACCGACAGTGATGAACGTCTAGCAACATCTCACTGCCCCCAATAACACATGACTTTATGCCATTCAACAACATCCAATTCTACAGAAAGCTCGAGGCTCTAATTGATGTACTAGGTTATGTATCAATTATCCCTTTGTCACAGACATCATGTTGAACATGAGACATGGATCTTAATCATTCTCATTTTATGTTCAACTTTCAATCAGGCGCCTTAGATGTCTAACTCTCAACACATAAGAGGAACAAATCCCGTCTTGACTACATATGCCCCTTATATAGTTAGTACTATACTTGAGTGTGGCCTTTATGGTTGTCTATATTTCAAGAACAACGGTGAACCATATCAAAGCATAGTACACTCTACATTTGAGTCCTAAATCTGTATCTCGGGTCTAAGGATACAATGATAATACCTTCATTCAAGAATCACTTATGACAATGATCCATGGAGTGATCTTGAAACGGGTCAGGTCCAATACTTGTTCACTGACAAGTACCTATGAATTTGGTTGCAACCTTTTGCTACTTTTACCCATAAAAGTCAACCAATCCAATTCATATTAGTCTTACTTCATAGTTGCTCCCACAACTATGATCGACTATGGACATTTAGAATAATTGTATTATTCAAGGATTAAACATGCTAATATGGAACACAAAATTATGAATGAAACACCACGTCACATATATCACATAATTATTGTTGTTTACATTGTTTCATATTCATAAAAGACTAAACACAAATCAAATCCATTCATTAGAAAAACGAAGTCCTATACCCTTAGAGTGACTTTCATGCTTAGCTTGGGGTAAAGGCTTCGTGAATGGGTCTGCCAAATTCTGATCTGTATGAACCTTGTGAATACTTATTTCACCATTCTTAACTTCATGTCTTATGTAGTTATACCTTCGGTGAATGTGTTTGGTCTTTTGATGCGATCTAGGTTCCTTTGCTTGAGCAATAGCACCCAGATTATCACAGAAGATTTCTATAGGGTCACGAATGGAAGGAACAACCCCTAGATCTTCAATGAACTTTCTCATCCAGACAGCTTCTTGAGCAGCTTCCGAAGCAGCAACATATTCTGATTCTGTAATGGATTGTGCAATCACTTCTTGTTTGGAACTCTTCCAAGACACGGCTCCTCCATTTAAACTAAAGACATACCCAGATTGAGATCTTGAATCGTCCCTATCTGTTTGGAAGCTTGCGTCAGTGTAACCCTTTACCTTTAAGCTTTCTTCCAAACCACCGTAAACTAAGAACATGTCTTTAGTTCTTCTCAAGTACTTAAGAATGTTCTTTACAGCAGTCCAGTGGGCTTCACCTGGGTTCTGTTGGTACCTACTAGTCATGCTTAAGGCACATGAGACGTCGGGCCTAGTGCATAACATGGCATACATAATGGACCCAATTGCCGAAGCATATGGGACATGTTTCATCCTTTCAAGTTCAGTCCTAGTGCTTTGGCACTGAGACTTACTTAGGATGGTGCCATGCGGTATTGGCAAGAATCCTCTTTTGGAGTCTTGCATCTTGAACCTTTTCAAGATTTTATCAATATATACACTTTGGCTTAGACCAATAAGTCTCTTAGATCTATCTCTATAGATCTTTATGCCTAATACATAAGCAGCTTCTCCTAAGTCCTTCATTGAGAAACAGTTCTCAAGGAACGTTTTGACACCTTTCAAGGTTGGGATGTCATTTCCAAATAGAAGTATGTCATCTACATACAATACTAGGAATATGACTATGCTCCCACTAGCTTTCTTGTAAACACAGGAGTCATCCTCATTTTTGATGAATCCAAAATTTGTAATCTTTTCATCAAAGCGGATGTTCCATGTTCGAGATGCTTGCTTTAATCCATAGATAGATCTTTTAAGCTTGCACACTTTGTTTGGATGCTTGGGATCGACAAAACCTTCAGGTTGATCCATATAGACATCTTCCAATAAGTGTCCATTGAGGAAAGCGGTCTTGACATCCATTTGCCATATCTCATAATCATAGTATGCGGCTATGGCAAAAAGTATCCTAATCGACTTGATCATTGCCACTGGTGAAAAGGTCTCATCATAGTCAATACCATGAGTTTGTGAGTCCTTTAGCGACAAGTCTTGCCTTAAAAGTGTGAACATTTCCATCCATGCCAGTTTTCTTCTTGAAAACCCATTTGTTCTCAACAGTCTTACAATTGGTGGGAAGATTAACCAAGTCCCATACTTGGTTATCGTGCATGGATTGCATCTCTGTGTTCATGGCTTCTAGCCATTTGTCAGACTCAGGATCTGACATTGCACTCTGGTAGTTGACGGGTTCATCAGAATCTATCATATAACATTCCTCTTCCATCATTAGGTAACCATACCTTTCAGGTTCAAATCGAACCCTACCAGATCTGCGAACATCTTGTGTTACAATTTGTTCCTGATCAACTATTTGTTCAGGTTCAACAATTTCTTGTTGAATGCTAGATCCAATTTCTTGTGTATCAGCATGTGGTTCCTGAAGTTCCTCAAGTTCCACAAACCTCCCACTAGCCTCTTCCGTCAGAAACTTGTTTTCTAGGAATTTAGCTTTTCGAGAAATAAATATCTTATTCTCTATGGGATTGTAGAAGTAGTATCCAAGACAATCTTTCGGATACCCTATAAAGATACACTTAGTTGAACGGGGTTCTGGTTTGTGTGAAGCTTCTTGTCTAACATAAGCTTCACAACCCCATACCTTGAGATAGGATAAAGATGGAACCCTTCCATGCCATATCTCATAAGGCGTTTTATCTACCTTCTTAGTAGGTGCCATGTTTAGGAGACGAGCAGCTGTTTGTAAAGCATAACCCCAAAATGATAAAGGTAGAGTACTTCTACTCATCATGGATCGAACCATATCCAATAGTGTTTGGTTCCGCCTCTCAAATACACCATTATGTTGTGGTGTTCCAGGTGGAGTAAGTTGTGAAACAATTCCACAAGTCTTAAGATGATCCTTAAAGTTTGTAGTTAAGTACTCACCTCCTCTATCAGAACGTAGAACTTTAATTCTTTTGTTGAGTTGATTTTCCACTTCACTTTGAAACGTTTTGAACATTTCAAACGCCTCATGTTTATGTTTAATTAAATAAACATAACCAAAACGACTAAAGTCATCAGTGAAGGTGATGAAATATCTTTCACCATATCTAGTCATTGGCTTGAAAGGACCACATACATCTGTATGTATGATTCCTAACAAGTCCTTTGCCCTCTCATTGGTTCCCGTGAAAGGAGCTTTAGTCATCTTGCCATGTAAACAAGATTCACATATAACAAATGAGTCATTCTCATTTGCCTTCAAAAGTCCACTCTTTTGAAGTTGGGATATGCGTTTCTTGTTTATATGCCCAAGGCGACAATGCCATAGATAAATTTGACTCAAATCATATTTGGGTCTCATGGTGAAAGTGTGGTATAAAGAGCCATGGTAGTCTTTTCATCAAGGTTTACTTCATAAATTCCATTTAAAGGCCTAGCCTCGAAATAGAATACATTGTTTTTAGAAACACAAATGTCATCATTTATAAAGCAAAGATTAAAACCACATTGTCTCAACTTAGCAACCGAAATAATATTCCTAGTCAAGCTAGGAACATAATAAACATTCAACAATGTCAAATACAAGCCACTAGGTAGTAATAAATCAAAACTTCTAATTGAATCCACCGCAACCCTTGCACTGTTTCCAACCCGGAGTACTACCTCGTTTGCCTTCAGTCGTCTACTCCTTTTGAACCCCTGCAACATATTACAAATGTGAGTTCCACAACCAGTATCAAATACCCAGGTATTAGGAGATAAATTATAAAGCTCTAGGTCTATCACATAGATACCTGAAGTGCCCTCACCGGCCCTCTTCTTCTTCAACTCCGCAAGATAGGTAGGGCAATTTCTCTTCCAATGCCCAACTTTGCCACATTCGAAGCACGCGTCTTCTTTGGCAACCTTTGCCATCTTCTTGGGCGGACGGGATGGTTGGACAACTTTCTTGCCCTTTCCTTTGACAACCTTTGCCTTCCCCTTGCCCTTGGAGTTGGTGGGGTGTTCGGGTCTAGTCCTCTTTGTACCACCTTCCTTTTTCATGAGAACTTGAGTGGTTTTCTTAGGCAGATTCTTTTCTGCGGTAATTAGCATCCCATGCAATTCCGGGATAGTCTTGTTCAAACCATTCATGTTATAATTCATGACGAAAGGATCAAAAGACTTTGTCAAGGAGTTAAGGATCATATCCGTTGCTAGCTCTTCAGGAATCACAACTCCAAGACGTGCCAAATGATCAATGCGACTCTTCATTTTGAGCACATAAGAGCTTACCGTCTGTCCATCCTCCATCTTGCAAGCATGGAAAGCCCGAACATTTTCGAACCTTTCCGTTCTTGCAAGTTGTTGGAACATTTCCTTCAATTGATTGATCATGTCATAGGCTGAATGATTCTCTAAGTCCTTCTGAAGGTCAGGAATCATGGTTGCCAACATGAGGCATGATGCATCAATGGAATCATCCATCTTTTTAAGCCATGCATCGTGTGCGGGCTTAGGAATGGCAGGGGGCTCTTCAGGAAGTGGTTCATTGAGAACATATTCTTTCTTTTCTTGTTTGAGAACTATTCTCACACTACGGTACCAATCCAAAAAGTTGGTGTGGTTGAGTTTTTCTCCCTCAAGGAGAGACCGTAGTGATGTTTTGTTTGGAGCCGGGTTTGTTGCGTTTGGTGCCATCTACAAAATTTTAACAAGGTTCAATTTAGTAATTTATGATATTAAGTCCTTAATAATTAATATCCTTTCTTGTTTCATAAACTTTAATTGATTAAGGTCTAGAATCCAAGTTGCAATACGAACAAGCGGTTAGGTATCCTTTATCCCGCCTATTCGAATCAACAAGGTAGGTAACGGTTTACCAATTATATCTAAATATAATTTCTAGAGGTATGGGATCCCATTATAATATTTATAAGTTTGGCATGTTTGATCCCATCTATGCCTTGGATTTCAAATGCTTAGGTGACCTTTATCACAAAAGATTTCCAAACAAATCATCCCACTTAATGGACGTGTAGTTTTGCCAACTATTAATGGTTAGGTGTCCTTTATACCATCAATATTGCAAAGCTACCTCTTGTATCACAAGAAGACTCCAAGTGGTTAGGTAACCTTTATCCCACAAGGATATACAAGTGATACATGAGTGTTTTAAGAGGGACGACATTGATTTGTATTTCGTAAGGGATTTGTATGTTTTACAATTCTAATTTTGAAAAACATATAGTATCATGTACATTGCATGCATCCAATGAACATGGTACCATTAAAATCTTATTTTGTTAATTGGTTCTTTTAATCATAAAATCTCTATTTTATTAATTCTTTGTTTGTGGTCAGGATTAGAACTAATATCTAATATTAAGTTTGAGTTTGATCACATACATTAGAACCAATTTTAATCCTAAATAATTACCATTATTACTTAGGGTTGGCGTTTGTAAGAATTCATAAAATCTCTATTTTATTTGTTTCATTCATTTTCAAATCTTGACTTTTGAAGTTTTATAACAAAACCCATTTTAATAAAACCAATTGTATCACATCTTATGTTTTAAATGTCAATTTGAAAATTACAAACTCCTTGATGATTATGTTTAATTGTCTAGGTTGTCTAGCATGCAAAAATCTTATTTTCATCCACAACATAAAATAATAAAACATTCAATCATCACATGCATGCATGGGTGCATAAACACAAGCTAACTAATTTGATATTTCATGTGAGCCATACATGAAATATCAAGTCCAAACCTAGGGACAAAAAGGTGACAAAAACTCAACCAAATGATCTTCGATTTGACTACAATTTTGCCAAGCTTCTTATATCATCAAATGACACTTGAACCACCATTTCTTGACACCATGGAAGAGCTTGTGATTTTTCTTTGCCCTCCCCAATACTTGCGACAGAAACAGCCCAGCAGGAGGCATTTTTTGTGATTTTGTTGCTTTCTTCACTTCATTCTTGGCCATATTGATGCTTATACTTGTCAAAACTTAATGTATATACTAGATATAAAAGTTACCAACAAGTATATCACCAAAGGACCAAGATATGAATTTTTAAGCCCCTCCTTAATAGGTTCGAAATCTGGACAGCAGCTATGTAGAAAGTGTTGCTGTTGGGTGCATTCTTCTTTTGGCCTTTTACTTCCTTCTCTTGTTACATTTTGTGAAAAATATAAAATACAACTATTCCAATAATTACAAAATGAATAAAAGAAGGAAATAACTAATTATTATTACAAACCATTTGAATAAAAGAATAGATTACAACCATATTGAATTTAAACACAAAACATGCAACACATGGTCCTTGGCTTGTTTATGCACCATTTTATCACATAAAATCATAAGAAAATCAACACTTTGTTTTTCTAAGGCAACAATTATGTAACCAAATGCATGCAAACATGAATTTTAGTTGGTTACATAAAATCATAGATTATATACTTGCATGTTGCCAAAGAAGTCATGCATGAACATTGCATTCAAGAAGATGAACATTCATGGCTTCTAAAAACCAAGTTTATCCAAATAAACTCATTATCTAAACATGAAATATAGCCATGGCTCTGATACCAATTGTTGGAAATCCATGTTCATGTTATGAGTTTCAAAAACTTGAAGTTGCAACGGAAGCATAAAATCATGAACACAAATTTCACTTGCAAGAGGATCATGCTATATGCATGTAGAGATAAGATGAAGAACAAGCATAGATAAAGTTCAAGATCATAACCTTTCTTCTTGGACTTGATATGGACGATTTGTGATGGCAAGGAAGCAAGGAAGATTCCCTCTATAGATGAGTCCACCACAAGTATGAGCACTTAAGATGCTAGTATTCAAAACTTGCAAAATGAACACCTTTGATCTTGGAGCTTGAAAAACAATTTTTGCATGCAATAAGATAGAGTGTTCTTAGTTGATATTCCCACTAGTATAAAGATGTGAGAGAGAGCATAATGGCCGGATCCTTCCAAGCTCAATATTGATAAGAAAAAGATGCATGAAGTTAAAATAAGAGCTTTGTTACTTTACATGGTCAAGCCTAGAAAGCTACAAGCATCTTCCCTTTTCTTTTCATTAAACAATGACTTACTTTTGGAGCATGGTTTGGGGAAGAGTGGCCGGCCATATGGAGCAAGATAGAAAAAAAATATTTGTCTCCCATTATTATTTATAAACTTGTAAACAAGTTTTTATAAATAATAACTCTTTATATCTATGTATGATGGAACAACATTTGCATCATCCTTTCATACATGAACTCCTTTAAGCATGCATTTTATGATGCAAATATATATTTACAATATATATATATATATATATATATATATATATATATATATATATATATATATATATATATATATATATATATATATATATATATATATATATATATTACATCTTAATCTAATTTACTATTTAAATTAAATTAAAACACATAAAAGGTGTTTATATATAATTCAATTAAATTATTTAACAACTTAAAAAATTTAATTGACATATATGATCAATTCATCACATATGAATTGTTAATCAACCATTAATATTGGAGCTATTATTATTTATCTCAAATAATAATAATTTACAAGATTAAATTGCAAGTTTAGTATCATTTGATGTTAAATCAAATTTAACATTCTAAATGATCAATTGGTGTCATACTTGTTGTTGGTGTGACCCTATAGGATCATATGTTATTAGTAATATCATTTTATGATCATCCTTGGGCATATAGAACTAACAATCTCCCACTTGCACAAGGTTGCATCATAGAATGATACCGACAGTGATGAACGTCTAGCAACATCTCACTGCCCCCAATAACACATGACTTTATGCCATTCAACAACATCCAATTCTACAGAAAGCTCGAGGCTCTAATTGATGTACTAGGTTATGTATCAATTATCCCTTTGTCACAGACATCATGTTGAACATGAGACATGGATCTTAATCATTCTCATTTTATGTTCAACTTTCAATCAGGCACCTTAGATGTCTAACTCTCAACACATAAGAGGAACAAATCCCGTCTTGACTACATATGCCCCTTATATAGTTAGTACTATACTTGAGTGTGGCCTTTATGGTTGTCTATATTTCAAGAACAACGGTGAACCATATCAAAGCATAGTACACTCTACATTTGAGTCCCAAATCTGTATCTCGGGTCTAAGGATACAATGATAATACGTTCATTCAAGAATCACTTATGACAATGATACATGGAGTGATCTTGAAACGGGTCAGGTCCAATACTTGTTCACTGACAAGTACCTATGAATTTGGTTGCAACCTTTTGCTACTTTTACCCATAAAAGTCAACCAATCCAATTCATATTAGTCTTACTTCATAGTTGCTCCCACAACTATGATCGACTATGGACATTTAGAATAATTGTATTATTCAAGGATTAAACATGCTAATATGGAACACAAAATTATGAATGAAACACCACGTCACATATATCACATAATTATTGTTGTTTACATTGTTTCATATTCATAAAAGACTAAACACAAATCAAATCCATACATTAGAAAAACGAAGTCCTATACCCTTAGCGTGACTTTCATGCTTAGCTTGGGGTAAAGGCTTCGTGAATGGGTCTGCCAAATTCTGATCTGTATGAACCTTGTGAATACTTATTTCACCATTCTTAACTTCATGTCTTATGTAGTTATACCTTCGGTGAATGTGTTTGGTCTTTTGATGCGATCTAGGTTCCTTTGCTTGAGCAATAGCACCCAGATTATCACAGAAGATTTCTATAGGGTCACGAATGGAAGGAACAACCCCTAGATCTTCAATGAACTTTCTCATCTAGACAGCTTCTTGAGCAGCTTCCGAAGCAGCAACATATTCTGATTCTGTAATGGATTGTGCAATCACTTCTTGTTTGGAACTCTTCCAAGACACGGCTCCTCCATTTAAACTAAAGACATACCCAGATTGAGATCTCGAATCGTCCCTATCTGTTTGGAAGCTTGCGTCAGTGTAACCCTTTACCTTTAAGCTTTCTTCCAAACCACCGTAAACTAAGAACATGTCTTTAGTTCTTCTCAAGTACTTAAGAATGTTCTTTACAGCAGTCCAGTGGGCTTCACCTGGGTTCTGTTGGTACCTACTAGTCATGCTTAAGGCACATGAGACGTCGGGCCTAGTGCATAACATGGCATACATAATGGACCCAATTGCCGAAGCATATGGGACATGTTTCATCCTTTCAAGTTCAGTCCTAGTGCTTGGGCACTGAGACTTACTTAGGATGGTGCCATGCGGTATTGGCAAGAATCCTCTTTTGGAGTCTTGCATCTTGAACCTTTTCAAGATTTTATCAATATATACACTTTGGCTTAGACCAATAAGTCTCTTAGATCTATCTCTATAGATCTTTATGCCTAATACATAAGCAGCTTCTCCTAAGTCCTTCATTGAGAAACAGTTCTCAAGGAACGTTTTGACACCTTTCAAGGTTGGGATGTCATTTCCAAATAGAAGTATGTCATCTACATACAATACTAGGAATATGACTATGCTCCCACTAGCTTTCTTGTAAACACAGGAGTCATCCTCATTTTTGATGAATCCAAAATTTGTAATCTTTTCATCAAAGCGGATGTTCCATGTTCGAGATGCTTGCTTTAATCCATAGATAGATCTTTTAAGCTTGCACACTTTGTTTGGATGCTTGGGATCGACAAAACCTTCAGGTTGATCCATATAGACATCTTCCAATAAGTGTCCATTGAGGAAAGCGGTATTGACATCCATTTGCCATATCTCATAATCATAGTATGCGGCTATGGCAAAAAGTATCCTAATCGACTTGATCATTGCCACTGGTGAAAAGGTCTCATCATAGTCAATACCATGAGTTTGTGAGTCCTTTAGCGACAAGTCTTGCCTTAAAAGTGTGAACATTTCCATCCACGCCGGTTTTCTTCTTGAAAACCAATTTGTTCTCAACAGTCTTACAATTGGTGGGAAGATTAACCAAGTCCCATACTTGGTTATCGTGCATGGATTGCATCTCTGTGTTCATGGCTTCTAGCCATTTGTCAGACTCAGGATCTGACATTGCACTCTGGTAGTTGACGGGTTCATCAGAATCTATCATATAACATTCCTCTTCCATCATTAGGTAACCATACCTTTCAGGTTCAAATCGAACCCTACCAGATCTGCGAACATCTTGTGTTACAATTTGTTCCTGATCAACTATTTGTTCAGGTTCAACAATTTCTTGTTGAATGCTAGATCCAATTTCTTGTGTATCAGCATGTGGTTCCTGAAGTTCCTCAAGTTCCACAAACCTCCCACTAGCCTCTTCCGTCAGAAACTTGTTTTCTAGGAATTTAGCTTTTCGAGAAATAAATATCTTATTCTCTATGGGATTGTAGAAGTAGTATCCAAGACAATCTTTCGGATACCCTATAAAGATACACTTAGTTGAACGGGGTTCTGGTTTGTGTGAAGCTTCTTGTCTAACATAAGCTTCACAACCCCATACCTTGAGATAGGATAAAGATGGAACCCTTCCATGCCATATCTCATAAGGCGTTTTATCTACCTTCTTAGTAGGTGCCATGTTTAGGAGACGAGCAGCTGTTTGTAAAGCATAACCCCAAAATGATAAAGGTAGAGTACTTCTACTCATCATGGATCGAACCATATCCAATAGTGTTTGGTTCCGCCTCTCAAATACACCATTATGTTGTGGTGTTCCAGGTGGAGTAAGTTGTGAAACAATTCCACAAGTCTTAAGATGATCCTTAAAGTTTGTAGTTAAGTACTCACCTCCTCTATCAGAACGTAGAACTTTAATTCTTTTGTTGAGTTGATTTTCCACTTCACTTTGAAACGTTTTGAACATTTCAAACGCCTCATGTTTATGTTTAATTAAATAAACATAACCAAAACGACTAAAGTCATCAGTGAAGGTGATGAAATATCTTTCACCATATCTAGTCATTGGCTTGAAAGGACCACATACATCTGTATGTATGATTCCTAACAAGTCCTTTGCCCTCTCATTGGTTCCCGTGAAAGGAGCTTTAGTCATCTTGCCATGTAAACAAGATTCACATATAACAAATGAGTCATTCTCATTTGCCTTCAAAAGTCCACTCTTTTGAAGTTGGGATATGCGTTTCTTGTTTATATGCCCAAGGCGACAATGCCATAGATAAATTTGACTCAAATCATATTTGGGTCTCATGGTGAAAGTGTGGTATAAAGAGCCATGGTAGTCTTTTCATCAAGGTTTACTTCATAAATTCCATTTAAAGGCCTAGCCTCGAAATAGAATACATTGTTTTTAGAAACACAAATGTCATCATTTATAAAGCAAAGATTAAAACCACATTGTCTCAACTTAGCAACCGAAATAATATTCCTAGTCAAGCTAGGAACATAATAAACATTCAACAATGTCAAATACAAGCCACTAGGTAGTAATAAATCAAAACTTCTAATTGAATCCACCGCAACCCTTGCACTGTTTCCAACCCGGAGTACTACCTCGTTTGCCTTCAGTCGTCTACTCCTTTTGAACCCCTGCAACATATTACAAATGTGAGTTCCACAACCAGTATCAAATACCCAGGTGTTAGGAGATAAATTATAAAGCTCTAGGTCTATCACATAGATACCTGAAGTGCCCTCACCGGCCCTCTTCTTATTCAACTCCGCAAGATAGGTAGGGAAATTTCTCTTCCAATGCCCAAATTTGCCACATTCGAAGCACGCGTCTTCTTTGGCAACCTTTGCCTTCTTCTTGGGCGGACGGGATGGTTGGACAACTTTCTTGCTTTTCCTTTGACAACCTTTGCCTTCCCCTTGCCCTTGGAGTTGGTGGGGTGTTCGGGTCTAGTCCTCTTTGTACCACCTTCCTTGATCATGAGAACTTGAGTGGTTTTCTTAGGCAGATTCTTTTATGCGGTAATTAGCATCCCATGCAATTCCGGGATAGTCTTGTTCAAACCATTCATGTTATAATTCATGACGAAGGGATCAAAAGACTGTGTCAAGGAGTTAAGGATCATATCCGTTGCTAGCTCTTCATGCATCACAACTCCAAGACGTGCCAAATGATCAATGTGACTCTTCATTTTGAGCACATAAGAGCTTACCGTCTGTCCATCCTCCATCTTGCATGCATGGAAAGCCCGAACAGTTTCGAACCTTTCCGTTCTTGCAAGTTGTTGGAACATTTCCTTCAATTGATTGATCATGTCATAGGCTGAATGATTCTCTAAGTCCTTCTGAAGGTCAGGAATCATGGTTGCCAACATGAGGCATGATGCATCAATGGAATCATCCATCTTTTTAAGCCATGCATCGTGTGCGGGCTTAGGAATGGCAGGGGGCTCTTCAGGAAGTGGTTCATTGAGAACATATTCTTTCTTTTCTTGTTTGAGAACTATTCTCACACTACGGTACCAATCCAAAAAGTTGGTGTGGTTGAGTTTTTCTCCCTCAAGGAGAGACCGTAGTGATGTTTTGTTTGGAGCCGGGTTTGTTGCGTTTGGTGTCATCTACAAAATTTTAACAAGGTTCAATTTAGTAATTTATGATATTAAGTCCTTAATAATTAATACCCTTTCTTGTTTCATAAACTTTAATTGATTAAGGTCTAGAATCCAAGTTGCAATACGAACAAGCGGTTAGGTATCCTTTATCCCGCCTATTCGAATCAACAAGGTAGGTAACGGTTTACCAATTATATCCAAATATAATTTTTAGAGGTATGGGATCCCATTATAATATTTATAAGTTTGGCATGTTTGATCCCATCTATGCCTTGGATTTCTAATGCTTAGGTGACCTTTATCACAAAAGATTTCCAAACAAATCATCCCACTTAATGGACGTGTAGTTTTGCCAACTATTAATGGTTAGGTGTCCTTTATCCCATCAATATTGCAAAGCTACCTCTTGTATCACAAGAAGACTCCAAGTGGTTAGGTAACCTTTATCCCACAAGGATATACAAGTGATACATGAGTGTTTTAAGAGGGACGACATTGATTTGTATTTCGTAAGGGATTTGTATGTTTTACAATTCTAATTTTGAAAAACATATAGTATCATGTGCATTGCATGCATCCAATGAACATGGTACCATTAAAATCTTATTTTGTTAATTGGTTCTTTTAATCATAAAATCTCCATTTTATTAATTCTTTGTTTGTGGTCAGGATTAGAACTAATATCTAATATTAAGTTTGAGTTTGATCACATACATTAGAACCAATTTTAATCCTAAATAATTATCATTATTACTTAGGGTTGGAGTTTGTAAGAATTCATAAAATCTCCATTTTATTTGTTTCATTCATTTTCAAATCTTGACTTTTGAATTTTTATAACAAAACCCATTTTAATAAAACCAATTGTATCACATCTTATGTTTTAAATGTCAATTTGAAAATTACAAACTCCTTGATGATTATGTTTAATTGTCTAGGTTGTCTAGCATGCAAAAATCTTATTTTCATCCACAACATAAAATAATAAAACATTCAATCATCACATGCATGCATGGGTGCATAAACACAAGCCAACTAATTTGATATTTCATGTGAGCCATACATGAAATATCAAGTCCAAACCTAGGGACAAAAAGGTGACAAAAACTCAACCAAATGATCTTCGATTTGGCTACAATTTTCCCAAGCTTCTTATATCATCAAATGACACTTGAACCACCATTTCCTGACACCATGGAAGAGCTTGTCATTTTTTTTGCCCTCCCCAATACTTGCGACAGAAACAGCCCAGCAGGAGGCATTTTTTGTGATTTTGTTGCTTTCTTCACTTCATTCTTGGCCATATTGATGCTTATACTTGTCAAAACTTAATGTATATACTAGATATAAAAGTTACCAACAAGTATATCACCAAAGGACCAAGATATGAAATTTTATGCCCCTCCTTAACAGGTTCGTATGCAGAAAGTGTTACTGTTGGGTGCATTCTTCTTTTGGCCTTTTACTTCCTTCTCTTGTTACATTTTGTGAAAAATATAAAATACAACTATTCTAATAATTACAAAATGAATAAAAGAAGGAAATAACTAATTATTATTACAAACCATTTGAATAAAAGAATAGATTACAACCATATTGAATTTAAACACAAAACATGCAACACATGGTCCTTGGCTTGTTTATGCACCATTTTATCACATAAAATCATAAGAAAATCAACACTTTGTTTTTCTAAGGCAACAATTATGTAACCAAATGCATGCAAACATGAATTTTAGTTGGTTACATAAAATCATAGATTATATACTTGCATGTTGCCAAAGAAGTCATGCATGAACATTGCATTCAAGAAGATGAACATTCATGGCTTCCAAAAACCAAGTTTATCCAAATAAACTCATTATCTAAACATGCAATATAGCCATGGCTCTGATACCAATTGTTGGAAATCCATTTTCATGTTATGAGTTTCAAAAACTTGAAGTTGCAACGGAAGCATAAAATCATGAACACAAATTTCACTTGCAAGAGGATCATGCTATATGCATGTAGAGATAAGATGAAGAACAAGCATAGATAAAGTTCAAGATCATAACCTTTCTTCTTGGACTTGATATGGACGATTTGTGATGGCAAGGAAGCAAGGAAGATTCCCTCTATAGATGAGTCCACCACAAGTATGAGCACTTAAGATGCTAGTCTTCAAAACTTGCAAAATGAACACCTTTGATCTTGGAGCTTGAAAAACGATTTTTGCATGCAATAAGATAGAGTGTTCTTGGTTGATATTCTCACTAATATAAAGATGGGAGAGAGAGCATAATGGCCGGATCCTTCCAAGCTCAATATTGATAAGAAAAAGATGCATGAAGTTAAAATAAGAGCTTTGTTACTTTACATGGTCAAGCCTAGAAAGCTACAAGCATCTTCCCTTTTCTTTTCATTAAAAAATGACTTACTTTTGGAGCATGGTTTGGGGAAGAGTGGCCGGCCATATGGAGCAAGATAGAAAAAAAATATTTGTCTCCCATTATTATTTATAAACTTGTAAACAAGTTGTTATAAATAATAACTCTTTATATCTATGTATGATGGAACAACATTTGCATCATCCTTTCATACATGAACTCCTTTAAGCATGCATTTTATGATGCAAATATATATTTACAATATATATATTACATCTTAATCTAATTTACTATTTAAATTAAATTAAAACACATAAAAGGTGTTTATATATAATTCAATTAAATTATTTAACAACTTAAACAATTTAATTGACATATATGATCAATTCATCACATATGAATTCTTAATCAACCATTAATATTGGAGCTATTATTATTTATCTCAAATAATAATAATTTACAAGATTAAATTGCAAGTTTAGTATCATTTGATGTTAAATCAAATTTAACATTCTAAATGATCAATTGGTGTCATACTTGTTGTTGGTGTGACCCTATAGGATCATATGTTATTAGTAATATCATTTTATGATCATCATTGGGCATATAGAACTAACATTTATTACATATATTTTTTTAAATTTTTATGGCTTTGACCTAATCAAAAAATCATTATCATTATCAGTTTATACCACATTTGAAAATATTTATTACGAGTCGCAGTGATCACCATAACACACATCCCAAACTTTTTAGAACTTTTTGTAATGCTCCATAAATTATTCCAAGCTCACGATATTTTGAAAGTCGCATACCAAAAGTATATCCAGGAGTTTGCATCGAATCAAATTAAACCTGACATGACCAAACAAAAATTAAAAATATAAAATATTGAAACCAAAAACCAAATATATCTAAACAAGTTCGGTTATAGTTTGGAATGAGTTTAGTCGGACGTGTTCGACAAAATTAGCTGGTAGCTGGTAGTGGTTGGCTGTAAGCGGTTAGCGGTTAGCTGGAAGCTGGTAGAGGTTAGCGGTTAGCCGGTAGCTTTTGACTTTAATTACTACAGAAGTGTTCAGAAAAAGCAGCTGTTAGCTTTTAGAAGTGTAAAATAATATAAAAATCAAAAGCCAAACGCTAAACGCTCTCAAAAGCTACATAAAATAGCTTTTGGATTATGAGCGTTTTGTTAAAAGTAAAAGCTAAAAGCTCTTGCTGCCGAACGAGGTTTTTTCATTTTTTCGAGCGTTTTCCTAAAAGCTAAACGCTAAACGCTCCCAAAAGCTCTCAAACGCTGCGTGCGGAACATCGTTTTTTAGGTTTATAAAAAACCAAAACAAAATAAATTATAACATTTTCCAATTGTTTTGAATTATAGAATACACGATAATTGACAATTTCATACAAACAAAATTTCTCCCTTAAGAAATGGTAAAGATTCCCAACCAATGGATTGCCCCAAACACAACCTCGAATTTGAAACAAATAAACAAACACTCGATGACAAAATTATTAACTCCAATCATTTTTTCTTCACATTTCTAAACTTAATTTATCAGTAATCCACCATATAAACTAATCCACCATATAAAATCAGCATGTTAATCTATAGTTCTACCGGTTTATTACAACACTTTTAGCCATCGTGCATGGTATATAGTTAAATGCAAGAAACAACAATGTACTTTCATATGTTTGTGTCTTACAAGTTATAACAACCTACTTCCATTTCTTTTTAGTGCATTCAAATTTTTTCTATTAAGGCATAATACTTTGAAACATCTTCCCAATTACAACATTCCACTTTCGATCTTTTTCGTTTTGTGGTGGCGAAAATTACCTTGTATTTGGATGACATTGTTATAACTAAGTATATTTTTCAAAGATTTGTGATGTAATAGGATTAAATTAAAGTGGGATGCTAAAATAAACAAATAAAGAGAAGAGGTAGAAGGTAAATAGTTTAAAGGAGGTAAAAACAACAAATTACTTTCAACAAAGTACTTCAATTATTTTCCTATTACGGGAGTGAAAGTTACCTTGATTTTATATGACATTGCTATAACTTGGTAGACTTTTTCAAAGTACAATGTTGTAATAGGAAGAAATGAAAGTAATATGCTATAATAAACAAATCCATTGAAGTACATTGTTATTTTTTACATCTAACCCTTCCCCTCTCTATAGAATGAAGAAAAAGAAACCACTAAATGCTATCAGCATAAGAGAACTAGTTAAAACTTGAATTTGGAGTTGCATTTCTATGGAATTGAAGTTCACAATATTATATGAATGAATACATGTATGTTGCATACATCGAAATTTACAAAATGGAATTACTCACCTAACGCCTTACGATCAATGAAGTCAATAGCGAAAATAGCGAGGAAATAAGAGCAATATATTAGGGTTATACGAATAAACCTGGCGGTTTCATCTAGTAACTGAAATTGTGTAGATGAGAGAAAACAAAAGCGATTTCGGGAGTAGCGAGCATGACTGTCGTCGTCGCCATGAGAAATGTGATTGTCTGTAGAGATCTGGGAAGTGACGCTATCTCTTTTCATTGGAGAGGGTGTTGATATGTTGTCCAACGAGCTAGAGTGGTGGAGCTCCGCTATGGCTCGTTTTGGCCTGTTTGCCACCCGTTGGGGGTTTTCTTAACCAACTTCCCTCCTTTTCAAGAAGTTAGATTTGAGTGACTTCCCTCCTTTTCAAGAAGTTAGATTTGAGTGAACTACATTTTGCACCCTTATACTTTTATTTTGTTTCCTCTATAACCCTTCTTCATTTTTGTGTTGTGCTCTTACATCCTCGAATTAAACTATTCACTAAGACTTAATTATTATAAGGGGAATGCCTGGAAAATAAAAATCATTATATGATATTTGTATGCATGATTATTGGTTGGTTTGTGTCGGTTTTGGCTTAAAATTGAACCGAAACCAAATAGTTTTGTTTTTTAAACGACTAAAATTGAATCATAACCTAAATTGATCGACTCAGGTTATTGGTTTTCGAGGTTTCTCGGTTCAGTTTTGGGTTTATCGACTTTAAACCATAAAACTTTAAACTCGATTATCTGGCACCAACCAAATACTGGTTAGGATAGAATAAGTAAACTTTAAGACTCTTCAGGAATGATTATATAAAGGACAATGAGGGTCTAATGTTTATTGTTAAATTGATATGAGACTCCTCAAGGTTTAGAATTAAAAGCCATGTACATACTTTGTATATAATAGTGAGATTAGTGTTAGATTTTGTACTCCTCTTAGGCTCTGATACCACTATTAAGTTTTATATGCCCTAGATTCAACTATCATGGCAGCGGAAATATACAAAATTAATCTAAGGCAAGTAACTTTTACTAAAACCTACAAGGATCCTACCTAATGATATTTACAACTATAAGTGGGATCAAGAAAACCAACCTTTAGCAAAACCAATTTGCTAGTAGACCTTTGAAGAATAACCATTCAACCTGTGCTAAGGAAGGTAGTATCCAAAAGAGAATATCTCTAATGGTTCACACCCAATAAGTCCAAATTATTAGGTTAAAAATGTATTTTAGAAAAGCTCTCTATAAAACCCTAGAGAGGGATTATAAATTCTGCTTGAGAGAGAAGAGAAAATTTCCAGGTAAGGGAGCTGTGAAATTGGCGCAGAGAATGAGGACCCAAAGGGGGGTATTTATAGCGTGTAAAGGTGTTTAGAGATAAACCTTATTTGCATTTAAACTGTATAAAGGATAATTGGTTATTAATCTATATTATCTTTAATTTAAAACCCTATCACTTTTACCCTTAGGGTGGACGATTTTGAAGGATATTTAGTCCCCGCACTTTTAATTAATCCCAAATTAATTCCAATTAATTCTAATTAATTCCAAACTAGTTTTTAATTAATTTATCATCACATAATAAATTAATATACAATTTATTTCTCTTTCTCAATTAACTCTAATACCATTTAGACTACTGAGGACAACCTAAAAAGGACCATCATATTAATGGAAAGTCCTACCAATTAGTTATAACCTTAGACACTATTCCAACACAAACAGACTCGAATTCTGACTCCAATGACTCTGATGTCTATGAATGTATTGGTAAATGTCATTGCAATTGTATAATTTACTTACTTATGATTCAATAAATGTTCTAACTCAAAATGATAAAGATCTTCTAAAAAACCTAGTTTCTATAAAAGATAAAGATATTCAAGAATTAATAATCAAATAACTATTAAATAAAAGAGAAAAAGAATAAGTAATTTCCACTAATACAGAATTATTCATTCTTAATAATGATTTTGAAAGATATTCTAAAACAAAACTAATTTCTACTTAAGAACTTCAAGAAAAATTAACATTAGTTAAACAAGAAATAAAAGAGATAAAAATAAACTTTTACTTATTGAAAAAGGAAAACAAAGTTTACCCGAAAATGAAAATTTTAATAATATCCTTGAAAATAATCAAGTTGCAAATCTTGATAACCTTATAAAGGAACAAATTTCTCAAAAATGGCATTCTCCAATCACCTTAGTCAAAGATAATTTCAAAATTACATTAATTGCATTAATTGATAGTGGGGCTGATATGAATTGTATTCAAGAAGCGGTCATTCTCAAACAATATTATGAAAAAACTACTTCTAGACTAACTGCCGCTGAGGGATCAAAGTTAATTGTCAATTAGAAGATATTCGATGTTCATATTTGTAACAAAGACAATTATTGTTTTAAAACTCATTTAATTTTGGTTAAAAACCTTAATTCTCCACTAATCTTAGGAACACGTTTTCTCACCAAGTTATATCCACTTAAAGTTTTTGAAGAAGGTTTAAGTACTAAAATTTTAGGGAAAAGGATTATATTCAAATTTTGTGAACCAATTCAAAATTCAAATATAAATATATTAAGTTATAAAACAAAACAAGCTAAATATCTTATTAATGAAATAAATGATAATCATCTGACTGAATAACTCAAAAACAAATATATTCAGGATAAAATAATTGATTTCAAATTAAACTTCGAGAAAAACATATGCTCTAAGATGAAATAAAATTATTAGAAAAATATAAAATATTAATACTAACTTATTTGGTAATTATTTTTGAAACTACACCTATTTGATAAATATTTTTTTTAAATACATTCTTTTGGTCAAAAACACCAAATAGAGATGCCAGGGCCGTTTATTTCAAAATTACAAAAATGTCCTTCCACCAAATACATATACATTAATATATTTCTATGAAATTACAAATATACCCTTCCAGGTATCCCATAAACAAAATGGAAAATATAAATATCAACTATTAAAATTCATGTACTCATTTTGAGGTTATTTTATTTTGATGAATTAGAAATAAACCACAATTACAACAAGGTTTGTTACTTAAAATGGCTAGTTTGTTCTTGTAAATTACTAGATAGCGCCTTCAAAATTTAATTAAATGTCTAAAATATTAACATAAAAATTAATACATAAATTCTGGTTTCATTATGAATTTATAGAAAAAAAAAAAAACAAAGCTCATTTTATAAAATAACAACCTTAAATGAAATAGACTTGTAAATATCGTTTATTTCTGAAAATCATTATTTAATTTTATACAAATCTCAATTTAAATTACATAACAACTAATCACCTTTAATAATAATATTTGTATTTAAAATAGTTAATTTATGTTTACAACATTATTAGATCACTCTTAATTTTTTTAATAGTATTAACAAATATATCAATACGATGATTAATGGTATAAATCTGTATTCGAATAGAAATTATAATATTTAAAAAAACGTGAAGTTGCATAAAGTATAAATCTTAAGAGAAACATCTTATGAAACATGAGTTATTTTTAAAAATTATTTATTTTATTATATTTAACTTATTTGTGAATTTATTTTCTGAAATATAGTGTTTTCGGTTTAGCTAGATTATTATAGGCCCAAAACACGAATGTTAAACACATATATTGTACCTTGTTTAAAAACGATAAGACAACTTGAAATAACTTCCATTACTAATCTAAATGGCCGGCGGACATGCCTTGATTAAAAAAGAAAAATAGACACACCGTGTTGACACGTCCAAATTAAAAAGGAAAATACACTTTTTACATATGAATTTTTTCGTGAGTTGATGAGTTGGAAGGGTAACGAACTTTTAAATTGTTCATATTTGATCATTGAACTTATTTTTGTGCTAGATTTACCCATAGACTTTTTAAAAATTTTCACCATTATACACTTATGACCGGTGATAGAAGGTTTATGCTGATTTGGCATCCTACGTGGCATCTAAAAGCTAAGACATAAATAAGGCCTAGTGGTCTTCACTCGAGATCCGTTTTATGCCTAATCTACAAGGAACGATAGTTTAATCTTGCAATGTCTTCCTCCTCCTCAACCTTCTTTCAAGTCCGCAAGTCTTATAGTATTTATCGCCATAATTGTTGTGATTGTGGTCTTCCTTCACGCATTCGAACCTCAACCAACGAAAATAACCCTAGTACGCGATTATTAGTGTGCGATAACTCACAAGTAAGTACAAAAGTTATCGCACACCAATAATCTCCTACCAAGGTTCTTTTCTATGATTGAGGTTCAAATGCGTGACAGAAAACCACAATAACAATGATTATAGAAGACTTGTGAACTTGAAAAAAGGCTGAGGAGGAGAAAGAGATTACAAGATTAAACTACCGTTCCTTGTAAATTATGGCACAAAAGCGAACCTCGACTGAAGACCACCGGCCCTTATTTATTTCTTAGCTTTTTGATGCCACATAGGGTGCCAAATCAGCATAAACCTTCTATCACTAATCAGTAATCATAAGGGTATAATGTGAACAATTTTAAAAAGTTCATAGATAAATCAAGAACAAAAATAAGTTCGGTGACCAAATGTGAACAGTTTTAGATCTAATATAGTGGATATCTTTTAATTTTTTTTTACCAAACTGAAAACAAGTTAAATTATTGTCAATAAAAAATAACTATTTTTTTACAATTGTTCCAACATAATCCTTCGTTTTCCGTCACATGCATCTTTTTGTAACCTTATTTTGGTATAACTTTTTAAAAACTACGTCATTACATATTTCATCTAAATATTGGAAAGAAAAATTAATAAAGTGAACATTTATTGTTATCGATGTTTTTTATAAAACCCAAGTAGGTCATTATAATTGCCATTTATCTGTTTACCGCAAGTTAATAAAAGTTTAAAAGTTAAAAGATATTATCCTTTTAAACAATATCCTTGTCCATACACATACACCATCTCTAAGATATGTGATTTAAGTAACCCACTCAATGACCGGTACAAAGAGCCCAATATCCATAAATAATATAGTTCACTTTGATAATAAAATTTTGGTCGATAAGATCTAGCATGTAAATATAAAAATCATTGGTAAAGATAAATGTTCTTTGTATTAATTTTGCTTTCAAATATTTAGATGAAATATGTAATGACGTAGTTTTTAAAAAGTTATACCAAAACAAAGTTACAAAAATATGCATGTGACGGAATATGAACGATCGGGCTGGAACAATTGTAAAAAGTCGTTAATTTCAATTGACAGTGATTGAGATTTTTTTTTTCTTTTTGGTAAAAAATTTTTAAAAGAGATGCACTACATTAGAACTAAAATAAAATAAATTTATAAGAAAAATATAAAAATATTAATACTACACCTATTTGGTAAATATTTTTAAAACTATACCTATTTGATAAATATATTTTTAAAATACACTCTTTTGGTCAAAAACTTTGTTTATTTGTGGGTGTGCAACTACTGGTCCTATAGCAGCATTGTTCCGGTGATCTAGGAGAGTGCATGATCATTGAGAGAAAGAGAGAGAGGAGAGTGATTGCCGGACCATTTTCCCATCTCCGGTGACCCAACCATGGTTCAAGTTCCAGTCGTAGAAAGAGATTAGAGAGAGAAAGGGAGAGGAGCAAGTGTGAGAATTAAAGAACCGTAGTGAAGAAACCTCAGCCTCATCAACTTTGTTGGCAGCTGTTCTCCGACAAAACCAGAAGAGGACTCGATCGTGAGCTCATGCCAGGTGGAGGTCCTCTGGTTGGATGGGATTGTTGCCCTGAATTAGCGGTCCAACCAAAGGTTCTGGTTGAAGAGACGAGAGAAGGAGAAACAGAGAGAAAGAATATGTTCGATAGGTTGGGTACACCGGCCACCTCCTCTGGTGACTTTAAGGGAAAACCAGAAGTAGACCACAGTGATAACTATATCAGTGAGGGAGCAGTTGGGTCTCGTCTCCATCAAATAGAGGAATTAGCAGAGCTGGTGGGTTGAGACAGGAGTAGTAGTCGGAGGAGACGAGTTGTCGGACAAGAGGCTTCGCCGGAGCCTAGAGTGTCATCGGACATGAGACAGTGGGACCCGCTTTGGTAGGGTTAAAGATTTGTAGAAGAGATCATGGTGTCGCCGAAAAAAAGGAAACCACATCGGCGGTGTTTGGGTCGCCGTTGATGGAAACGCTATCGGCGAAAGAGGCTTCGTCGGGGAATGTTAGAACTAAACAAGGGTATTTCAGTAAACTAGAATGTTTCAGTTAGTTAGTTATTTCGGTTGTTAGTAAGTTAGTTAGTCGTTATTTTCTTTTCATATATGTAATAGTCCAACTGTAATTTCTTTAATTCAATCAATGAATTCAAGAACGAATTCTCTTATTTCTATTGAAGCTCAACCAATCTAATATGGTATCAGAGAAAATTTGATTTCTTTTTTATCTTCTTTCTCTCATGGCTCAATCTGAATCTAATTCTTCCGGATCCAATACTTCAGTTGATCATTCGAGTCCATTCTTCATCAGTTCATCAGATAACCCAAATTTTCTTCTGATTAATACTCCGTTTGATGGAATCGGATTCAACTCATGGAAGAGGTTGATGATCATTTCACTATCTGCTAAGAACAAGTTAGGTTTCGTTGATGGTTCAATCCAGAAGCCTAATACTACGCCGTCTGATTATCGTAATTGGTATAGAGCCAATTCTATGGTAATCAGTTGGTTATTGAACTCGTTATCGAAGAACATTGCTGAGAGTGTACTCTTTCTTCAAACTGCTTCGGAGATTTCGAGCGAACTTAATCAACGATACGAACAATCAAGCAGAGCTCTTCTCTATCAAATTCAACAACAAATTTTTTTCGTTATCGCAAGGATCTGAATCCTTTTCGTCCTATTTCACCAAAATCACGAAGGTTTGGGATGAACTTGTGTTGTTTAAAACTTTCCTCCTTGCTCCTGTGAATCTGCAGCCGCTATTCATAAATTCCTTGAAGAGCAGCGTCTAATTCAGTTTCTAATGGGACTCGATGACAGCTATAAGATACTTCGTGGACACATCTTGATGATGAAGCCGCTCCCAAGCATTTCAACTGCTTATTCATTGATTGTTCAAGAAGAGCATCAACGAGGTATTAATAACAACTCTCAAATTAATATTGATTCCATAGCCATGAATGCTGCTACTGAGAAACAATTGGTCAAGAAACACTAGTTTGTAATCACTTAAGAAGCCTGGGCACATAAAATCATAAGGATGAACCTAAATCGATGGCTGAGAACGTCTCAACTAAGTCAGATCTCGGTATCACAGAGGAACAGTACAATCATCTTCTACAGTTGTTCAACTCAATTAATCTTGCATCTTCTTCTTCAGAAAGTCAAGCAAATAACTCCTTAAAATTTGATGATATGGAAAAGCAAGGTAAAACTCCATTTTCCTTTAAACATTTCGCATTAAATGTGTATAAATCGTCAGACAAGTTACAATCTCATCTATCATGGATCGTTGACTCTGGTGCAACCGATCACATATGTTCTAATAGAGAACTTTTCTTTACGTTTCACAAGTTCAATCAATCGCATATGATTGGACTACCTGATGGACATGATGCTTCAGTTGAATTCTATGGTGATGTTTGAATACACGATTCTGTTGTCCTTCGTAAAGTGTTGTATGTCCCTCGTTTCCGATACAACCTTGTTTCAGTCTCTAAACTAGCCTCTCAACTTCAAACCTTCTTTCTATTCACTGATCAACATTGCTTGATGCAGGACCCTTTGATGAAGAGTAAGCTCGCACTTGGAATTTTAGGGAACCGCATCAATGATCTTTACATTTTCGACCATCTGTCCCTTAAATCTAATCTGTCTTTTAGTTTTTCTGTATTCAAACATTCTACTTGTTTCAATACATGTATTTCTAATAATAATTCTGATGTAATTCTTTGGCATAATCGATTAGGACATACTTCTATTAAGAACTTGAAATGTCTTTCTCTTATTTCTTCCAACTCTCATTAAAATTCACATTGTTAGATATGTTCTAAAGCCAAACAACATCGTGCTCCTTTTCCACTGAGTTATTCTTAGTCAAAAGAACCTTTTGATTTAATTCGCATGGATGTGTGGGGACCTTACAAGCACTCTTCTCACGATGGATACAAATTTTTCTTGACAATTATGGATGACTATAGCAGGAATACATGGTCACACATGCTAAGTAATAAGAGTTATGCATTTACTCTTATTAATAATTTTGCCAAGTTTGTTCAAACTCAGTTTTCGGGAAGATTAAAGCCATTAGGTCTGATAATGCTTTTGAGATGGGTACTAGTAATGAAGGTGTTGACTATTATTCTTCTCAAGGCATAGTTCATCAAAAATCTACGCCTTATACCCCACAACAGAACGATATAGTTGAACAGAAGCACAAACATATACTAAAGACTGCACGTGCATTGTATTTTCAAGCTGGGTTAATTCCAATATACTGGGGAGAATGTGTGAAGACTGTAGTTTTTCTTATCAACAGAATGCCAACCAAAGTTCTTAAGTTCAAATCTCCTTTTGAAATATTACATAACCAAAAGCCTGATTTAGCTCATTGGAAATCCTTTGGATGTTTGTGCTTTGTTGTTACAACGATGGTGGGAAGGGATAAGTTTATGCCTAGATATCAATCTTGTGTCTTCCTTGGTTATCCAAATGCTCAAAAAGCTTCTCGCGTTCTCAATATTGAAACCCAAAACTGTGATTGGATCTTTGTTGCTACAGCAATGCTGGGAGATGCAGATGCTGGAGCATCTTTGTTGGTTAATTGAACTTGGGTTTAAACAGTTATTGGATCTTGGTTAGACTATATTACGTGGGTTATATAGGGATAAAATGAATGGGTTTGAAAACTAGGATAGAATTTAGAAAAAAATCCAATTTATCGGGTTTCATGGTAGGATAAATGAATTTAAATTTTTAAATCAATTTTCTATTTAAAAAAAATTCTTAGTTAAAAGCAATTTAAATCTATTAATAGAAATATTGTAAACTTTAAAATGCATTTAAGTTAAAAAAAATATGTAAAAAGAAAATGTATGTTCAAATATATATGTGGCTCTTTGGGTAAAAACATTTTTTAATGAAAGAAATAGTATTTAAAATGATTATTTAAGTGTGATGAATCGTTTAAGATGAATTACAGACTGGACGATTAAACTTGGTCCTTGTCTAGACATAAGTTTGACTATTATATGTGGCTTAAATTAAGAATAGGTAATTGAGACAATATTTGATCACAAATTTATTTTTATACGTTTGGTCACATAGGAATTGAATGACAGAGAAGATGAAGTCTAGGACCTGATATTTTTATGGATACGGCGATATTAATGAACCAATGTTGACTTTTCAATTAACCTTCAGGTGAGTTTACCGGGATCACATGTCCCTACAATTGCTACTTTGTTGTGTGAGTTGTAAGCTATTTTCATGCATTCTACATATATACAATGTGTCTATATATGTATTAATTGTGCATAGCATGTAAATGACTGTTAAAGATGATTTTATTATAAAGAGTATAATGTTTTTTGAAAATATTTTTGGCATATTATTTATGCATTGCATATAGGATGATGTTGACCATATGAACCGAAGAGTATGATGGAGTGAGATGTTTTTGTTCCCCCACATTGAGGGAAAACGGATTACATATATTTTGATTTTCCTACATTGAGGGAAATCGGAGGAGATGCTTTTCTTGCCAATAGGGAATTGCATGAGGGTAGTAGCTAACCATCATGTGGACTAGTGTGATGGCTACTAGCTCCTAGTTTGTTTCTTTGGGTAATTGAGTGGTGTCCTTTGTGCTTATCACTCGAGAACCCAAAAGGTTGACCATTTGGGTGAGTTTGTACTTTTATGAGATTGACTTGGGTTGGGGATAGTTGCACATTACATTGCATTGCATTATAACTATCCATATTTTGTTTTGATGTTTATGAGACAATAAACCTTTTGTGAAAACTTATGGTGACAAAAATTTCTTTTAAATCTATAAAGTGTTTTAAACTGTTTTTGGGGTTAGTCCCGAGTATGGTAATTGACATTGTTCACTCTAAATGGGTTAACCTCGGGTGAACTCATTAGGCATTTCCATTACCTAAATTATTTTGACTTGTGCTCAGGTTGAGGAGTCATAATGACTTTTGAGGATCTAGACATTTTAGAAGGCCACAAGTTTTGATGTTTCATTTAAATTGTCTAATGATATTGAGATTGTAACCACCTTAGTACCTCTTAAACAAACTAACTCATTTTGCGAATTAGGGTCTATGTTTTTCCGCAACCAAAAACTCTGGAATGTTTTGAGATAAAATATGACTGATTTTAAAATAATGTTTGAATACAAATAACGATAATTAGAGACATACACACACAGCCACACACATGCTATTTCTTGCATTATAACATTGTACCTGCTTCAATAAAAATTTTAAAATTAAAAAAAAAATAGTAAACTCATTGCTTATTATTTTAGAGTCAATAATCATAAATGCAAAGAGGTTGTGGAATTGAGGAGTGAGATACTCTAGGGAGAACATATGCGAAGATTTTGATTAAAACCCAATAATCAAACAGGTGATGATCCACCAAAGAATTTCAATGAACAATTCATGATAGATTTATCATGGTGTTGATAAGTTCACATCCCCTGTGAAATGACAAGAAAACCAGTATTAAGATGATGGTTTCAGGTCTTAATAAAGACCAGAACTGGTCTCGTCTGTACATAGATAGATAAAAGACAACCAACCAAAAACAACAGCTTCCTAAATCTGTTAAAGATTGTTGAAGTATCTTCAATCGACATCTGATGTACCTAACTACAAAGATCATGAATTAACAATGGAAGATCAAGAAATTGTTAGCTTCCTACTTAGGACTCGAACCCAAGAAATCCATACATCCGGATCTATCTTTCTAAAGCCATGCGTTCAGAAACCGAAACCCTAAACCCAACAATGTCCGACAAAAAGATATATACTAAAACGATACTTATTTTCCTCTATTCTTCATTCATCATTTCGTAGTCCCATCTTTTGCCATAACCAGATCTTCTTCTAGCTTTATATAAATGAAATTCATAAAATGAAAATGGTTAAATGGTAAAAACATATATAGTCATAGTATTCAATTACCAATTTGTCAATATGATAACTTTTAATTATCTATCAGTGGAAAGATTTAAGCTAATTTCTTTGAAGCTTTTGGGAGAAGATTTAATTAAAACCAGAGAAGGGAGAAGGGGAAATTGCAAAAAAAAAATTAAGGTACCTTACTCTATCGCCAATTTGCGAATGTTCCTTATCATGCCCCAAACTAAGAGAAGTCCCAACCACACCTAGTTGTAACCTGTTGCAAATAAGAAGCGAAATTAATTATGATGCCCAAAATTTTTGAACAATCATATAGTAACTTAAAAATGTAGCCACATCGATCCTTCATCTCAAGTTCATATCGTAACTTACAAAAATTTGCAGAATGTTGGATCTCAAGATGATTGATAGCCATTTTATTCATACCTAATAATAAAAAGAAAGGGGTAAGTAAATCTGTGTGAACATAAAGAAAGGGATTCAAGTTTTGAATCCAAATGAGATGACTCAGATGTCCCAAACGCGTATCAGATCTTCGTCCATGTTTGAGTAAATCTGTGTGATTGCAGAAGAAGACGATGAAGAATTTTTGTAGGTTTTCTTCATTTATGGAAAATAGTTGTTAGTGAGGACGGAGATCTGGGAACAGATTGAGCGCATAAAACGATTCAAGCATGGATAGGATTATCGTTTCCTTAATTACTAGGTTAGAAACCCGTGTAATACACGGGATGATTAAAAATGCATACAATAATATGAAAAATATCAATATTGCAGATGATAAAATTGTCATTTGTGATACAGTCATCATAAGGGTCTTGTATGCCACTTTGAATATCATAACTGTTCGAAAAAAACACCCATTATTTTACTCCCGACCCTTTTAGTACGTACGTAACAAATGAAACATATAAAGGTCTAACAAAGATTACTCGAGGTATGCTTTTGTAAGATACTTAAGTGAGTTGCTGAGTTTGCTAGTCTTCATTAATGGTGGATAGGTTGCTGTATCCCTGTAATGAAAATTCAGAGCATATAATTAAACATGATCAAATTGTTGTAACTTTAACTTGAGGAAGAATGTGGTATTAATGGATATGAAGGTGCTTGCCTTATTTTGATTGAAGGGTACTCTAATTCCAAGCATCTAAGATCATGATCCAAACCATGACCTACAAGAATCCTTGCCTTCCCGCCTCTTTGACGGATTTTCCATATGGGTTCACCATTGCATAGGAAATCTTGGATCTTTCTTTGGACCTGCCTAAGTGTCATTGCATCCCTGAGGTGTTCTGGCTGAATGCCTGTTGACTCATACCTATGAATTTTCACAACTTCTATTAGTAAATTAAATATCATATAAAGATTAATCCACCGAGGATATGAACTGCTTAGTAACCCCAAAACAAATAGGACACGAAGGTGAATGAAGATTTATAGTCTATACCTGTAGTGAGTAACAGGTAGGTGTGGTTTGACATAGGAGCGGAATAGTATGTTCTCGTATTCATCAATGATGCAAATTTTTGCACCAAGATCCAAAGAACCATCACTACCACCACCAACCATTTTGCAGGCAAGTGCAACTTCTCTTGTTTTCCCACTATCGATTATCAGGTCATCTTGGATACCCATGCTAGCAAATTGGTGTAATAGACCCTGGAGTAATTAATAACAGTGAGGGACATTAACACACACTCACACACACATATACCTAGTAAAAATATAGCTTTTTAAGATGGAGTATTATGTTATTGCCACATGATAGTTGTCATGTATCCTGGTGAGCCCTGAGCACGTATCGGCTGCTAAAGATGTTTAAGCAAACGTCACAACCGCGGTCCCTGAACACCCTTTCACATTCTGCCTTTGGTAATGGCCCTGCGAAATAAGAAAATTAATATAGAGATCGAATGAGGTGGTATCAAAAACTGGTTTCATAGTTGACGAGGGAACAACTTAATGGCCATCATGGATGATCATAAGAGAAGAATAAGTATTGATGTACACCAAGGACAACAACATGTCTTCATATTGATCTAGATAATTACTTTAGTGTCAGTTAACTCACAGCTAGTTGGATTGAGTTTTCCACCGTACATTCTGGAAAAGCCTTTATACACATAGATGATATCAAACTAAAAAGGAAAGAGATTTGACCTTGATGTTTGAGAAACCTTCAGTCCAACCAGAGGCTTCTGATTGAGGATCTGTTCCGAATTAGGTCCACAACTGACAATTTTCGCTTGCTTTATCATTGGTTCATGTTGTTATTTGTAACAATTCATACCTTTTAAGTTCAAATCACAATTTGTCGCTCTGTTACACCTATGCATCATAGAAGAGAAGAGAACGAATGAGGAAGGTTCTTGTTTACCTGATCAAGTCTCGTTCCAGCCACAACCTCCTTCCCTTTCTCTCCCGGTTTTGATTGGAGGAATTCCTGCACGAGAAAAGATATGACCTAGTGATGACCAGTTTGTGTTTCAAACCCTCCGAGGAAGCCGAAGATGAAGAAATCGCCATCCAGTTGGTCGAGATCGAGAGAGGGTGGAGATAGAGAGAGAGGAAGAATATATTCGTCTGAAGTCGGATCCCCCGAGGAAAAAGTCACGGCCAACAAAGGAGAGACAGAAAGATAGGAATAAGAGATAGAGACAGTGAGATGAGAATGACGGTGAAGGCGTAGTGAAGAAAGATTTGAAAAGAAAGAGAGTAAGAGGGTAGACTCGCAGAGAAAGAGAAAGAGAAAGAGAAGGAGAAGGAGAAGGCGAAGACTAAGGAAACGGTATTCAAAAATTGAATAATACCGATATTTAGGGATTTTTTAAACATAACTGTTAAACAAAAATTATTTTTTAAGAAAATCAAAAATACCAGAAAATGACATGTGGCCAAATGAATGAGGAGATGACACGTGGCAAAATTTATTTTCATTTATTAGGTATAGTAGATTGGTTTTAGCATAGATAGAAATTTGAAATTTGAACAAATATAACGGAAACAGTAAATCAAGGCATGCGGGGAATAGAAGAAAAGACAGAGAATAGTGAACCGAGTACATATTCAGGCCATATACATGTTTAGGCGGGAAAACTAACATTGAGATTGTATAAGAGGCTGCCACGTGGCAGTTTTCTTACTCTTTTATTAGAATAGGAAGATATATATTACTAGGTTATAAGCCCGTGAAAATCACGGGTTAACAACCTAAAATTTGTTGCGTAACAGAGAAATTTACTTTGACAACCTACTTCTATGATGCAAACATCGACTAATACTTGAAAACTACAAATTTGAGTTAAACATCAATTAAAGTCGCACTATTGATGAAACTCTAGTCTTCCACATCTTATCAAAAGAATTTGGAAATTTTGATTTTTTCAAACTACAATGCTATTAATCTCCTCTTTTGCAAAGTTTGATGCTAATAATGAACTTTTTTCCAAACCAGTGTCTTATTAATGAGATTAAATGTACAAAAAGATAAAACTTTTCTTGAATAAGTGATTTTTTTCGAAGAGAAGCATAATTTACGGGATATAATATTATTGTCAGAAGATATATCATATTTTCTCTTTGATGTCCTTGTAATATTTTTTGGATATTAGTCGGCCTACCTTTTTGTTTATTATAGTGGGTTTTGGGTAGAATTTGTCACTCACGCCTTGAGTACATCAGAGTTGTCATTTCTTTCCGGTAGTTGCATTTGTGAACGTGGGACAATATATAATTATGTAAAAAATATGCAAAACTTATAAAAGTTCATTTTTTTGGGTGCCTGGAACTGATTTCAGCCGAAATGGTACCACTTTATTGCAGTGGCCTTGATGGTAAAGTACCATAGGATTTGGGTCTGTAAGTTATTTTTTTCTTGGGTTTTTAAGTAGACAAAAAAGATGGTTCTTCTTATATCTTTATCTAACATTATTATCTCTAATCGTAATATACTGCTTTTAGCATGCGTTTGTCATTTTTCTTAATTTAAATTGTCCTTCAAGACATGATTTTCTTAGTATGTTCATTTGTATAGTTTAAACAGAAGCTGTAATGCAGGTATTGTGTTCTTTTTATTCATCTTCGCCACTCTTGATCATGTCCAGTCCTTGAACTTTTAATTGTTTATTCCAAAGAGTTTTTTTCTGAAAATATTTGATATATGTAGCTCCATACCAAAGTGCTCAAGGAAGTAAGGGAGAAGGTGACCAAAACAACATAACCGTGGGTACTTTCGTCTTTTTATGTAGTACTTGTGGTTCCAGTCCACGTTGTTGACAACCGAATTTCATGACTACAGATATTTGTTGGTGGACTAATTCATCTCAACACAACTGTGGGTATTTTCCCTTCGCTGTAAAATCATATAATAAGAATTACTCAACTTTCAAGAAAAAAAAATTGAAATAAACAAAAACGGGGAGTGGCATCTATATAAACTGAATAAATTAATATAGGATTATAGGATGGTCGATTGACATATTACTTTTGGGACATAAAAATATGCTTTTGAAAAAGGTTGTGCTCCACTTCTTCTTAGATACTAAAAAAGAGCATTTGTACGTATTGAACTTGTATCAAAACTACAAATTTCATATAACATTCTTTTGTAACTTCAAAAGAGGACCTTGATGCTTGAAAACATGAAATTATAAGCCAAATCCAAATTTGTCTTGTAAAAAAGGTTATATGGTTGTGATGGAAGGTATATTGGATTAAAACGTCAAAGTTGGTCCAAAAATTTCCTTAAAGATGATGGTCAATCATTAAAAACTTTATACCAGAAATTATATAAAAAATGATAAAGCATCGCCTGTGGCATGTACAGTAGTGAACGTCATTTATATGCAAGAAAAAGAAATCAACAATTTCATTTGAAAAATCTATTTCTTCCATGTAGATGGAACCCTAAGTCTGTTAGATTTTTCTCATACTTGTTGCCTAAAGACCATTTTACCCTTGGAGCAAAATTTTAAATACTAATACTAAATGACTTATAAAGAAAAAGAGGGTCAGTCAGCCTTAACAGGAGGTGGACTAATTGCGCAAAAACTGAAAACTACAGGGATGAAATTGATCCAAAATCGATACTTGGACTAAAATTGCAATTTTCAGAAAACTACAGGGACCATTTCTGTAATTTTGTCTAACACGAAAGTCGGATGCTATGATAGACAAAAAAAGTGAAAGTCTCTAAATCCCTTCCAAAAGCAACTAAGTTAAGACACTGAACTATAAATAAAAAAGAGAATTCACAATATTTGCGCCCCGTGTTGAACACAGAGCTACAAAAAGCAATAGTAACAAGACCAAAAAGCATACCTACATCATCAAATGAAATAACCGGGCTACAAACTCTTCCAAAAATGTTTTGGTGATGTCTGCAAAATGAAACATCAAATTTGATCAGTGGTAAAAGCAAGTATTAATCTCAATACAATAGAAATAAGAGTGAAATGTACATGGATATAAGCATAAGCTCACCATCCCCAAGTAACCGTATTACTAACTTTACATGTTTGTTAATTGTCACAAATGTCCTTCAAGTTAATTTTAACTCTTACATATATTTTAAATCAAGTAATATTATTACTTTTAGTATTATAATTATTGCAAATTGCTACAATTCTATAATGACTAAATCATGGATTTTCCTAAAATTGAGCTTAAATGAATAATTACATAAATTTACAAAATAAAAGCGTTACAAATAGCCCATATGCTGAAATTTAAACAAATAAAAGGTAAAATCCATTCGGCCAGAACCAACATGAAACCATGAAAATCATTTCCAGACACTTAAAACGCTTCTTCTTGGAGATTTCTATTATTGAGGCGGCATCTAAAGAATCTCCTTTGCTACATTAAAAAGAGGAAGCATAAGGTACATAATACCTGCATTGCAGTGAGCTGGCATCTACAATGGGGAGAAGTTTCTTAATTTCGATCTATAAAAGATCGAGCTCTTTGTATTTTAGAAGACCTTCACATCCGTTTATCCTAAATAAAGAAACATAGAAGTACATAAAAAGGGGTGAAAACTAATAGAGATAAAAGATTGACATATGATTAAACACCTGGTGTGCAAAAGGTGAGGTCTTACCTGTTGATAATCACTCTAAGTGTGTTTGTTTCACCATTGTAGCCAAGAACTCGCATAGACCGAGCACGATCCAAGCTAGGAAAAGTTTTTGTTAAAAATCGAGAACAAATCTAGACAAAAGACAATATCCTAATAATTTCATGTTCTTCAGTAGATAATTTGTAATCAACCAAAATAGTATCAAATTAAATAAACTGCAAATTGTAAATATTGCGAACCTGAAACCCAAAGAAGCAACCTTGAAGTAGCCGTCCACAATATTACTCAGAAAATTAGCTCGCAATTCCGATGGTTCTCAGGTTGAGTGATGGTGGCAATTAAGCATTGTAGAGGTGCTTAGGTTGCAATCAACGGATCTCTTGATCTAGAGGTTGCGAGAAATCAAAAGGAAAAAAGTTCAGGGATAGATGCATGTGTTGGATTAGGTGTCTAAGCCATGACTAATAATTTGTATTTACCTAATTAATAGAAGCAAAGTCCATTTGGGTTGCCCTCATAGCTGGAGTTGTGGGAGAAAGTTCGGTAGAGAGAAAGGTTGGTTTATTATGGGATTAATAAATCAACAGAAATAAAAGATATGGTTTGTTAATATATTAAAGTGATAATATATTAATTGGAAACTATGTTGATTGATTAATAATTAATCAGAAATTAATTGGATTAATTTCTGTGGCATTAATTAGATTAATCAGGAGGTCAGGGATTAAAGTCGTACAAATTCAATAGTTGAATTGCGGCGCGCGGCGCGCCAAATGTAAAGGCCGCGACGCGCGTACATATTCGTACGAATTCAATAATTGAATTGCGGCGCGCGGCGCGCAAACGATCTGGTCGCGGCGCGCGTACAGATAATCCAGAAAATGGGCTGCGGCTAGGGTTTCTAGCTTTGCCACTTGGTTCCCTATAAATAGGGAACCCTAGACCTCATTATCGGGGCTCATTCTATATTTCTCTCTGGAATTTTCGGTCCCTTCCTCTGGCTCCCTGGGTGTGATCCCATTTGAGGCAGGACACTTGTGCTGCTTAGCTTCAAGAGAAAAACTAAAGGTTAGTTTTTATGATTTATTCTTTTAGTTAATTTTTGTTTGGCCTTTAGGAATTAGTTAAATGTTCAAAGTAAGAAAACATAGATCTTTTCTAGGTTGCATGTGAACTTAGGTTATTTAGTTCATGGTTGCAGAAAACCTTTCAGTGGTATCAGAGCATTTGGTTGTTTTCTTATTGAATGGCTATAATAGTTTTTCCTATTTAGGGTTTATTGTTTATAAACTCTTTGGGCCTGATATGGATTTAGGGTTTGGGTTTTAGAAACTTTTTCCCCACCCCTTGGTAATTTTCGAAAATATGCATTAGGGTTTTGAAGGCTTTCTAATTTTGGTAACTTTAATTAGTTAATTAAATGGATAACCTTAAACCCAGTTTGTTTGAATTCGATAATTAGGGGTTTAAGATAGGTTTAAATTGATTTGATTAATTTGGAAAAACCTATCTACATTTGAATTAATTTAATTAAATGTTTAATTAAAAGATAATTCAAGGGATTTAATTTAATTTTGATTTAATGGTTAAATTTCGAAAATTAAAGGATAAATCCTAAAATATTTTAAAAGGTTTAAAATATCTTGATTTAATTAATTTAATTAATAGTTTAATTAAAAGATAAATTAAATCAAATTAAATGTTTAATTTAATTTGAAATTTAATAGTTAAATTTCAGGAAATTAAAAGATAAACCAGGAATATTTTAAATGATTTAAAATACATCTTATATATTTTATTAAAGGTTAATACTATATGTATAAGATAAATTGGTTAGTCAAATCATTAGTAGGCCTCATTCACGAAGCTGGTCTATAAAGTGGGTATATGGACCCCGAGAGTACCAAGCTAATTTGCATGGTTATTCACACCCGGTTTGTGATCCTCGGCATCCCAGTCACAAACGGTGGGGCATATCCGAGATTAAACATGCCATTGAACAGTTCAATGAATCTCACAGATCTAGGAATTTCATAAGACTGAAATTGATAAAAGTTATCTACCTTAATGACCACTGTGTTGTGACTACGGCATCCCTCTTCACAGCATAGTTGGGGTATTTTGGATCCTAGCCTTGTTAAATAATATATATTGGGTAATTATTTAAAAGGATTAATTAAACGAATAAATTCAAATTTTATATATGTCTGAAGAAAATGTCATTCTTTCCCTTCTCCTCCTTTACCCATTTCTGAGAGCTTCATAAAGCACCTGTTTAGTATGGTAAGGCTGACTGGCCTGAACTATGTGATATGGTTTTGCAATTAGAGAATAGTTCTTAGTTTTGCTGGCGAACCATATCCGACTGAGTGTCCGCTCCCAAACATGGCATCACACAGCAGCTTGTGATGAGCATGACTCCTTGACTATTGAGTCCAAGGAAGTTCGTTGCCTTATGCTATTGATCATTAACCCCGAGTTCCGCAGGGATTTAGAATTCCTGGGGTCTGATAAGTTAGCACAGCTAGTTCAGGAAAGGTTCCGTGAACTGGTTGAATAAAGGGAACGAACTAGGATCTTCAAAGAGCTTGAAGTTGCAAGCTAGAAGGAAGTAGCACCAGTTTGCGTGTTCCCGAGATTGAGGGATACATAGGCAAACAGTATAAAACTGGTTTCCCTTTGTGATCGGGAGTTAAGCATTAGCTCAACTCGCTGATCTGTTCATCCAGATGAACAGGAAGGGTAACCGGATAAGACAATCGTGGAAGTGCATTCAATGTCGACTCTGTATGAATCGTTCATGGAGAAGCATAGTTCCATTAATTCAGCTGCTTCAGGATTGAGTCCAGTATTAAGGTGCATCAAGAAATGATCCAGATAGTCTGGACCGATTGTTCGATGTTTCAAACTGGGAATCCATAAGGTGGGACACAGTCACAGAAAGATTGGAAAAAATGCTCTAAAGCCAAACTGTTTGGCAGACTCAGTAATACCTTAAAACTCAGAATACCTGATCCTCATTTCCTTGATACAGGATGTGTTTCTCACATTTGCTCTGTATGCACGGACTCTGTAGGATGCGGGATGGTGTCGTACAGGAGCATATTCGGATTGGATCTGGAGCTCGTGCGGTTTTTGAGTTAAGCTAGATATTTGTTCTTGTTATCAGTTTATAGATACATACGACATGGATTCATATAGTACATTGTTCGAGGATTTTTTTTGTGTTTTAATAAAATGTTGATTTTCTTTTGATTGTTTTAATTATCCTCGAAATGTTGTGTGAATGTATTAATGGCATAAATGGTAATAACTTGAATGTTGATACATCCAATGAGATTGGACTTATAAATTGTGTTCTTTATGATTGTTAAAGTGAATTTTATGAGAATCACTTCAACCAAAGGTCCAGTTGGACAGGACTTTGGAATCATTTGACTTAGAGTCACATGATGAATTGAGTGCTAAATAAAATTAATTGTGGCAAGAAAGGAATCGCCCAAAGATCCAATGGATAGGATTTTGGAATCAGTTGACTTGGAGTCAGGTGATGATTGCATGTCTTGAACAATATTAACAAAGTCATGGAACTGTAAAGGTATTAAGATTTTGAGCAACAGACACATAAGTTACTGTGTATTGCTCGAATCTTCAAACAGAACACGATTAGTTATGCTTCATAATATTTGCCAAATGGTTTGACAAATATGGCTTCGTTTATCGGAATAAGCGATTGATCGGAACCTTGAAGTGTTCAAAGATTTCAAAGGAAGCATAAGATCAACAGAACCTGAGTAACAACATAGACTGAGAAAATGTTTCACAGTTTATCCTCTTCCAAGAACACTAATGTATCTTAGGGAAGATGATGGAGCATTGAACGAAATAGTTTTGATCCTCGGTGTATAAGATACACTGGATACATTTCCGCCTGATATTTCAATGAATTGAATATTCAACCAGTCAGACCGCAGAAACCATATTCCGACCATATCTTAGACTAAGTAGGTTATGCCGACACTGTCTGAAATGTAAAGCTGGGATCGTCCCACTAGTACATAGAAAGTCCAGGGTCATGTAGCATTCGTCTGAATCTCATGACAAGCCTGAAACTGATCAGCGATGTCGTTTCATTGGCCATCCCGGTTATCCTTTGAAAGAAGAGTACTTTTAGAAAGAACTCAAGTTCTAAGGAAACAGTGGGAGTGAGAATAATTCTGAATGAATTCAGGGATTAGCCAAGTGAAAGAACCTTTAGTCACCACTGGGACTTGACAAGGAATTAGATTCCTGTTAAACCTGACATACCCTCTCTTCGCTTGACCAGTAGTTATTGTCACTGTCATAAGGAGTTATGATTTGGGTGATATACCGGGTAGTGGTAAAACACTAAAGATGGTACGGATAAGTAATCCGATTACTGGAAGCATTGGTGAGCCCAGTTACTGCCAAATAAGAGAACCTTACCGCGAGACACAGTCTATGTGTGACAGTTTGATTGATCTTTACAACTGGTCTAGGTACCAGTGAGAGTAATTGAATCATCAAAAGAAGGGAACATAGAAATGTACTTACAGAACATCTGGTTGAATGATTCATCACTTGGAGTCAAGCAATTGATTCTGAGAGATGCACTCTCAATAGAAGATGTAATCCGAGAGGATTCTGCATGGCATAGTGTGAGTCGTTAGTGGAGCGTGTGTGGTTTACCGGCACACTAATATGGACTCACATAGAGCATGCCATTACAAAAGATACATGGCCCCGGGATTCGTCCCATGGGCATCTCGCAAGAAAGGATATTCAGATTCTCAAAATAGGCCAAAAGGTTTGGATTTTGTGAATAGCCTGAAAGATTTCCTTTAATATGTCGGAAAGGTTTGGATTTCGGTTTCGCAAAATGTGCCATAAGTTCTGGAAGAGTCATATGACGGTGTCAAAGCCAGTGGGAGTATCGTTGTTATCTGATATCATTGTATGTGGGTTACATACTGGTTCTAGGAAACGTCTCTTATCATTACAAAGTGTAATGACTTGGAGTTAAGAAACGGTTCGCTATGAAAAACTTTAAGAGATACAACATACTCAGGTGGTTGTGAACATCTATTAGATAGATCAGAACTCTGCCAATATGATCTTGATGAGATTCAAGATGCATAACCCCAGGAATGGAGTTTCCTGTCATTGCAAAGTGTAATGAATTGGCATGAAAGAAACAAAGAAGGTGCAACATGCTCACGTAGTTCATAGACATCTATCAGATAGATGAGACTGACAGTATTGACTTAGCCGTTGAGAATATGATCTTGATGGGATTCAAGATGCATAAGAAAGAGTTCCTGAAAGGAAATGGTTTCCGGAAATCATGACACAAGGATTATTGGTAATCTCAGGATTCCGAAAGTGCTTGGAATGAGATTACATCAGGTTCCTCCAGCCTCTTGGACAAATCAGAAGTGTTATGAACATATCCTGATGACTTAATGCTTAGAGCATTGTAAGTTGGATTCAGGATATTGCCTGGCTGAGAATACTGAATGGATTTTTTGAACAGACGTGAGAAATCATTGGGAAATGATTTGGGTGATTGATTTGAAAGGGTTTTCAAATCGGTAATTGTTTATGCCAGAACGTGGTGCTATAGGACTTCATGGTTAAAGAATTTCGTTGGTTTCTGATGGAGCGCGTGTGGGTCACCGGCACATCATGACACCTCAAAATTGTCTTAGGGTATAGTCGTGTAGACTAAAGACCCGAGAACCATGGGCAGTCACGGTACACATCACCAGAACGGAGTTGTGAGAGAGAATGACAAAATGACAAATTGAGACATCATCGGAAGAGTATCCGATAGGATCATCTGCAATAAAGTGTATAAGTGTTAGACACTTGGATACATAGAAAGAGTGAAAAGATCATAGACATAGATATAAAAGGCTTGAATTGAAAGTTTAAAAGAGAATAAGAAACCGATAATAGTTATGATAAATCCGACTCGGTGATTACCTCGTGGAGACTTGGTAATAAGCAGGAGTAGCTGCCAGTCAGATTTTATGTTTCACTTTTGCATGTTTACTTCCTAAATAATTGGATTATTCAAATATCCACAGTCGTTCATACTCTTAGGGAGTAAGTATGAGGAAAGACTATCATGAATTGGTTTGTAGATTGTCTAAGGAGTTAGACATAGCAATAAGATTGCTGCAACGTTCATGAGTACTTGGAAATGGAGATTTGAGTATTGGATAAACCCGCGCTCAAAGGATTGCTTCATGGATTATATCACGAGCAATGTTGAGACGATAATATCTTATGGTCTTACAGTGGAGAGATATGAGTTATAATTTGCAAGGCGGTTGTTCATTGATAGTACGAAAACGCATCGGTAACTCGGTGTTATAAAACGTGCTGTTGTGAGTAATTTGTCGGGTAAAAGATATAACATATTAGTCAAAGCTTATTCGTCCCTTGACCAAGACGGGAAACAGATATCTATTGGCCACTCGATGATTTTGAAGTTGACTGAAGCGCTGGCCAGCCAGGACTAAATTGATTCGTTCAATTAGAAGTCTACAAGTCATAAGCAAAATCGGAAATCAGGAAACAGTGTGTCAGACAGAGATTGATCTCAATCCATGTCTCATGTCTGAAAATATCTTGTTGGACGGAGGATCATCTGATCACTTATCTATGGACAGAACTGACTAGGTCAGAGTTCGGCAGCAGTTTCTAGGAAGCTGCAGGTTGCTGATTAATTAGAGGTTAAATTGGTAATTATAGTCATAGACTTATCCAAGTGGGAGACTGTTGGATTAGGTGTCTAAGCCATGACTAATAATTTGTATTTACCTAATTAATAGAAGCAAAGTCCATTTGGGTTGCCCTCATAGCTGGAGTTTTGGAAGAAAGTTCGGTAGAGAGAAAGGTTGGTTTATTATGGGATTAATAAATCAACAGAAATAAAAGATATGGTTTGTTAATATATTAAAGTGATAATATATTAATTGGAAACTATGTTGATTGATTAATAATTAATCAGAAATTAATTGGATTAATTTCTGTGGCATTAATTAGATTAATTAGGAGGTCAGGGATTAAAGTCGTACAAATTCAATAGTTGAATTGCGGCGCGCGGCGCGCCAAATGTAAAGGCCGCGACGCGCGTACATATTCGTACGAATTCAATAATTGAATTGTGGCGCGCGGCGCGCAAACGATCTGGCCGCAGCGCGCGTACAGATAATCCGGAAAATGGGCTGCGGCTGGGGTTTCTAGCTTTGCCACTTGGTTCCCTATAAATAGGGAACCCTAGACCTCATTATCGGGGCTCATTCTATATTTCTCTCTGGAATTTTCGGTCCCTTCCTCTGGCTCCCTGGGTGTGATGCCATTTGAGGCAGGACACTTGTGCTGCTTAGCTTCAAGAGAAAAACTAAAGGTTAGTTTTTCTGATTTATTCTTTTAGTTAATTTTTGTTTGGCCTTTAGGAATTAGTTAAATGTTCAAAGTAAGAAAACATAGATCTTTTCTAGGTTGCATGTGAACTTAGGTTATTTAGTTCATGGTTGCAGAAAACCTTTCAGCATGCTTACAGCGTCAGAAAATAAAACCTTCCGGTGTTGTTGCTGGGCAAAGAAGAATATCATAATTGAAGTAGAACTAGCGGCGAGATAGACCTGCTTCATGTCTGTTTCAACTTTAATTACCAGATCAGAAACTGAATGAAAGAAACCCTAAATACGTGGAAATATAGAGACGGGCTAAGATTTTGGGAAGCTAGTCGAGATTATCAGAATTCAAATTTTAAAATACGAATGGATATAGGGAATGAGATCGAGATTTAGGGATGTTGCTAAGATTTAGGGATGCCTAAAATAACTTATATGAATTGATATCATTGGCATAAAATCAGCAATATGTTATTGTGAAAAAAAGGTCAGTGTGAAGAAAGAATTGAGCGGGAAAACAAACACGGGAATGCATAAAGGGCTGCCACGTGGCAGTTATTTTACTCTTTTATTAGAATAGGAAGATATATATATATATATATATATATATATATATATATATATATATATATATATATATATATATATATATATATATATATATATATATATATATATATATATATATATATATATGTTGGTGATTTTCACCAATATGATTTAAGTGTAATGGGATTAATTTTGATTGACCAACGTATTCTTAATAAACATTGAACAAGATATGGGTGGTGCGGAGTGCACACTTGTTCAAGTTTATTTAATATGCACGGGTATATAAACACGCGGACACTGTGGGGGTCCGGGGGCGGCAGCCCCTGGGAGCGGGGTCCAAGGGGCGGCAGACCCTGGCGGGGTCCAAGGATAAAAAATGCACATAAAATCCGTTTTTTAAGTTTTGACCCGGATTTTGACACAATATTTGAACCCGGTTTTGACTCCATAAAATATTTGTTTTAGTGATAGTTTTTAGTGGTTAATGACAGTTTTCTTTATCTGAAAACTGTCATATGGATAAATCCCGTTTTTTGGTCATTTTGTTTTTGGTACATAAAATCATCTTACACATTCTCTGCTTCTAAATCACTGAATTTTATCCGATTGAAGATTTCGAGTGTACCCTCGAAATGCTTTGATCTGAAAGTGTATATTACGACTTTCAGTGAATCCAAGTTACTCGAAAACCTTATATATTTCTAACAATATATATATATATATATATATATATATATATATATATATATATATATATATATATATATATATATATATATATATATATATATATATATATATAATATTATATTATCATGTATATATAAATTATAATAGTCTTAGCACAAAAGTCTTAATTTTTAAGATTGTATAATCATTTTTTGCATATATCAAAACTGAAGTTAAAGAGGGCTCCAAATATTATCAAGCTTCGGATGGTGTTTGGTTCTTCAATGTGGCCTTGGGTTCTCCAAGTTGATGTTTGGTTATCCCTTTGTTTAAAATACTGAATGAAGACGTGTCTCCTTCTTCCTCCGCTCTGTCTTCTCTAACTTACTCTTTCGATTTCTGGGTTCGATTGTAGTTACACAAGCACCGTAGTGTAGTTACGCAAGCACCGTAGTTTTGGGCTTTTTGTATGTTTTCTGGCTTCTCTATACTCCGCTATCTTTGTGTTATGATTTTTTTTGTCTCAAGTTCAATCTAATGGTTTTATACTCTATTTTTATTAATCTAATAGTGATAATCTTGTTTTGTTTTATGTTTGAGTTTATTTGAAATTGACTCTTGTTTTTGCATTTTAGCTAGCCACGACGAACGTTGATACCAAACAACAACCATTTGACGGATGCAATAACCATTTGACGATGGTACAACCAGTGGTGGGCCATGGTGATGCAATTCTCATGGTAGAAGACCCCAACAACCCGCCTCTGTCCGCTGTCACCAAAATCCTGCAATATGTTATTACATTAAAACTAAATAAAGATAAGATTGTTGTTATTATGGTAAAATAAATAAAGTTAAGATAGCTATTATATGTTATCAAAATGCTTACAGTCGTTTGCTATATTAATATTGTTGTCTCTTCTTTAGGTTCCGGTGGTTCGTGAGTTCATTGCTATTACGGAGATTACTCAATAAAGTTTATTACCATATTGGGATGGAAGGTTTGGATGAAATTTTGTTTGAAGTCAATCAATGAGTGATTTGGGTTACATTAATAATTCTATGAGTGTGATTGCTATTCATTTCTTTCTTGGCTGCTCGTTTTTTATTTTGGCTCAATAGTTATTGCTATAACATATTTGAGTTTAATGAGTTCCCACGTTAAAAAGCAAAGATTGAAAACATAAACATGAATAAAGAGTTGTTTTAATTAATGTTTTTGTGTAATTGACTTAAACAGCTAATCAAATTAAAACAATATCGTTTAATGATTTTACAAGGGTGCTGCTATACGTACCCCATCTCTTTTCAAAATTACTTCATGCACCATTTGACATAATATTTTGTCCTTTTGTTATTTTTTTCTTCTTAAAATATCCCTTGATTTGATTTTCTTGTCTTTTTGTATTTTTTTCGTTTTAACCCTTATTATTATTATTAGATTATTAATTTTTTTATTAATAATAATATTATTATTTGATAAAATATTTTTTATTCGTCGATATGATTTACAAAAAGTCACGCATTTAATTAGTTATGTCCCCGACTTGTTAATGTGATTTACAAAAAATACACATTTAGTCCTTTATCGCGCATGTTTACGATTAATGTATTTTCTTCTATTAATATTATTTTTTACTATCATTAATTATTATTATTATTATTATTATTATTATTATTATTATTATTATTATGACATTATTGTTCACGTTTACGATTGAATGTGATTTACGAAAAGTTACGAATTTAATTATATACGTTTATTATTTGTTAATGTAATTCACAAAAAATCACACGTTTAATCATTTATTGCGCATGTTTACAATTGATGTCTTTTTTATTATTAATAATATTTATAATAATAATAATAATAATAATAATAATAATAATTATTATTATTATCATCATCATCATCATTATTAGATTATTATTATCACATTATTAATTTTTATTATTTGACAAATTTTACAACCGACAATACGGTTTACCAAAAATCACGCGTTTAATCGTCATCTTTAATTGCTCACGCTTACGATTAATGTCTTTATTATTATTATTAGGCATGTGAGTGATGAGATAAAATGTATTGCATAACTAAATTATGATTGAATGTCTCATTTTATTCTCTCTTCTTTCTCCGACACGTCTACATTTTGATAATGCTTAAATAATGGTGACAAAATATGTCACCAGAAAAAAGAAAAAAAAAACATATGTGATGATTGTGTAACACAAAAAATAAAATGTTAAGGATAATAAAAAAACGAAAATATAACAATAATAACAATAACAACAACAACAATAATAATCTAAAATAATATTAGAAGACATAAAAAGACAAGACACAAAAAATAAAACATAAAAAACAAAAAAAAACAAAGAAACAAATGACAACAAAATGACGAAATAATCAAAAGTTAAAAGGAAAAACAACAAAATGACAAAAAAGGGTGCGCCAAGCAATTATGGGGTAAGTAAAAAAAGGGTCCTACTAATCCTACCCTGAAACACTTACATTACCCCCTCAATTATTACAAGGTTGGTAAACAATTTTTTCTGGATTCTTTTTGAAACTTTAAATAACATCTACCAATAGAATTAAATCCAACTTTTTAAAAACTAAAATTATAGTTAACTAAATTAGAGTCTTGTTTTATTATAGTATTTTTAATAATAAAAAAATACAGAGTACAATAAAAAATATAATTGCTAATAAAAAAAGACAACCAAATACAAATTCAGTAAGTTTCATTTTTGTATTAACTCCGGGCCACTGACTTCAGGTATAGAACTTCGGCCACCAGCATCCAGTGCATCAACACCACCATAATCCAACCCACCGTGTTCAGAGAAATATAGAAGGAGGTAGCACGCAAGAGAGAGAGAGAGAGAGCAACAGCAAGATCGAGAGTAATCTCTGGCCACTGGCTCCCGATATAGAACTCCGGACACTAACATCTAGCCCACTGTATTCAGAGAAAGAGAGAGAAAGGTGGCGTGAGAGAGAGGAACATAAAGATCGAGAGTGCGAGAACCATACCGGAATGTATGGGAGATCGAGAGTGACAGACAGATGGAATGAGATATCGCCGATGATGATGTTCGCGGGCAGCAAGAGAGTGTGTGACACGGTTATGCACCGGCAGGGAGAGAGAGATCTGATTCGGTTGTGGCCGGTGGTGGATCGGCAGTGGATCGACGGTGGAGTGTGAGAGGAGACGAGGGTTTGATAGATCAATAGAGAGAGGCGTGAGGGAAGAGGGAGGCAAACGAGTAGTGATAGAATTAGGGTTTTATATTATAAATTAGGGTTTTGTTAATTTTACAGCTTTTTTTTCTTTAAACTACATACGGCTTTTTTTTAAGTTATACATAGTTTTTTTAATTATATTATAAGATTTAAACGGAAGACCTTCCGATGCAATATTGCTTCATACATTTTTTTAAGTTACATACATTCTTTTTTTTAGTTACATAAATTTTTTTTTAAAGTTATATATCTAACTTTTTTTTAAGAATTACATCACATGTTATTGAAATTCACGTTTATTTCAAATAGATTATTTAATTTATGATTTAATGTTTAAATTCTTATAAAAACTATAATGAATATTTGTTGTATATAATAAAAAGTAATAATTTGTTTGATAAAAAAATAAATATAATGATTATTAGTTAATAATTTAACAATGATTATAAAAAAATTAAATTATTATGTAATAATTATAGTTATATTAAGAAAAAAGTTTATGTAATAATTAGGGGTAAAGACTAGACCTAAAGTCATAAATCCATTCAACATTGTTTAATAGTTTTTAGGATTTATATATATATATATATATATATATATATATATATATATATATATATATATATATATATATAGTTAGGTTCTTTTAAGAACTCAAAAAACCATTAGATCCTGAGAACCAAATCTGGAACGTTAGATCAAACTTTTTAATGGTCTAGATCGTTAGATGGCAGATTTGTAATTATCAAGATTTTCAATACTATCTTAGACTTTTTAAAACCTGTTGATGGGGTATATTGGGAATGAAAAATAGTATTCCCTAATAATCAGATTGGTTAATTTAAGAAATCATTTTTCTCTCTCTTTGTTACCAGATTTATCTCTTTTCTCCCCTCTCTCAAAAAACACGTACGACCCCGCCTCCCTCTCTTCACGAGAACCCTAGATCCGCTGATGCTTCTTCAAAACTGATGCTTCTTCAATCACAGCGTAACGTCGATGGCGATTGGATGCGGTGGATCGGACCAGTCACCATGGAGATTGGAGGCGTTGGATCGCAGGCACAAACCACATCAATGATGGCGATTGGAGGCGCTGGCTACGATCCGCTGATTCTGGTGGCCTCCGATCAGTTTTATGAAGACGAAGACGAGACTTCCGGTGAGAGTTTATTGAAGTCAATCAGTTTACAAAGCTTGTTTTTTGTCCGAATCCGATAAACCCTCTCACGTCTCTCTCATTGTACGCCTCTCTAAAACCTTAAATGAAAGAGAACGTGGAGAAGACGAAGACGAAAACAGGTTCTCCCTTTCTTTTTTTGCTAAAGCTTTGCATCAGCTCTGCTTTGTCTTCTGTTTTCTGCATGTGGAAAATGTGTTGCGGGGGGGGGGGGGGGGGGGGGGAAACAAGCCTACGAATCTCAAAATCATAAAAGCAACATGTGATGCCAGGACTAGACTGTCATAGTTTAATCCACACATACAAACCTCATTTTTTTTATCAAAAAACAATATTGAAAAGTTGAAACAATATCTGCAGATTCTATGCCAAAAGCCATGAAAAGAAGGTTAAAATGGTATATTTTATGGTAATGTAAGTTCACTTAAGGACTGAATACGAGGGAAATATGAGTGCAAACTTCAAAAAAATATGATCTTACGGTTTACTAATATGCATTTAAATATTGTTTAAGTTAGTGAACCTATATAAGTGTCCCTTGGTTTTTTCTTCGGCCAGTTATACAAATTGATTCCCCCAGTTCATACCATATAATTTTCCTCATCTTTTGGCTTTTAGCTGCATATGTGGCCACATCTAGCATCAGGAAATAATAAATTATCTAATATCCTATAGTATGGTTTCATTTGATCCATCACCATCATCAGACAAGCAACATGAGGGGATATATCCATCTCATACAAAAGCTAACTTCATGTACTGCCGCTTCCAGAATTTTAGATGGAGTTTGGCTCAGCAAGAATTT